>OY787666.1:33200311-33800311 GCA_963678985.1 Spisula subtruncata | reverse complement strand
CGTAAATTATCGTAAAACAGCTTTTGTTACTCTCATTTACGAATAATGCACAAAGATAAAACGATTATTATACAGCTATTTAAAGCATAATATATGCGTATCGCAATTTTATTGACAGAATGATCTCTTATTTTTCCAGTGTAATCCCTTCCTAACCCTATAGGAGTCCCCCTCTGTGACTTCCGACCCATTCCTCCCCAATACGTCCCCTCCACCATACACCGTCCCTCTATCCATCTTTCTCCCCATACCTACCATGCACCACTGCCCAATTTCATCATCCCTTTCTTTACCCATCGCCCCTCTAAATTGCATTAATCCCTTTCATCCCTCTTGTTTTTTCTGCCCCGGCTGTTTTATCCCAATCAGACGCCACAATTATTACTCATGATTCGTTTACCCGTATCCTCTGAGATTACCAATTTGTTTAACATCTGAGTCATTGTCCGTTTCATTCAGATGCTATAAAACTATCATCAGTGTAGTTAGTTGTTATCTTTAATCCTGACATGCTCGTCAGTAAACAGTAACTGATACAAGGTGTAAGATACATTGCTTACTGTTTGAGCTTACTGTTTGTTTGTTTATAACTGATCTTCCGTACTGTTGGTTAATTTGTAACTGATATTACCTACTATTTGTTGGCTTGTTAACCATTCATGTTTGATAGCGTCCAATTATGAACCTTTCAGTGCGGTATAAATCATACGTATTTCATGTTCAGGATGATATGTTTGATAATTTAGGGAAGCTAGACAGATATCTTGATCGAGTGCATACTACACTGAGTGCATACAGAAGCGCACAAATTACAAATTTTCTCAATAGTGTAACATTATTAGCTTATAACTTTCTTTGAAGACCACACAGAAAAAAAATAAGGTGTGTTTGCCAATGTCAGGCCTATATGGTTATATAAAAGTATTATACATGTAAATAGGTTAGCTTCGTAAAATTAAGACTTTATGTATTCACTTACATTGTAACTTACTTATTTACTTGCCTTTCAACACATTACAAAATCTTTTTTAAAACCTCAAAAATCATAGTTACATGTCAATGCAGTTTTAGAACTAAAGTAGATATACCTGGAAACATTAAGACTGATATCCGTAGTACGGGAGGAAAAATGGCCAAACTGACCAAACTGACCAGTTTAGCATGTTACCCAATGGTGAGAACGTAACATGTGCGTTTCCTTATGCACTCGGTGCAGCTTAGACTCAATCTTACATTATATAGCGTACAATAACATCCTTGTTATTTACAAGTATACATTTGCATCCATAATGATTCAAAGTAAGCTCTTAGCTTAGCATCAGTTTAATAATTGTATACATCTTAATATACTAATTTACAAAGTTTCTAACATACTTAGATGCGAATGCTAAACGTAAAACATTGATTCATTTATAGAAACAAATGTAGGGCTTTGTTTTTTTATTGGCTAATCTATAAAACGAATGTTGCAACAATCTGTGTGGATACGATTGTGCAATTCTTTGCCAATTTAATAATGCTAGAAATAATAACACCTACTTCACAGTAGATTGATAAATTTCACGTTGCCAAATTCTAAATTACTTAGTTACTTGTCTTATTATTTCGAGGATCTGACATTTTAAGGCTTATATCTTTTATCTCACTATGCTATTTGGTGGTATTATTGTTTAAGTACGTTTGTGGGTGAATTATTATGCATGTATCAGAAAAAGATAATACTAATACAAAAATATATGATAGCTTATTGGCAAAATACCTGATGTTTTCTAAATAAAATGCTACTTGTTTTGACATAGATACATTTTGTACTGCACAGCCATTTCATATATTTACCTTAGTTATATAGTAAAAGTATTACATGTATTCGTATTCAAAAGAACAGGATGTTTGGTTTCGATGCTACAAACGTCTGGAATGTTTCTGAATTTTTGTCCGTGGTTTTCTGAAGTGTATTGCATTTGAATTCGGTGTGTGGGTTTGACGGTTAATGCCTCTTATAGAATATTGAATTATACTTGTTTCGTTTTAAATGTAACTTTGATAAACCCATTGCACAGCATTCGAAGCGCTCAATGGTCTTGTTTATTTATTTCTACCAATCTACTAGTATTTTAATATATTCAATATAATGGTAAACAAACTTCAATGAATTTTCCAATGCTTAGATTATATAAGTCTTCATCAGGGAAACAAATAGTTATATGTTCAAGATAAATGCATCCTACATTTGCAGTTCCGATAGCATCTGTTGTGTTTCAATGGCAACTTATGCGAAGAGGCCATTCACATCTTTGGTTTCGGTAATGATGCCATCACTAAGATATGCTTTAAAGATCCTGTACTCAGGATGATGATAAAATGCCATTATGATTTTAAAAAGCCTTTGCAGAAAGACCATGAGTCTGCGCATTATTTACTGCATTGTTTTCGAAATCTAAGTAGAAGGTTAATACTATACAACATGGCAATATTTTAATGCTAAAAAGTTTAACATGCATAACATATGTATTTATATTTTTATGGCATTTGACATTTGCTATAACAAATTTGCTATCAGTAATTGCAAGCAGATTCCAATCATTATCTATTTATAATGTTAAAAATAATTTATTTAGCCTTCAGGTCTGTATCTTAAAAACAGGTTGTAAAACACCGCATATGTTGTTTACTCGTTTCGAATGTTTAGATCTATTTCATAATTGTTACATCAATAGATGAACGTATCGATGTTATCTGAAATTATTATGGAGGGTGTAGTTGTCCTGATGTGTTCCTTTTATTATTCTCTTAATGTTATGTTTTTACTCATAAAGAGGCTAGAATCTCCGCAGTTCTCCATTCTACTTGAAATGTTCTATAGTAATACAGTGTATTTGTATCGTTATCGGATATCAGGTTGTTGATAGCGTTTCCATAGCTTCCGACAGAAACAAACGTTTTATGATATTCACATACATCCATTCACCTCACTGTTTATCATGTAAATTCATCAGGAAGTAATTGTGATCCACGTTTTTATTAAATTTGATAACAACAAATAGACGCGTCATTGTTCGGTCGGCTATCACCGGTTATATTGGTCATAAAAAATATAAGGTCGGGTAAGAGCCTTACATACGAAGATAAATCAAAAGTAATGCCATTGGTGCTATTATAACGAACGTTCGTAGATGATGCATGATAACGATAATACAGAACAACATGTTATCGAGATATCGCTTATCCAATACAGTAGGGAAACCAATAACAATAACAATAACGGCAGTTTCACCAGTACAGGATGTCAAACAGCTACCGGCTAAATTGTGGAATAATAAACATGACGACCGAGTAATGTTCCATATGGTCTATTCCATGGTGTTCATTTCATTTATCATTTACTCTCAACTGAATCACCTTTTTGTTGCGACGTTGTTTTCGTTTGTCTACTTATCAAAGTCATGTTATAATCAACCTTGGGATATGTACCCTACTGTGTATCAATTAATCAACTTTCGATTCTGTCAATAGGTAATACACGTTTATTGTATAGTCTCCAAATTAGTAATACATTCGTCTGAAGTCGCATGTTTTTGCTCGCAATAAGTCATAGAGGTTGAAATGTACATTCTCCGAACAATTCATTCAATTATCCGAAGTTTCATGTGCTTTTGCTCATTGATCATTCAGGTTGACTTATATTGTCTCACAATAAATCATACAGTGATACGCTAAACTATATTTCAGTTTACTTTGCATTGGATACATCACCCATACCATGCACCGTACGTATTCACATCCTGTTTTATCAACGTACCAGTCCCATATCGCCCTACATGAATGAACGACATACTATCTTGTTGCGAGTGGTGCATTGCACATGATAGGCATTATCATTGTTTTATGTACTAAAATATATTATAATGATGATACTATCTTACAAACATACATTAAACATTGGACTTATTGAACTGGGAACTTTATTAGACTGGCGCGTGATTTTAAAACTATTTGTCATATAAATTAACGTTTAAGACGGATATCATCCTCATAATCAGCAGCATACAAAACACTCATCATAATTAGAATGTAATAAGTAATACTGCGCGCGATTATGGTATGAGGATTTTAACATGATCCTCGATCTCAGATAAGCATAATTTTGCAGGTGATGTATTGTCTATTTTTTTACTCTGTTTGTATATTCTCATAAGCGGAGGGTTTCACGAAGACGAACACAAATCTAAAGAACCGATTTTGTGCAATTTTATCGCAATTCAAAGATAGATTTTTCGCCAGAAGCTTGCTATCAATTCATACATAAAGGTTATGATCATGTCATTATAGCCATACTGTATCATTTTGTCAAGTAGCTTAGACTTTCGACAAGCTTTATTTAATTTTCATGACATTAAACTGTTGTAAATGATGAATTGTCGCCTCATTAAAAGTGTTAAAAGTGAATAACTTATTTCAAACGACTTGTTTGCTCGAGTACTGCTAATTATGTACAATAATTGTAACAGTTTACTACCTGTATCAGTTTAGCAATACCACAGTAACTTACGACTAGTTTTGTTTACGAATAGAAGCAAATTTCGTCATGTGCCTGTAGTCCAAAGTGACGAGGTATTGCTTCACTGTGCTTAACTATGTACATGATCATTATGTATAGTCACAGGTAACAAGAATGAAAAATGAAAAACAATGTAAAATTTTCTACATCTTAAGATAAATATCCATTTCCCTAAAAAATATTGATCAATGATACACCTATTTGAGAGTAACATGTTCTCAAAATGGAGGTTGGGTTTAACTTGATATGCCGTTGATTTACATTTGTAGTTAATTTTTTATCTAAAATACTGTTGTTGTTTTTTCAAGTACTGACGAAAACACCCAATTACTCATTTGATATTCGTTTAATCGCTTCAATCGTTGAATTCCAATTGATAAAAATAAATGTGAGTGATTTAATTTCAATTTAAAGTATTTCTGTTCTGTATGATCACACGTTTCGTGTGAGACTGATCGACTGCTTGATACAGCTGATATACAACCGAGTTTCGTGACTGTTTAAAAATACAAAACAGAATAGATTTTATAGAATTTAGAATATAGTTTTTAGAATAAATATAGCCATTCATCAGTGGTTACTCACATGGTATACTTTACCTACATGTCAATTAGGCACTTTTTCTTACGCCATTAAAAATCCGTTAGGTATCATTTAGTCAAGTTGTTTGCTATTAATATATATATGTCTATTAGTAACCTATCTATTAGTATAATGTCCAAGACGATGAACAGCATTGATGTTAATTTTGTTTTGAGTTTTCATCTTTGATAATAGTTTAACCAGTGCAACTAGGGCGCCCGGTAATACGGAAGGTTTTATGTTGATGCAAGAGCGAATTTAGAGCATGACAGGGGGACTGACGAATAAAATCTCTTGAAGGTATCATGCGTAAGAAAATTCGCCTAAGAATAATAATTGAATTTACTATCCGATTCAAACATTTTTGGTACATCGTTTTTGTTTTAAAACGTGGACAAGTGTTGCCATTTCCATTTTAACAAAATAGGGTAGCGCAATACTTGCTAACTCAATGTAATAACGGTTGTATATCAGTATTTTGTTATTTGTTGTACTACGTGTCGTATAATGTTGTTTGTGTGGGTAGTTCTTAGATATGTAAGATAAATTTTGCAAACTAGGCAGCGCCTTAGCTCATATCAATAGGAAACACGACACAAGAGAATGTTCGTATAGTATCCAGTACAACATATGCGTTACAGGTCAACATACGTCTGCTGTGAAACAGTTCAATAAATCATCAAGATTAAGTAAACTATTCGTCTGAAGCATTATAAGGTACGATCTAATTAAGCAACAGCGGCGGTCAATAAAGTGATCCAGTCTAGCACATGCTAGATTTTGCCATGGTAACTTAATAAGTCTGGTATACTAAGCAAAACAGCTAACCGAACGCTTATATTTTTTATGAATATTTATAGAACTATCCATAGGAATTGTCTGAAACTTGGCCTGAAGTATAATGAAAGCATTAGAAAGCTTGTGGTAAAATTTCGTCAAAATATTTGATTTACATCATCTACAAAATATGTATTTAATGACATCACCCATCAAGATGAAATTCACAAAATCTACAATTAGCATATTTTATGAATGAGCAGCGGTTTTTACCGTACAACTTTTTTATTTATTAATATTTTTGCACGAAAGTTTGTGTATTTGTTATTTACGATCTTGGAGTGCGATTTAAGTAGTTTCTTTTTCAAAAATGCGAAACGGAAGTTCACAGAACCATGAAATAACAGAACCAGACATATAAACTTGAAATTCATGAATAAGCGTTCAATAATACAAGAATTTAGGTTTATTCCATACACATTTTAAAAAGACTTATCGCCAAATCAATAAAACAAATAGTCAAACTCGATATCATGCGATTTGGTCACAAAAACATGGATTTTTTAATTTTTCAAAATTATGATTATAATTTTCAATGGTCAAGGGGAGGTAATTTGGTCGAATATCTTTTGTGTGGATAAATGAGGGTAATTATTGACTTAAATCTGGTTTTATTTTCAGCATTTTAATATTTATTTTTGTTTCCGTTATCAGAATATACACTTAAGACAATCTTTATTACCAAAGCGGGCATTTACAATTTGTCGAACACCTGATGAACGCACTTCAAAAGTGTCCTGTATACTGAATGGAGCGAAAAACACGTTTTTTCAAACACATGCAAAAAAGTCCTTAGGACTAATATTTATTATTTTTTAAAGTCAACGAGTTTCACTTAGGCATGACAATACAATTTTATGGGAAAATGTAGTGAATGAACTTAAAAAGATGTAAAATTATGCAAGAGTTATCCCACTTGAATTTGCTAGTTTTCTTTGCTCCTGTCATTCCCAATATACTGTTTTAGGTAATTTTATGTGCATTGGTATTCACACACACGTGAAAGAAAAGGAAATAATGTTTGTGATAATTTAAAGCTGTGTAAAACTGATCTGTCTGATTGATACCCTCCAGGGAGCGTAATTGCCGCTTTTCCGCGGCCTACCTTTGACAAATGCGCCATGTTTTTGACATAATATTTTGTTTTTCCGACTAACAAACACCCATGCTACACAACATACACACAAAACTCGTGCAATTCGAGAGCAATCAATCACAACCTGCAAAAATGAGATTTGAAGCTTTTTCGTCATGGATGAGTGATTTTGGCATGTATTTTCATGTGGTAAGCTGCATAAGGTGCACAATCTATATTGAAATAACTATGCAAAATTTTAAGTATGTGAACGTACAGGATACTGAAATATTCAAATTTAAAAAGTGTTCGGTTAGCTGTTTTGCTCAGTATACAGTATGTTATGATAGAAACAAATTCATTTTGGTCTTCAATCTAGTTTTGAATGGATACCAGATTCTCTTGTTTCATTCAGTACACACACACTAAAGCATTTGACTTCACAACCCTTTCTTATTTGTATGATCACGGTAAATAAATGCAACACATGTCGTCTATATATCACATTAGACCTTGAATTTAGTTCAAACATTACCCATGATAATAAATGTAATCGTAGGGCAACTGTCGCACGTCTAGTACGCCTCGGCCTACTTAACATTTTTCCAAGGTTAGTTTTCTGGAAAACATAAAAAGGTAATAGACAATCGAATAGGTACAGAAGTACTCAACTTAAACAGCCGAGCACAGATGACATATGAAAATTTAACATAACGACAGTTTTATTGAATTTAAGTGACCAAAAGTGTTTTTAGCACACGGCAACCTACAGCAACCCAGAGAATGATATTTGCAGTGTATGGAGTATTTTGATGTACTCATCAAAATGAAGCAAGGTAACGCTCCTGAGTATGGCTTGATCAAAATCTTAATCAAAATTATTTAACATAAAATAAAATAATACAACATACCAAGATGTCTCATCAACCCGCCAGTCTGTCTGGCACCTTAGACTTGAAGGTTTGACGGATGTTATCTAATTAATGGTGTATTTAATTAATTCTTTTTTAATAATCTAATTTCATGTATATAAATATCCTAGCTATTTTACTTGTTCTTATTTTTTTAATATGACACATAGATTCTACTTTAAAATACAATGTTATATAAATGGTAAATTAAATCATATTCTATCATTTTGATCATCTTTCGTACCAAGGGCGTGCTTAATATTGACATCCATTGTGATTTATGTTCATTATTTCTATTGCGTGAATTGTTAGGTCACAGTTTTTGCTATTAGTGATTTCCGTGTTTGAAATATCTATCAAACATTATGAACCGCTACGAACTTCTCACGGACAGTTTTGTTGTAAAACATTAGATAAAACCATCGATAATCATTGTCATCAACGAATGTTTCGTGTTGGTGACACAGCTAGAAAAGTAGAGATAATGATGCAACGGTATAATCACTCATGCTATCCAACAATCAGTTGGGTTGCAGTCCAGCCACATATCATTACACCCCACCATCTAGATAAGTCAACGACCCTACTAAACAATGACCCGATATTTTTCCTATCACATCTGCTCAAATCCTACTTATTATTTTCTCTGGTGTACATATTTTGTGATATTTGATCTATGTTATGCATTAGCAGCTGCGCTATTGTATATATGCCTGTGCATAATTATGAATAAATTCTGTTTAGAACATGTTAGC
Organism: Spisula subtruncata; assembly: GCA_963678985.1. Taxonomy (NCBI): domain Eukaryota; kingdom Metazoa; phylum Mollusca; class Bivalvia; order Venerida; family Mactridae; genus Spisula; species Spisula subtruncata. Next base: position 33,791,593 of record OY787666.1, on the reverse strand, counting down.
TAATAAACTCGTGTTATATCCGATAATTTTAATACTCATTTGTCCAGACGCGCCACTTGGTGTCACCGATTGGGTCACTGGTGAGAATCATACCCATTTGGTGAAAATTTATTTACGACTTACACATTTCCGGCTTTGTTGTTTCAGTTCAGCAACAAAGTCAAGAATATGTATGTGCATCAAATTCATAAAAGCCAGTCTAAGTCGATGAAGAAATTGTTACAGCTATGTCTAAGAAACATTATTTTACATGCTTCAACAGTTATTTCTCTGCAAGTAGTTTATTTTGTACAGGCACCAGACAACATGTAGATAAAAATTGCATAAAGGATATGTCAATTTGTCTTAAATATACTTTGTTTCTCAATTCACATGATTTATCGGAATGCTGTGCAGGATTTCTTAAAATAGTTCTATTTCCCAAATCAGTCTGTCAAAAAATGAATAATGTGTCGTGATCAACCAAATAAAATCAGACAATTGTGAGCCAGAGCTTTCAGGTACTTTAAAACCATCGACTAGTGACTAAATCGTTCCCCATAGTGAAGCTAATGCTATTTCTCAAAGTAGAAATGCTTTTTATAGCCTTGGATTGGCGCGTTTGTAAATTTATTTCTATTTACAAACACTGCTGCGGCTTAAATGTTGCGAACATTGAACCCAGCGATAATAACAAACGAGATGTTTGAAACAGAAATATTACAGCACGAAAAGCACAATAAATCTAGCACATTACACAACTGTACGTGACAACAGTTATAATGTCTTGCTATTCTCTTATTTTGTAAATTTGGAACTTTGATAATTGTTTATATATTTCTCTATGTAGTATAACCGTTACATTCTAGTAAGTGATGCGAGGGGAACCCTGTCGAACTAGAAGAGGAATCATTGTGTCACCGATATCATCCTTGACTATCCTCTTGCATGCATACTGTACTCACAATCCAACGATCCCAAAAATTACCGACCTATTTCTGAATTGCTTAGTTCTAATAAGTACAAATCCAAGATTATCATCCGTTTATTTTTATTTATTCTGTTGATAACTTTATCAACACTTTTTTGTATCACTGACAGCAAAAACTACGTCTGTATCTTTTTACCAAAGACCTATATCTAACAAGTGTTACTCTGAATGAGTTGCCTCAAGATGTGAGTTTGTTGTATTAGTTATCTCTGCAGATACATAACTTGTCAGAAAGTTGTATATTTACTATATGATGTATTTAGATTTATATTCTTGATATCGTTGATGTGTTTTATCAATGCGGGTTGTACTTTTTCATAGCTTTGCTTCATAAATCGGTCAAGTCAATTTCAACTATCAAAATAAGAACTGATCTAGTTCAACACTTTGTCAAAATTATCGTAAAACAGCTTTTGTTACTCTCATTTACGAATAATGCACTAAGATAAAAACGATTATTGTACAGCTATTTAAAGCATTATATTTGCGTATCGCAGTTAATTCTCTTCCTTTTCCAGTGTAACCCCTTCCTAACCCTATAGGAGTCCCCTATCTGTTACTTCCACCCATTCCTCCTAATACGTCCCTTCCCTTTTCCACCATACAACCGTCCCTCTATCCATCTCTCTCCCCATACCTACCATCCACCACTGCCCAATTTCATCATCCCTTTCTTAACCCACCGCCCCTCTCAAATGGCATCAATCCCTTTCATCCCTCTTGTTTTTTCTGCCTCGGCTGTTTCATCCCTATCAGACGCCACAACTATTACTCATGATTCGTTTACCCGTATACTCTGAGATAACCAATTGGTCTAATATCTAAGTCTCTGACCGTTTGATTCAGACGCTATAAAACCATCATCAGTGTACGTAGCTGTTATCTATAATCCTTACATGCTCGTCAGTAAACAGTAACTGATACAAGGTGTAAGATACATTGCTTACTGTTTGAGCTTACTGTTTGTTTGCTTGTAACTGATCGTCCGTACTGTTGGTTAATTTGTAATTGATATTACCTACTGTTTGTTGGCTTGTTTACCATTCATGTTTGATACCGTCCAATTATGAAGCTTTTAATGCGGTATAAATCATACGTATTTCATGTTCAGGATGATATGTTTGATACTTTGAGGAAGCTAGACAGATATCTTGATCGAGTGCATACTACACTGAGTGCATAAAGAAAATCACATTCTAAATGAATAGGGTTACATGTTACCATAATACATATAACTTTCTTTGAAGATCACACAAGAGAATACGTTTGGTGTGTTTGCCCATTTGAGGTCAATATCGAATAGGATATTATTATAAATAGGTTATAAGCCTCGTAAAATGAAGAACTTACTTATTACTTAGTTGCTTACTTACTTGTCACTAAACCCATTATATTTTTCTGTAGTCTGTTTCAACTTTCATATTTTAAAACCTCCAAATCGGAGGTGCATGTCAAAACAGTTTAAGAACAAAAGGAGATATACCTAGGAGTAATGACTCATAACATGGCAGATACATGTAGCACAGAAGGTCAATGATATACTTGTCAAAATAACTGATTCAACATATAACCCTATGGTAAATATGCAGCATTTGTGTTTCTTTATGCACTCAGTGTAGCTTAGACATAATCATACATTATATAGCGTACAATAAAATTCTTGTTATTTACAAGTACTTTTGCATCAATAGTGATTTAAAGTAAGTTTTAAGCTTAGCCTCACTTTGATAAATGTATACTAATTTACAAAGTATCTAAAATACTTAGATGCGTATGTCAAAGAGAAACGTTGATTCATTTATAGAAACAAATGTAGGGCTTTGTTTTTTATTGGCTAATCTAGAAAACCAACGTTGCATACAATCTATGGGGATACGATTGAATCAGCCTTTGCCAATTTTATAATGCTAGAAACAATAACGCCTACTTCACAGTGGATTGATAAATTTCACGTTGCCAAATTCTAAATTACTTAGTTACTTGTCTTATTATTTCGAGGATCTGACATTTTAAGGCTTATATATTTTATCTCACTATGCTATTTGGTGGTATTATTGTTTAAGTACGTTTGTTAGTGTACACTTAAACGAATTTCTAATTGGCCACCAAATGAAATATTATATTATGCGATATATTCAATCAATATTTCTAAAATTGTGGTAATTTTCATTCCATGCACTTATCTATCGATTTCAAGAAATTAATTAGGCATGCATGTTTAAAATCATCCATGCAGAACAGTTAGTGCAAAATAGCTTACGTGCACGTCGTTCACGTGCCCGACATTTTAGATTTTCGAAATTAGTCAGAATGTATTCTCTGTCGATTGGCTTTTAATTAAAAGTATTGATACTGGCGAGAATAAAAATATGTGGCGCGCTGGGGCCGTTAGAATCGAATACCAGCACCAAAAACCAGACATGTACGTCAAAACGTCATTTTGAAAAAAAGCAATATTTATAATAACGTGGGGTTTAGCTCCAATTACTGCGAGAAACATATTTTCTATCAATACAATTGGACAGTATCGGGGTTTCGATTATTTGTATTCTTCTAAAAGCATTTTTTTAACTTATTTATAGAAACACGTGGCCAATCAGAAATGTGTTCAATGTATGCATGCATCTGACGTCATGAGCGCGTTCCACATGGCTTATTCTTACAAATTATAGTGGTTAAACAGAAGTCAATCAACAGGGAACAAATTCATACCCAGAACGATACTATTCCAAGATGTGCACGAGGCCAACGAGCAAAAAAGCAATTTCGCACCAACCGTTATGCATGGATGATTTTGCACATGAATACTCCATTTCTTTCGGGATATTGATAAATTGGTGCGCGGAATGAACAAATAACACAGCCTAAGATTTATTGAAATAATATAACAGATGATATAATATGTTATTGGGTGGCCAATTAGAAATTCGTTTAAGTGTATTATTATGCATGTATCAGAAACATATAATAATGATAATACAAAGTGTATGATAATGTATTGGCAAACTATCTGATGTTTTTCAAAATAAAACGCTACTTGTTTTGACATACATTATGTACAAAAACTGCATGTATTCCCCCTAGTTTGGATGGCCGTGCATCTAATTTTTCAGGCCCCGCATATTAGACACATTACCAAACAATCATGCTTTAGAAGAAAACGCGTCTCAAATAGAAAGATTTGATTCGGTACGTTTTGTTTTTGGATTCTTAGATTTGTTTTTCATGTTCCGGGTTGAGTTGGTCATTATGTAATGTGCTTGTACTCATTTCTTACTCGGCTGTATCGGTTGAGTGATACCTTCTCTGTTGGGTGTGTTATTTTTGTCTTTTATCTAAACGTTCATTGCATACCAAACTCCAATGATTTCTAAATTGTTTCACTATATATTGCGTTTGTTTTATAAAACGGTACCTGTGAGGACAGTGTCTACTCCTGGGCGCCGCAGATCGATGTTGGCTGCCACACCACAGGAGAGGAATAGTCACCCCAGGGAGACACGAGTGTAGGTTCCATTTGTAGCCCAATGACCAGGGGACGTTCAAATGCCAAAGGGTGCTTGAGCGGCCTAACAGCAGAAAAGAGCCCTAGAAAATTTGTAACTTAACTTAACTTTAAAGGTCCGATAATGTACGAGTTGGTAACGAACATGAATAATTGTACTAGATCTAGTATTCTGTGTAAGAATCTTGTAAATATATTCATTCATAAAGGTCAAGACCAGGTCATGATCAGGTCAATATCTGATTTATCCCAGATTGTGATCATTGATAAATATTTCAGACTGACAACACAAGAAACACGTTGACAGTGGACGATATACTACTACCTAATGATCCGACACAAAATGAATGAATGAAATATTTTAAAGGCTAATCATGGCACAATGAACATGTAGGGTTTCGATAACGCACTGGCATCTTGTAGATCTAGTATTGACTGAAGGTCATTGTTTGCTTTAATTGTAATGTCCAGTTTGTGGCTGAGCATTATTAAACTAGGTGGAATTATGGAAATTCGTGATTTTAACGGAAGTAAGATTTTTTGTTTTCGTGGATAGTTGAATGGACTTTTAACAATAATTGTTTTAATTGGTTTATTAACAATTATTATAACACAAATTACCGGTATATTATTGTACTAGTGTATGAAAAATCGCAGTGTATGCCAAAATGACTCGTAAAACATATGTATTCGTGAGGTTTATTTTATGTATCAAACGTGTTACATGTATTCGTATTCAAAATAACGGGATGATTGATTTCGATGCTACAAACGTCTGAAATGTTTCTGAATTCTTGTCCGTGGTTCCCTGAAGCGTATTGCAATTGAATTATTTGATTTGTGGGTTTGACGGTTAATGTCTCTTATTGAATATCAAATTATCGTTGTTTTGTTTTAAATGTAACGTTATTACACCCATTGCACAGAAGGTGCTACACTCAAGGGTATATTTCTTTGATCAAACTACTCATTCAATATATTCAATAGAAATGCATCACTCATTTATTATTCTGATAGCATCTTCTGTGGTTCAATGGCAAAGTATGCGATGAGGACATTCACATCTTTGTCTATGGTAATGATGCCACGAATATATGTTTTAAAGGTCCTGTACTTCAGGATGATGATGAAAAATTATCGAATTTGATATAAATGGGTATACGTGTTCAGCGGGTAACAACAAATATGTTATTAGCACTCATATGTTTAAATCTACTAACATCGTACTTGCAAAAATGACAGTGATTATATATGTTGTCAATTTTAATTCCGTGTCTTAGTTTTAGTCTGATAATGTTGGCGAATAAGGTCACATTACATAAATGAGTCAGCGCATTATATAATTTAGGACATTTTTCGAAATTTAGGCAGAAGGTCTGACTTAGTACAATATGATATGAAAAGATAAAAAAGTATAACAGATTTATTCATATTTTATTACATCAATTTGTTATTAAAAAGAAAAGTTGCTATCAGAAATCATAATTCAAGCATTTTTCAAGCATTATTCAAGCATTCTTCAAGCATTCTTCAATCATTTTTATAATGTTTAAAAAAGTTGTTTATTTAGTCATGTTGTCTGTAGTCATGAGGTATGTACCTTTAAAACAGGTTGTTTACTGTTGTTTTCTCGAAACTAATGTTTCGATCTCTATCATAATTGTATAAAAAATGGACGTATAGATGTTATCTGAAATTATTATGGAAGGTGTAGTTGTCCTGATGCGTTCCTTTTATCATTCTCTTAATGTTATGTTATGTTTTAACTCATGTAGAGGCTAAAATATCCGCGGTTCTCCATTCCACTTGAAATGTTCTATAGTAATACAGTGTATTTGTATCGTTATCGGATATCAGGTTGTTGATAGCGTTTCCATAGCTTTCGACAGAAACAGACGTTTTGTGATATTCACATATATCCACTCACATCACTGTTTATCATGTAATTTCACCAGGGATTAATGGTTATCCGCTTTTTCATTAAGTTTGAAAACAGCAAATGGACGCGTCATTGTTCGGTCGGCTATCACCTGTTATATTGGTCATAAAAATATAAGGTCGGGTAAGAGCCGTACATACGAAGATAAAAAAAAGTAATTTCATTGGTGCTATTATAACGAACGTACGAAGATATTGCATGATAACGATAATACAGAACAACATGTTATCGAGATTTGGCTTATCCAATACAGTGAAACCAATAATAACAACAATAACAGCAGTTACACCAATACAGGATGTCAAACAGCTACCGGCTAAATTGTGGAATAATAAACATAACGGCTGATCAATGTTCCATATGGTCTATTCCATGGTGTTCATTTCATTTATCATTTACTCTCAACTGAATCCACTTTTCGTTGCGACGTTGTTTTCGTTTGTGTACTTATCATAGTCATGCTATAATCAACCTTGGGATATGTTCCCCATTGTGTATAAATTAATTAACTTTCGGTTATCTCAATAAGTCATACACGTTTATTATATAGTCTCCAAATTATTCATGCATTAGTCTGAAGTCGCAAGTGTTTCGCTCGCAATAAGTCATACAAGTTGAAATGTATATTCTCCGAAAAAGTCATTCAATGATCGGAAGTTTCATGTGCCTTTGCTCATTGATCATTCAAGTTGAATTATATTGTCTCACAATAAGTCATACAGTGATACGCTATACTATATTTCAGTTTACTATGCATTGGGTTAGATTACCGATACCATGTACCGTACGACGTGTACATGTACATTGGTGAACAAAGTTAATTGATATTCACATCCTGTTTTTAAAAACGTACCAGTCCCGTATCGTCCTAAATTAACGATACGCCATCCTTGATCCAAGCGGTACATTGTACCTGATAGGCATCATCATTGTTTTATATACTAAAACATACCATATTCGTGATACTATCTTTAAACATTTAGACTTATTGAACTTTTTAACTGGTACGTGATTTAAAAAGGCCGAATATAATATGTCAGTACATTGAACTTACTTATCCTCTTCGTGCCCGCTGGCACATAAGGCTGCCACCAGGTTTCTCCATTGACGTCTGATTTTTGCAATAGTTTCGATTTTGCCAAGATTCATTTTCAAGCTTTGGATTCCGTTTGTGATTGTCTGTCTCCATGTCTCTATTTGGCTTTCCGTCGTGCATTTTGCCATCTGATTGTGCACACGTTTGTTTAGGTCTAAGTGACATTATTGTATGACATTCAACGACACGACGGTCATATAATCATCCTCATAATCAGTATCGTACAATAAACGTCAACACGTAACGTCATTGACGTTAAATAGTGTTCGCCGACCAGACTTACATCAGGTACTAGGATAAAATTACATAAACATTCTATTATTTGAGACATCACTCTCAAACTTCGCATATACAGTGCCAACATATCGCTCCATAAGACTGAAAATGCCAGTGATTAATATATTGAGAGAAAATCTAGTAGAAAGCAATGTTCGCGACTTTCGCGGACAACCAACGTATGTATACTTTAAGGTGAATATCATTTTTTGTAAACAAAATCTTTATCCATGAAATTCTGTGAATAGTAACATATTATCCAAAATGAGGTTGGGTTTAACTTGATAAATAGCTGATTACCAATTTTTTATCTAAAAATAATGTATTGTTTTTTCACGTACTGTCGAAAACACCCTGTTAATCATTTGACATTGGTTTAATCGCTTCAATCGTTGAATTCCAATTGATAAAAATAAATGTGAGTGATTTAATTTCAATTTAAACTATTTCTGTTCCGTATGATCACACGTTTCGTTTGAGACTGATCGACTGCTTGATACAGCTGATATACATCCGAGCTATGTTACTGTTTAAAACAAGAAAAGAACAGAATAGTTCAATGTCGTAAACAATTCAGTTTCTTGACAAACAATAAACTGAAACATATTTACAAAACATTTCTACACAATCGCATATGATGCAACGCAATACTAGAAGAATAAAGACTCAGAAATTGCGTGACAGCTTTATTGAAAACATGACGAGACAGACTAATTTTATGGGTGCGTGAAAGTTTCTGATTTCTGTAAACTGATGATCGTGACAAGAATAAATAACAATTGTGATATTTATAAATAATTCATTGCATAATTGGTAAATGCCAGTAGTTTTGCTTTTTGTGTATTTTATTGTTTATTACATTATAATGAAATCATAGCTCCACAAAATGTCAACGGTATTAGTTGTTTATAAATTGTCAACATTAGCATGGCGTTGCTATGGTGAATTGTCACCATGAAAACAAAACACTTCATCAAGTAATTTGGCTTAGACAGATTTGAACCACGCATCTACGCAACATGAAATATCATTTCATATAATATACGCTCGGTGTTACACGTCATATCGACGTTATTCGAATTATGATACCATGGATGTTGCACAATACTCCCAAAAATGTATCCTGGTTCAAAATACACATGGTGCTGATTTAAGGTAACGTCATACTGAATTATGACACCACATGTTTCGAGCAAGATACCTGACACATGTTTCAATCGAGTAATGGTCACTGACTAGACTGTCGATAGGTACTTCTTCCATGTAATTTGCAGGGCCCACTCTTGGGCATTATCGCAATTGTTAGAGACAGAGATGAGATACAAGAAATCCGGGTGCGATACCCTAGGTCGTTTCAAATAGATTCCTTGGTTCTTTAACGTGCCCGGTGTAAAACACCGATACACGCGAGACTACCCCTGGGTTACCAACCAGGATCATCTCTCCTGTTTGAGTACTCGCGATCGTTGCTATGTTACCACCCGTTCTGTGTCATGCATTATAGTTTTCTTTTGAACACACAAAATGTTATTTGTAATTTGTGATTTAAATTAAAAACAAACGGGTTGTAACCAGGGATCCGCACTAAGTACTTGAGTAGACAGTTCGAAACGTTGTTGTTTAAGTCACGTGCCTTTATAATTCTGACCATCTCATTTGACATGTGCACCAGCTATTAAGAGAAGAAATAATTAATGTACATAACGTTGCATGTACGTAATTATTTCTGAACTCGTTTATGACACCAACATCAGTTAAGTAAGTAGTACGGCTGACCTCCGGTTAGAAAGTAAGCTGTTTTTAAACAACTATAACCGTGCACATTTTTTTCTAACACGGTGTGGTATGTAACTTAGCCGTTCAACTAATGTTTGACGTGTGAAATCTGTCAGAAACGACCGACTATCTTAACAACTATAATTTGTAAAATGACAGTAACTACATGCCGGCTATACACTGTAGGCCCCGTCATCTTTCATTAAAGCACAGTATAAAATGTATGTACCAGCGGTAAATCGGATACTGATCTGATTGGGTAAATACCGATGTTTTAAGGGATCGGTTTGAAGTCAACAAAATACCAGCCCGTAATTATTGTATGTTGTACAATAACGTGTAATTTGAACAAAACCCGATACGTGCTATTTAATGAGTACAACCCTTTAATCGCGTGAGTCGTATTATTCATTGTATTATTACGTTTCTGAACGGAAAAGTTAACAGGAATATATTCATTCATCTAGTTATTCACTCATTTTATTTATTCTGGCGGATTTTTAAAAGTGAGTTATGTGGGTAAAATAAAAAGCGCTATAGTACTGCCGTGTGGGTTTAACAACAATGAGCAACACTGTTTAAATGTACTGTACATAGTGCAGCATAAAATAGTGGATAAACAGTGGGTAATACATACGGATGTGTTTTTTAAGTTAATTTATATGTGGTCTGGATTTTACTAAACACGTGGACCTTTACTATAATACATAGACCTGCTTTATTATGTAAGTATTTTCCATGCTTTTAGCATTGAACTAAAGTTTCGGGACATGTGCTATAATATTTTCATTTCTTGATACTTTTCTATGAATTGTCTTACTTATTATTATTCATGAATTGTAGTTCCGCATTTCATCCGTTCATTGCATATTAATTACAACTAAAATTGGTCCATAAAGTCAATTAACTTCTATAGTGCTAACGTTTTATCAAACTCAGTTTCTATTTGTTCCATAATAAATTACTAATTATACATAATATCACAGGAGTCTACAATATAGTTATTGTTTAATTTCACATACTAGTATATATATATAACATATTATTATTAGATTATATAACGTTACACAGACTGGAGCGGCTATTTTACATTTTTTAAATAATTTGTGTGTAACAGCATATAATACATAAAAGTTTTAAAATGCATACTTCAAGTACAAAGGCAAGTACAAACTTAAGTCAAGTACAACATTGTTAGGGTAAATATGCGATTTTTAAATATTTAATAGATAGCTACTGTCCCAGGCATTCTCAAACGCGAAATGCGATGTCTGTCTGCGAGGCAAATACGTAGAGTTATAATTATCAAAGATTTGTACTTTTGTTCTCATTTATATTATTGTAACCTATAATCATAACATTACCTCTCTTATCGTCATTAAGGTAGTTGTACCACTCATACTTGGAGTATAGTTACTCACGTACTCTGCTATGAGTCTTAAAAACCCCTATGAATTTACAAGTGTAGAGCAACGATTCAAATATCTGTTAGTAGTGGTGAAAACCATCAAACATTCAGCATGCGTCGTTAATTCAACAATGTAATGAGGTCATACTGAGTGTAAGTTTATTCCCCAGACATTACTTCACACCATGTGTAAACCATGAACAATTTGACATTGGACTTCGTGTGAATAAAGTCATGTTCTGTTCTGCAAACAGAATAGCATCGTTTGTTTGTTAATTCCATCTAAAGACCGTTTTACTACACATCGTCTGTCACTGATGCTAAACTCGTATATGTAGAAATTGCTTTTGTCGTTGACGCATTGCATGGTCGTAATCCGGACACATCGCTTCTCAGTTCCGTCAGAAAATGGTTGTGTTTTAATGATTAACGGAACTGAAAACCAATGCAGCACACTGATGGAATTCAACATATTCCCGAGCTAGTCATTGGGTTTCAAGTCCATTGGAGATGCACGAAAGCGGTACTGAGACGCACAAATGTGCCATGTCTAAACATATACTAGAAATATTTATGAAATTTGTGTTGAATCAAAGTTGGTTGTCAGGTTCAAAAGTTCAATTTGCTGACAGAACTGAGCAGCGATGTATCCAGATTACTGACGTGCACTGGACTGCTTAAAAATTGGTTGCTTATACATTGTATCAGGTAACCACAAATGCATGTTTGACTGTATGTTATGTAACGATCACGTGTGATACAGTAATAAAGTATCTATGTACTGTTAGATGTTGTTGTTTGTTGTGATACGGTATTGAGTCTGATAAAGTATTACAACAGATAACATCTTGTTAGTGAAAATTAATCAAACCCTAGAACAGTTGCGATATCTTCTATCGTCCTTTCTCACGGTACAGTATCGCTTGTATCGTTAGCTTAATTAAAAATGTTGTAACCCGTGTAAGAATATCGCGTGACTTTGATAGCAATAAAGGCTACACATACAAATATACCGATTTCTGACATAACTTGTCTCTGAACCTGCATATTGTTGTCCTGTTTCGATGAGCAAAACACACTAATTGTGTTTTTACTCGGCTGTTGGCATAACAAAAATACATTTGTCTGAAACTTTGATGGATATACCAATTTTTATCATAAGCCACGTTGTTTGGTCAAACATCGAAATATCCAACCTTAGAGTGTTTTAGATTACCGTCTTACATTTTTCAGCACGTTTTCTTTACAATCAGCCTGTTTAATGTTTCAATATAACCTGTACGTGTACAACGTACGCGTGAGTGTACAATTTTGGTCCATCTTAATGGACACATACCCACGGTATCTGATACGGAGTTTCGCAATATGATCGGGATACATTAGTTTATCTCTGATAGAAATCGTTCTTTGATCTATACTGAAGCTGTTTGTGTGATTCATTGTGTACATCCTAGTTCTACATGTAGAAATTATAGGACAGGCTTATTCTGGTATGTACATTGTGTATGCAGGTTTTTATAATGTTGATGATGATCACATGGATACTCCTGATGTTTGTGTAGATAATTTAAATGACGACGACGATGTTGCATCCACCGCCGCTGCTTCTGCTGCCGCCGCTGCTGCTGCTGATACCTTTTGTTTTGCAGTGGTGAAGGTGGCGACGACAACATTTATAATGATGATTTTGTTTACGTTGGTGGTGGTAATGATAATAATGATGATGATGGTGTTTCGGGTGATACTTATGATTACGCTGTTACTGATGACGATTTGAATGTGATGATAATGATGAAATTGATGGTGGTGATAATGACGTTGCTTCCGATGGTTATTGTGTTATTGATGGTTATGGCAATGATGAAACGACTGGTGAAGTTTTAAAAGTGTGAAGATTAAATGCATGCTATACAGGCGTATGGCAAAGCCTTGAATACTGAACGAGTACCATTTGTGCACGCTATCAGTGTATGCATTGCGTTGTAGTGAATGGAAGTTGATAAGATAATTATAGATTAAAACACACACACACGTGTACATATCATATCATTCAATGAATTGATAAAAAGAATTACCCAATCAGTTGTAGTAGTACTTCATTTGTCTATTTACACAATTGAAATGCTAGTCATGAGCCCTCCCCATTATACGTTTCTTTGTGAAAGCCGAGTGGTCTTATGTTTTCGTACATTGCATTGCTAGGCAATGGTGCCACGCAGTACGGCTTCGAATTCCCTGGATATATCGCTGGCATAGAATGGAATAAGAAGGTCGTAACTACAAAATCAATATTTTGAGAAAACAATAAAAACTGTCTGACAATCACTCTTAACTTATACTTAAACTAGATCTTTGAACAACTGTTTGGTCAACATCACAAGTTCTGATTTTCATGAAAATCATCAGAAGGGCCTTATGATGTAGATTTACAATATGCATAAGTCTTATTAGGTTTCTCATTCTAAGCCAGTATATATAGGAGCAAACACCTAATTACAAGTAGATGTTGGTTGTTTGTTCTTGTTGAATTATTGGATACGACTTCCTTGTGTAGGGATTTGGTTATTTCAATTCAAGACGTTCGCATTGTATTACTTTATTTTATTCAAGTAAACATGTCACAATGTACCAAGTTGTTCAGCACAATTAAGCTAGCATAGTTTTACCTTCCCTTGTTTGAAATTTTAATTGATTATAGTCACGCGATCTTGTTATTTTGTAAGACATTAAATTATCCTAATCATAACCGATTCAAGTCGCTATTTCTGTAATATCTTGTGGCTAGACTGATAGGCGATCTAAAGTTTCAGACAAAATAAACCTACGGAAAACATAGAAATAAATGCCCATGGTGGCTAAATTTAAGTTTTAATTCATTGAAGTGGTAACGTCATAAAAAAGGATGAGCTGTCAACGATGAAAATGCAAGGTCATATTTATATAACTTTAATAGAGCTATATGTAATTTACACAAGCGAACAACATCGGATATAATTTGTTAGAAGTATTTATTTATTTTTATGTACTTGAGACTTTCATAGTTGTTAGACGGTCTATTTGAAACGAGGCCTGTATATGACGAAACCAAAACATACATTAATGTGGTTTTTGATTTAATGTTTGCAAGCCAAATATGACACTTTACCATCATTGAAAGTGTTTTCATTGCAAGAATGTTAAGGTAGACTGTATGGTTTTGGAATATATTTTAAATGAGCTGCATTAGTATTTTGTTCGTAACCGAAATGATGTTATGCTGGGTTCTCAACAATAAGTTTTAACATTGAAAGCCAACATGTTTAACCAACAGAGCTGATAAGGTCCTTAGTGCAACTTTTTTCTAAAACGGTAAATTTCACATTTTCAGCCCATTCTTAAGCAGACAATTGCATTTGGCATGTAGCCTGATGCTAATGAGAACAATGAAAATGACTTAATTCTGCTGGCACTGGATTGAAAATTATGCTTTTTTTACTGTGTTTGTGTCCTATTGTGCTAGAATTGTGCAGCATTGTGGTGGTATTCGTTTAGCATTGGAATAAGATGGTGTTGCATCGTGCTTGTGGCTGGTGACATTTGTATCAACACTGTGCTGACCTAGCTCTGGCTTTGGGTCGGTATTTTTCTGGCAAAAGTGTGTACCACTGGGTTGAAAGGGTGCTGTATTAGGCTGGCACCAACCCACAGTACCATCTAAGATCAATGAACCACAGGATTGCTCTAAGAAGAGTTTCTTGCGATGCAAAATATATAACTGACTTCTTAGTATTTTAGAGGCCTTCATTCAACTAACTTCATTTAACTACACGTTAAGATAACAAGATGACACAGACCAAAGCATCCGCGATATAATTAACGATGCAGTTGAAATACATCTTACGACCATAACTTGTTTCATTAACTATCGAGTTCGTTTAGTTTATAGCTTGATTGTCAGGTAAACTTAGGATCAATTTCCTCCATCAAACTACCGTCGCCATACCATATTTAATTAACCATGAAAATAGTGTCGTATTTCATAACAATTAGGTCGCAATTTACCTTGTACATTCCTATCGCACACATGTCAATAGAGATACCCAGCACGTATCAATTTTCAGACAAGCATTTTCAAATTAGTATGCGTTTATACACGTATAGACTGTAGTTTTTTAAAGTCACCAAATCTTATATGTTCATTATCTATTCTGTTATCACACTCTTGGGTCATACATACATGTATGTCATCTATGCCTTTAATATTTAAAGTCACCATGTCCTATATGACCATAATATGCCATATTACAAACTATATTGTTATTTGCCTTCTATTTTAAGGTCACTTTTGAGGTATCAAATGTCTTTTACTGTATCACAGTCAGGGAACTTATATAACTTTTCTGTTTTAAAGTCATCGTAACCGACATGATTATTATCTCTGATACTATCGCAATCTCGTCTTGAACCTAATATAACTTGTATTTTTAAAGTCACCATACCCTACATTGTATGTGATCACTATTTCTGATGGTATCGCAGTCCTGAAGTACGAAATTTGTGTACTCATGGAATATTGGCGATATTTTGTTCAAGTCAACTTTTTATGAATCATGGTAACTATCCTCTGTGTGGTTGAAAAAATGTGTGACATTATTTAGAAGATTCAAAATGTGTAACTGATAAGAGACCTGATTTTTTAAAAAACAAGCAGAAATAGTAATTTGGGTTGTCTCCCATAGGTTATTAAAAGAGATTGAAAGTTGACTTTCACTTCTATTCCCTCAAATCGAAACGATTACAATAGTGTGTATCATATTGTTTGAAAAGTTATCTCTCAATATTATTATTTGGCATTTCGTGCAGACCTGACTTATTATAGGCCGGACACATTATTAAGTAACAATGCGGAAGTGAAAATAGAAAGTTGGTCCAGCAATTACAATCGTATTAATTTTGATCTCGATATTATAGTGAGGTTAGCGACAACATTTGATTAACTGACGTCTGAATTGAGCAACCAATATCATCAAATCCCAATAAAATCCTTAGGTATAAATTGCACCTGTATTTCACAACCATTCAACCAAACATCAGCATTAAACATCTACCATTTTATATTATCAAATTTCTTCGTTATTAACCAACCACCGGCTATCAGTAGTCAACATAACTAAAGCTTTATATCCTTTCCGCTACCAAAGCAGACTAATGCAGACCATAAAAATGGGGGTCGCCATTACCACTAGTGTACATAGAAGGACTGCCACTGGCGCCTAAAACGTACCACAAAAATGATATTCCTCAAAACCAACATCGTACAGCGCCGGACTACCAGGAATTTTTAGGTTTTGTCTTATATTTAGGTGCATTTAAAATGCTTGTATCTCGTAACAGGATTTGTTATGAGGATAAAACCTGCATTTATATTATTAACCAAACAGTACACAATTAGCTGAAAAATTCATTTAAGTCATTTTTATTATATTATATTGCATAATATTGTTTTTAAAAATACCATTTTTCCGTATTTAAGTACAAAAACAAACACCTTATGTTTAATTATGAGCAGAAACGGCGGTTATCGCCAAATAATAAGCAAGTGACACAATTCAAGTTATTAAAGGATCCTCACTTTCAAAAAATACCAATTAGCTTTAGAGATTGCGCTTTGCGATTCTTATCAAACTCATTTTTAAAAAAATAATTAGTACTTCATTTCTACCCTACGGTAACTTGAACAATTTTGGTGTGTCTGCATTATACGGCTTTGGTATTCTATAAGAGTCGAAAAAAGCAGATCTGCCACTGACGAGTTTTGCAGGCTTTGAATGAATGACTTGCACAATGACGTTATGGTCATTTTGAGATTGTTCTGATAAAGCTGCAAAACTGCACTCAGGTTATTTATTCAATAAGTCATTGCAGTTAAGCACATTGGACGATTCTAAAATGAAGCAGTGTTCAGTATACACTATGGTAGTTAAACATTTAAAACACATCATACTAAAGTACGCTGTGGTATAGTTCTACGTAGCATAAAATTCATTTTACTCAACTATGGCATTGCAGGTAACAATAATGTTCTTGGTCAATGTGTGCATTTATCCACTACGGATGTAGTGTCTGATTATTTTGGTGCCATAACTTCAGGCTCTTTTTTGAATTGAAAAACCCATTCGAATGCTATGGTAATGTCAGCTTTGTTGTCATGTCTGCATTCGGCGGCTTTGGTATTCTAAGCGTTTGGAGATAACCTGTCTGCCACTGACGAGTTTTGAAGACTTAATTCAAATAATGCGCATTATGCCACTACAGTAGTCCTATGTCGCCGAAGGGCGTTACAGACGTATGCACATTTATACGCTTTGGACGTAGTCTCTGTTTATTTTGGTGCCATGTCTTCAGGCTCTATTTTAAAGTAAAGAAAACAACATTTGAATGCTATGGTAGTTTCAGCTTTTCGGTTTTGTCTGCATTGGGCGGCTGTGGTATTCTAAGCGTTTAAAGATAACCTGTCTGCCACTGACGAGTTTTGAAGACTTAATTCAAATAATGCGCATTATGCCACTTCAGTGTTCTGTAGTATTCGCGGTGGAGCATAGCAGAAGTGGGTCCATTTATCCATTATGGATATAGTGTCTGTTTGTGATGGTCCCTTGTCTTTTGACTCGCTTTGGAAGTGAAAAATCCCATTTGAATGCTACTGTAGTTTTAGCTGTTTTCTTTGTCTGCAATGCGACTTCTGACAACCGGAATACAGGCATACAGGCAGCATTACACGGAAAGCTCCACTTGGATCTGGCCCTATGATTACAAAACCTTTTCCACACTCTGCTCAACTCGAGCATGAACTTTTATTTGCTCCTTTACAGTGCAACTATTGAATCATCTTTATTTTGTAATAAAACATTACTCTGCTTACTATAAGACCACTTATCACATATAAAGTTTTATCATTTTACTATATGAGCACAGACATGAGTTGAGCATGACGAAGGGGACCAGCACGTACCAGAAACTATCAAAGTCAAGCAAAACAAGGCATACACTTAATTGAATTTATTTCATGTTTGTCTTGTTAGAAATATATCAGATATTCATTCAACTAAAACCAGAACGCAATGATAAGTATACTAATTGTTCTGGCAATTTGCGAGAACAATATTTAAGGAAACTTTCAAATCAATTGTATGTAAATACTGTCAATGAAAAAAAAATAAACAGGTTACATTACCATTTTATTGTTATACTTTAAAAAAGTACCAATTTGACGAACGTCAGTAATGCGAACAGTACAAATACCCCCAGACATTGTGTCGCAAGTCGGCTGTTACACCCGATGCAGATGGCCTTCCCATGTAACCATTTATGCACCCGGGTGAGCCGCCAATGTGCATAGTATGATACTAAAAGTGATAGGTTGCAAAACCTTTTGTTGTACACGCATTTACATAAACGCTTACAAAGAAAATAATGAAACCAGCAAATGAATGAAAACTATGGACTATAAAACTATTGAAACAAACAAGCGTTTGCAAAAATATAAAATTTACAACTTCTAAATCATACAAATTTACAAAGGCTAAGAACAATGGTTTGTCTAAAAGTGACACATTTTTTGTATTTACATAACCACATACGCAATAATGAAATGAGCAACTGAATAAAAACTACGGACAACGAAACTATTGTATACAAACAAGTATATGAAACATATAGATCAAGATTGTTGGAATCAGGTTTGCCAGTTATGCATAGGGAACCGTAATCATACACATTGTATTTGATAATAACTGAACACAACTGGTTTCACATCGCGAGGTACTGCCATTGCGTGTTGTTCATCAAAGTCTGTAACGATTGTAGGAGGTTAGGAACGCACTTTGGTGTTGAACGCACTTCGGTTATGACAACTAAAAGCAAACACACAAACCACCGAAACAACATAATGCGTTGCAATGCTTCATATCATTATCAAATCAAAATGCATATTGGTGTTGAAAATGTAAAAATGAACATAATTTAGCAGCAAAACACAAACTATAACTATAAAATCGAAACACATGTATACTCTATGTAGGATAATATAAGTGTGTGATAAAATGTTCAATGTTGTGAACATAATTTTATTTAGTTTGGTAAGTGTACTCTGTTTAATGAGAGTCTTATGTTTGGCGTTATATGTTCATCTTTGGTATTGAAGTTGTACGGGGATTTAAAAGATGACAGGCTGTAAGACAATTATTAAACAAAACGACTATAAACAGTGAAGTTAGTTAGTACAAAAAAGCCAAATTCCGTTACATACTTTAAGTTAACAGAAAATGTATAAAAGCAATTCACCTAAACACCAAAGTGTGTTAGATGTCGATATACGTAACTCAAATTGATAAACACACTTTATTGTTCAACACCATAGTTATAGAGCGTGCGCTTCGAGTGCGGGAGGTCGCGGTTCTTTCCGTGGCCGCGTCATACCAAAGACGAAATACAAATGGTACCAGTAAAATACCATTGCTATACGCGCAGCATAAAAGGGAAACCTGGCTCCTGTCTCTCATACCCTCTTGCAATGGTGATGGTTACCATCGGGAGTGAGGTGTCGAGAGTGATTAATAGAAGTTGTAAGAACTAGTTTCACAATTGACCTAAAATAAATTAGTATAAACTAACACCATAGTGCGTTCATCACCAAAACGCACTATGGTGTTCAATACTATAGTGCGTCCAACACAAAGTGCGTTCCTAGATAGAAACACCCCGATATGCTAACACGGAAAGGCTACTGAGCGAATACATGAAATACGGTATCCGTGTCCGTATGCGGAAGCGGGCGCGGAACGAGAGCACGGACCACGGATGCGTACACAAGCAGTTGCACAGGGATAATACTAGTAACTATAAAAATAGTGCGTGATCAAGCAAATGGTAGGCCGGTATTCCATGTTTCCGCGTCCGCGGTGCGCATCATTATGTCAGCTTCCGCAAAACATCGACTGGATAAAACCGTAGGGTATATTCCATATATCTAGGTTCCGCGACTGCATGCGTCGTCCGCATATGACGTTCGGTGAGCGATTTTTAACGCAAGCCTGCGCAGTATACAGATGTTTCTCCAATAAGAATGGCTTCTGTCATTGTTATTTGTTTGTACCTGTGTATGAAGTTAGGAACGTACATTTGGTGTTGAACACACTTCAGGTTTGATCACCAAAATCCAAAAGCACCAAACCACCGCAATAACATGCGTTGCAATGTTTCATACTAGCATAGAATCAAATGTACATTGGTGTTAAAGATAAATGTAAAAAAGGAACATATTTCATTGTGCATGATACTTTGTATTAAAAAGATGTAAACTATAAGTTTCTTATGCCTTCTAAAAACGGTATTTTGATTAAAAAATACACTGATGTGTTTACACAGAAAGGCAAGTAAGCGAACGCGGATGCGGACGCGGGACACGGATACATGGAATATTTGCGTCTGCGCTGCGACTTAAATGTCGCTTCTCCAGTAAGCGGATGCATGAAATAGAGTATATGTGTCCGTCCGCATGTGGAACGCAGAAGCGTAACACGGACGCATACACATGGAATACCGGCCTGATCTGGAAAATCAGTACTATATAGATGAAGTTAACTTGAAACATCAACAATCCTGAAAGATAAGCAAATCGGACCGTAGCATAGCCTAGGTACACGGGTTCGAATCTCACTGGCAGATATGTATACGTATATTGAACTATTTAATTTATAACATAAGTTTCTAATTCTGTTTTGATGTATATTTCACGAACGTTTAGTATATTACTGACGATTTAGCGTACACATTTTCTACGTGTTTCAGCTTCATAAAGACTATTAATGTGTAAATGATTTACTTAATTGTATCAATTATAAAGTTTTATTGTGTTCAATATACTCTTCCTTAGAGGAAAATAAAGTTCTGAAGTTGAAGTTACTCAAAGTTCTCAAATACTTATACTTTTTTGTTCATGAACATAAATACAACTGAAAAGTCTGATATTAGAACTACATACGTTCTAAAACCTTCCAAACGTGACCTGCACTTCGTATAACAATTACATATTATGATAATTGATAATTATCTGTTTAATAATTACTTTGCTTATTTATTTTTAATACACAATTCTTACTATTAAAATATAAAAATCAGCTATAATAGCTAACGGAATCAGTATTATGTGCTTTTTTGATATGCTAGACATCAAAGGTTTAACAACAGCTAGATTTGTTTACATCTTTGAATTGACTGATTGCTAATTGCTGTAGTAGATTACAACTGGAATCAAGACCACAGTAAATTAAATGTACTTAATGTCACTAAACAAAATAATAGTGTTACTATTGTAACGTTATTTAATTGGAAACTTAGATTAAAGCCAGTGCTATGGTGTAATTATGTATATTAAATGCAATCCAAGTATTGTGAAGTGTGTCCTACAAAAACTAACAAGTATATTTAATGCATCGTATTTCGAGTACCGTAGTAGCATTATGCTGGACTTACAAAACTTAACACTTAAAATATTCAATTCGAATACAAGTACCATAGCAGACTTTTGTATTTGGCAAAAATCTTATAAACCGTACCTCAGTGTAGTAATGCCGATATCATAATATCAACAGAACAACCACAGTGTAGCAAATATCGTACACTACAACTACCATAGCGTAGAAATGTAGTATATTTTGGAAAATACCTTCTATGTTCAATTGTAAAAAAATGGATTTTCAACGAAACCCTGCATTAGTCCACTGTAGAAACAAGACCCCGTATTTTTCCGGTACGTAAAAGTCGTCTCTGGTAGCTGTTCGGCAAACAATAGTGGTAATGGGGGACCACCAAAATACGGTCTGCATCAGGCGGCTCTGGAAGCGCATCGGTGTATGATAGTGGCAGCGGAAAGGATATTCTATTTATACAATATTTTATGCAATACACCTGTATGAAACATATTCCTGTTTTAAGCGGGCACTTAATATGTCAGCATTGATTGACCGGTTGCTTAATCCAAGTAAAACGGTATATTTTACCTTGAATGTGCTAATCTTCAATTTTATCCCACTAAGGGTGTGTATGCGTGTTAACATGTTTTTGGTGAACCTTGTTAACTTTGACGTAGACGGGGCAAATTATATCTTTGACCTGTTCCTACTTGGCATTTTTAACTTGTACCAAACATATTTTGAGGTAAATTATGGATAATGAAGCATAGTTATCAGACAGGTGTGTCACAATTATAAGATAATTTATCATTTTCTTGTAGCTGCAAGTGCATCCATTAGCAGTGTGTTAGTTTGTGCTAAATGTTATTCGATTATGGATAAAAATGGTTGAGTTAACGATCGCTAACTGATTGCTGTGAGGTAACCAACTGTGTATGATAGTAGCAGATACTTACTAGGTTAATATAGCTGATAGTATGTCTGTTCATTTTCTATTGCACTGATAGACTCATATGATGTCTGTCTCATTGTACTAGCAGCCATACATGTATATGATGTCTATTATCTATTTCACGGTGTATCTTTTGGCAAAAAGGGACCGCATAAGTTTCAAAGCTCAAGCTCCAAATCTGTTCTTTCTGAATATTAAAATTACGATATAATACGCATGAGTCTATATGGAAACAATGTAAATTAATGACGATGCATACTGGATTTAATGAAATAGTTTTACTCATAAATATTTGTCTAGACGATGAAATACCGCGCTGGTAGTGTTTGTGGGCATCTTGTGCAGTTTTGAGTATATGTGGAATCAATCAAACATAAGTTTGCTAACGTTTTGTTAAATTATTTTATTAAAATACTTATCATTTAATGGTTATTTGCTGCCTTACGATGTTTTATCATGCAATATTTGAATACTCTGACGTGACGACATTGCGTGCTGTAAGATACTAACAAAACTGACAAGGATTAGAGCACAGCACTAGCAATACTGGAAACAGAGCACAAATGGTTCAAAAACAGAATACCAATTGCTAGCTATGCAAAAAAGTGGTGGCGGCCAAAATGACGAATGTCGAAATTATCTCTTGTCCGCATCGTTCTTAATATTGCTCCAGTGAATTGTATAAAGTAATGTTAGCGTTATATTTAGTTGAAGTTCACTATCCTCGGTTCTTCGTCTGCATGATATAACAATCTCCCATTAAACAATGAAATCTCTCGAATGTCTATCCCAAGCGTTTTTCATACTTAAATCCACATTTGTTATTAAAAGTTTATTTCGCCAATTTATGAGATTCCATCTTATGATGCAAACTACTTAAATAATAATTAAAATTGTTAAAATAGAATGCACATATCTGTTCTTCTCAGCGAGGGTAAGCTACCGGTAAGCGGGTATCATGGTATGTGCGTGAAAATATTTTGTCGGTTAAGAATGTTTAAATAATCAAATAATGTCTTGAACAAAATGTGCACGCACAATGTGTTGCCAACCCACCAGGCTTATCATTCCATCGTAATAATACTCGTATTAAGTCAAAACGTTGTTCCGAAACTCGATTTACATATCGTCGCTCAGAATGTGGCGTAATGCTCCCGTAGAAAATATGTACGGGCCCATTTCAGCATTTTTGTGTTATTTTGTGCGATATTTGCGTTCGTTCGTAATGAACCAGCAGAGTAATGTTCACTACATTCACTGCAAAACATTTAAAACTTTGAAATCACCTTAATTTTTTGTCATTGATAGGGACTTGAATCGAACAGGTGGATGATTTTTTTAGGTTCGGTTTTAAGTGTTCTTGTTGAATATTGTACAGTATTTAACTGACGTAGTCCTTAACATGCGGGGTATTGTATTTGTTGCAATAATGGGAAGTAGTTTGTCTGATGTCAGGCGAATTAATGAATGAATGTGCACGCCATGTTTTGGTTCTAATGTCACAGCCACAACTACTTCCACAATGCGGTCAACCGCCTCGGGTGTTTGTGTAACTTATTGGCATGACCAACAAAATGTGGCCTTAAAACACGACGTATGTTGGTATTGTGTTAGTGCATATCAAATGAGACACGTAGACTTATAAACAACAAAGTATACGTATTGTCAATGGATTGAACCCGTATACGTTTTGCGGGGTTCATTAGGATAAATATATTTGCCAGTTAGCATCTGGAATGGATGTTGTTATAACCACTGACTTTCAAGACAGATTCAATAATTAATTAATTTAGTGCTAGTAATACAAATATAATTACCTGTACATATGCCTCTCGTACACAGCATTTAGTTGTTTTAGAATATTCAACATCGCATACTCATTCAACAAGTATTTTTCTCGTCTTAAGAGGGAACTAAATTATGTAAACATAATCTAACTTAACAAGAACCAAACTGGTCAGTTTGACCTATAACAGTGTGGAGAACATGTATCATGTACGTTTCCTGTGTATTCAGAGTACTTACATATCCCTTTTAAAGTTCCTCCACCTTACCAAATATACAATTAACTTCAGAGGATACATCATCAGTTAAATTGTACCAATAGACGATTTGAGGGACAGGCTAATTTGTTCGAGCAATATGCTCAACATAACAATGGCGATAACTTGATGTTTTGTATTCACCAGAAACAAGGGTGAATGTATTCAATCACCACTATCTTTTATTCAAAAATATCAAACGTTATTAATGTAAGTTTATTTCGGCGTGTGTATATCTTCGTTGGGAGCTTGCTCAGTGGAAAATGCTGAATATTTCTGCCTTCATTGAGTAACTGATTTCCATTAAAAGTGATAAACACGGCTTGGTGAATAATTTCATCATTCATTGATAGTCGGCCTTGAAGATATTTGATGACTTTTTACACATTATTTGGTTGTTGTTTGCGATTTTAGATGAATTTTTTATCTGCTGTTTGTGATTTTAGACGTATTTATTATCTGGTATTGGTATTCATATTGGTGTCCGGTATCAGAATTAAATTCAGATGGATGCGTTAACATGGTTGATGATGTCTCATTTAAATCGGTCAAATTTTAAAATACGATTATTTTAACTCAGTGTCGTCAGATGTGTTGTTGCGTTTTGGGTCACACTTACTTCACACACCACATGGAATGTCCACACTATAGACTGTACTTGGAAAATTCATTTCGACAGTTTATGAAAATAGTGTTGAGGGTCATACCACCGGTTTATATATTTTTATCATGTGAAATCAAGTAATTTAGCATCATCGGTATCTGCATAATTGTATTCAGAATGAAACATTTTTACATTAGCTTTCAATGAATCTGTATCCGCTTTGCAAGTAAAACTAATTCTAAAACACTTGAAATTTATTAGGAAAATCAATTCATTATCTATATCCTGAATCGGTTTACAATATGTATTTTATTGCTATAATTTAACTTGGTTTAAGATTTAACACATTGAATTATGCTTTGGGCTACGTGGAATTTCTGTTCAAAAGTGAATTTAATGCACAAAATCAAATAACTATTTACGATTTCCCAATTTTATTCGGAAATCATTCTAGAGTAAATATTGCGTTTTTGTGAATTATTTGAAAAAAAAGACAAGACAGACAAACTAGCTAATTCCCATTAATTGTGGTTCTAAATTGTAATTTAATTGGCATTATAAATTTCCATTATTCTCATTAACCGTCACTTGATACAGGATTAGTTGTGCCCATTTTTTGTTTCCAACAAAATGAAGCTCACTTCGGTTGTCAACTAGACAATGCATGAGTTGGTAGAAGAATATTTATTTGAAGTGAAAACATTTTTATTGGATAAGGGTTGTACTTTCTTCTTATTACGGTTGTAATGTTTATGTCTTGAATAAGAATAGAACATGCGTTTACAAAACAACTAAGAATGATGATTGTGTGTTAAGTAATTCGTTAATTAAGCATTGAGTAACGGTTGTTATGTATAGATTCTGCAAGGAAGCAAGGGTTCGTTTGACGCTGGATTTAACCTGCTTGGATCCATTGACTTTCTAAAAGTTGCTCTTTCACTCGCGTTAAGCCTCTATGTCCATATATTTCTTTAGGAAGCTGACACTTTGTTTGCTATTAATTTGAACGCTCGTCTAAATATCATCAAACGTACTTTGGAAATCAGTTCCTAGCCAATGCACTTACGAAAAACATTACTAGTACAAAATGTATAGCTGTTGCTTATATGAAACTAGGTCGATAGTTGAATGCAATTAATATGCTATTAATTCCAGTGTTACTTGAAACAGTCATACTGTAAAAACCCTTTCGTGATGGACAGTCGTTTTTTATATTATTATGAGATTAATGGTTTTAACGGCTATCATAATGGAATCGTCACCCTGATGGTTGAATCAAGATGCAGCGTTTAATGCATTCGTGTGGTTGATATTATTTCCTGGATTGTTATCCGACTTGTGTTTGGAATCCTGCGTGATAAAATTCTATGATTATCGCATTACTTTTATGGGGGATAAATGATTAATATTATTCTCATTAATTTCCCAAGTTTCGCATTTTTTGATTAATTAAAATAGTGATTTAACTTTTTAATTATTTGTTTCGTGAGAACTGCCCGGATGCAGATTCGAGTTAAATGCATTACATCACCAAGGATTTCACAATTTACAGCAGTGAACAGCGATAATGGAGCTTAAGGGCAGTATCTGGTCACAAATTCTCCAGAATTTAACGACATTTTTTACCAAGGTTGCTTTTTCTGTTGACAATGGTTTCGTTAATGACATTCATTATCCCAAATTTGTGAATGCTGTTGCATCGTGTGTGTTTTCTGCAAATTGTCAAGATTTTTACACAAAAGTTCTGTGATCCAACTGTGACATAATGAATATCCATTGACAACAATTAACAAATCAATTTATTGTTTCTGTCCTGTTAATTGATACATAACGACAAACACGGAGTATCTTAACCATCTTGGAAGATACACGAAACATGTAATCAAGATACGTTTTGTCTCGAAAGATGTTCGCCGTCTTCATATTGGCCTTATACAGCAATGGTTACTCAAGTTCCTAGAAAAACAATGATGGACAAGAAAGTGTTTTTGATTGTGTTCGTGTATATCAATGTTTGTAACATGTAAAACAAAACACATCTAAAACTATGTCAATGTAGGGCATTTGTATCGATGATTAGTTCTACTGTTTCATCCCTCGACGCCGGGGACCAGTGGTCAATCTAGTCGGGAAAGAATATATGGCCACGCATTCACATCTGTCCCAGAATATTTTAAGTAATACCATTAATGTCATGAATACTCTTATATGATGTTCAGTTACAGCAAGTGTTGCTGCTGATAGGTTTGCTATCATGTTGTTTTGTTGTTTTACGCAACGTTCGAACGTTATAAATCAATATTGTCTGGATTAATCGGTACAACCAGCAAATATCAATTGTATAATAACGATTGCATCTCAAACGTTGCTTGATGAACTAAAACTGTTTCCATGTTTTGATATATAATTACATTTAATCAGCGAAACAGAATTCTATATTGTTGTGTATAAACTAATATGCTGCGGAGGAAAGAAAGCAATGCTATGCACAGTCTCTCAACTCAGATGAACAAGATCCATATCATTACGCGGAACGTATTGAAACATTCAACTACATCTTGACAACATTAATTATATGAAAACAACAGCATCAGCAATTGACATGTCATTTGTGTTAAGTTTTCCTCTTTTTTCTGGGAACATTAATTTTATCCCCACGTCTTTGTTGATATACTGACTAGACTCCGGTTGTACGTGGGTGTTATTGCAATATGTATGTTGTGCATGTCTATGTGCATGTTAAGTTAGATTAGTATCAATTAAACCCGACATAAGCTGCAAACATTGAACCGGTTTTACATACGTTCACCCGCCAATGTGGATATGAATTAATACAAAATCAACATAAATCAATGATATTTTTCTTGATTATTTCAGGTAAATTGCTGACGTTTGTTTACTGTGAAAACAATATGAAGATTTTTCTGATCTGGGAGAAAACAGACTGATAATTCATGTAAGTTACATTTGCCTTCATTTTTCCTACATCTATTCTCTTACGAATCAGTAATTTGTATATTTGAGGGGATATCAAAACGTTTGTTTACAGGGCATGTGACCGCTTAGGGATCACTACCACGTTTGTTCCTCTGCTATCGACAAACATACTCGTTTTAATGTTGGACTACACTAGTGTAGTATAAGAATATACGTACTCACTATACTAACCCGGATACTAGTAAATCATTTCATATAAAGAATTAACCAATCAGCTATAGAAGTACTATTTTCGTCATAATAAATTCTACCCATGAACCTTTGCCTTTGAAATTTTCATTGTGAGAGCTGAATTGTCTTATACTGTCTTACATTGCATTGCTAGGCGATGGTACTGCAAAGACGGGTTTGAATCCCATTATAGGTGCAAACTATTGACTACAAGTTCTTGACGATTGTTCTTGTTCTGGTTTGACTTCCTTGTTCATGGATTTTGATTTGTTGTTAATTCATGACGTTCACATTGAACTATTTTATTTCATTTAAGTAAACAATGTGAAAATGTACCAAGTGTTTTTCAACATAATTAAACTAGCATAGTTATACCTTCCCTAGCTTTTTGTTTTAATTGATCATAGTCACGCGATCTTTGTTTTGTTTTGAGACATGAAATGGTCCTATTTATAAACGACTCAATTCGCCATTTCTGTAATTATGGCTAGACTAAAGCGCGATCTAAAGTTTCTGTCAAAATAAACTTACGGACAACTGCAGATAATTTCTCATGGTGGCTATATTTAAGTTTTAATTCATTTAAGTGGTAACATCGTAAGTGATGAGCTGTCAACTGTGAATTTGAAACAAAATTAGGGATGTATCTTTAATAGAGCTACAATGTATATGCAACTAATACTAGAGTATAAACACGGATACAAATTTTGGAGACGTATTCATGTACTTTTATTTGCACGAGACTTTCATAGTTTTTAGACTGCCGGTTAAATTTTTTTTTAAATTAACGTGTGCAAGCCAAACATCATCGGAAAGTCGTTTCATTGCACCAACATGTGAAAGTAGACTGTATTGTATTGGTATATATTTTTCTCGATACAGAGGTGTTGTTTATGACCGAATTTTGCTGGCATTGTATTCTAAATTGTTCTGCTGTTCTGCTTTGGACTGTATTTGGGTCGTATTGTGCTTAAACTATGCTTCATTATGGCTGCGTTTGACATTGGAATGTGATCGTGTTGTATTGTGCTTGCATTTAGCTGGTTACATTGTACAATGCTGTATTTTGATATTGTGCTGACCTAGTTCTGGTGTTGTCGTTTCCTGACATAGTGCTAACAAGTGTGCTGTATTAGGCTTACATTAAATCACATTACCAACAAATATCATGGAACCACAGGATTGTTTTAACATAGTTTCAGGTCAGATCATCCGCGATAGAATTAACGATGCAGTTAAAATACGAGGGGTGATCAATATATTCGAGGACTTTCCTTCTTAATTTTAAAATATTGGAACTAGAGTAATGAAATTACACGCTGATGTAGATCAATCAATTATCTCGCGATTTGTCTAATTTGCTTTATGATAAAGTCACTATTTACTTGATGACGTTACTTTTTGTAACCATGGTGAAGCGCGCACCGTCGAGCATCTCGGGCGTAACGTTATTTCTGAGAAGCGACACGCTATGAAAATTAACGCAAAACTTGTAAATTCCTCGCGATACCTCCAAAATGACTTGACTTAATTATGCATGGATTCTGTGTGCTCCCAATAAGTCATTTTCATATTATTCCGTAGTAAATGTGATTGTAGGGTCTCTGCCAAACGGTTGAATCAATAAAATAAGGATAAACAGCAAAAATAACACCGCGTTAGGGATACTTTCCGTTAAATTCTGCGAAATAAGACGCACATATCTCAATCAGATGTATCTGACAAAAAAGAAGACTAGTATAGGCTACAACACATAAAATCGTTGACTCCAAATCAAAAGGGTTATTTCGATATAGCGTCCTAAACCTGATAGGCCCTGTTTCAGTCTTAATTGAAATAATCTAATTTTGTAAAGCCAACCTCACTTTTTGGAGTTTTGTTTCCAATAACGCATTGATACTCTTTTTATTCCACCTCACATTCAAGAATCGGCTATTAACTACTTATTTCAGTAGTAAAAGACAACCAGTCTCATACATGGAACCGGGTATCAGTCCAGAAAGGAGCTATGTGCTGCTCCGACGGTGACGCTTGGAATGACGTCGCGTGACGTCCAACGTCACGCTCCCCTTGTATGAATTAAATAATTTTATTAGTGCATTCGGTCGGAGACATCTTACTCCTAATGATGTTAAATGGCTTTGAGCCTTGCTGCCAATATGAACTTGCTAGATGAAAAGTCCTCGAATATATTGATCACCCCTCGTACATGTTTCACTTGTTTCATTAACTATCGAGTACGTTGAGTTTATAGCTTGATTGTCAATTAAACTTAGGATCAATTTTCCCAATCAAACTACAGTTACTATACCACCTTATTTAATTAACCATGAAAAAAGTGCCGTAGTTAATTACAATCAGGTCGCAAACTTCCTTGTACATTCTTATCATGCAAAAAAACGTCAATAGTGATACACGTGAAAATGTCACCTTTCAGACCGAAAAAAAATATTTTACTTTTATACCCGTATAGAATGTAGTTTTTTTTTTTAATTCACCATGTCTTATGTGTCCATTGTCTATTATGGTACCACCATATAAGGTCATCAATATGCGTTTATGTTTAAAGTCACCATGTCTTATACAGTTTTTAAATTCAGTTTTAAAAAACAATACATGTTTACACCTTATATGTCATGTTACCACAACCTATATTGTTCTGTGCCTCCTATTTTAAGGTCACTTTTGAGGTATCAAATGTCTATGGTAGTAATACTGTCAGGGAACTTATATAGCTTTTCTGTTTTAAAGTCATCGTACCCTATATGATTATTATCTCTGATACTATCGCAATCTCGTCGTGGACCAAATATAACTTGTATTTTCAAAGTCGTCGCAACCTACATTGTATATGATTACATTCTTGAATTATGTACTCATGGTACTCATGAAATGTTGGTGAAATTTTGTTCTGTTTACCTTTTATGAACAATGGTTACTATCCTCTGTGTGGTTGAAAACAATGTGTGACATTATTCAGAATATACAATATGTGTAACTGATAAGAGACCCGTTTTTAAAAAAAATCAGAAATAGTAATTGGGTTGTCTCCTATAAGTTATTAAGAGTGATTGAAACTTGACTTTCATTTGTATGCCCTCAAATCGAAACGCATACAATGTAGTATATTAAATTATTTGTAAAGTTGTGTCTGAATATTAATGTTTGGCATTTCGTGCAAACCTGACTTATTATAGGTCGGACTCATTATAAAGTTACAATGCGGAAGTGAAAATAGAAAATTAGTCCAGGAATAACAATCGTATTAATTTTGATATCGATATTATAGTGAGGTTAGTGACAACATTTTATTAACAGACGTCTGAATTGAGCAGCCAATATCATCAAATCCCAATAAACTCCTTACCTGCATTTCACAACCATTTTAGCTAAACATCAGCATTAAACCTCTACCATTTTTATATTATCCAATTTTTTCGTTATTAACTAGCCACCGGTTATCATCAGTCAACATAACTAAAGCTTTATCTTCTATTGATACAAGATTGTATGCAATACACCTGTATGAAACATATTCCTGTTTTAAGCGGGCACTTTATATGTCAGCATTGATTGAACGGTTGCTTAATCCAAGTAAAACGGTATATTTTACCTTGAATGTGCTAATGTTCAATTTGATCCAACTAAGTGTGTGTAAGCGTGTAAACATGCTTTTGGTGAACCTTGTTAACTTTGACGTAGACGGGGCAAATCATATCTTTGACCTGTTCCTACTTGGCATTTTAAACTTGTACCAAACATATTTTGAGGTAAATTATAGATACTAAAGCATTGTTATCAGACATGTGTGTCACAATTATAAGATAATGTATCATTTTATTGTAACTGCAAGTGCATCCATTAGCAGTGTGTTGGTTAGTGCTAAATGTTATTAGATTATGGACAAACATAGTTGAGTTAACGATCGCTAACTGATTGCTGTGAGGTAACCAACTGTGTATGATAGTAGCAGATACTTACTTGGTTAATATAGCTGATAGTATGTCTGTTCATTTTCTATTGCACTGATATACACATATGATGTCTGTCACATTGTACTAGCAGACATACATGTATATGCTGTCTCCTATCTATTCCACGGTGTATCTTTTGTCAAATAGGGACCGCATCATTTACAAAGCTCAAGCTCCAAATCTGTTCTTTCTGATTATTAAAATTACGATATAATACGCATAAGTCTATATGGAAACAATGTTATTAATGACAATGCATACTGGATTTAATGAAATAGTTTTAATCATGAGTATTGGTCTAGACGATCAAATACCGCTCTGGTAGTGTTTGTGGGCATCTTGTGCCGTTTTGAGTATATGTGGAATCAATCAAACATAAGTTTGCTAAAGTTTTGTTAAATTATTAATACTTATCATTTAATGGTTATTTGCTGCCTTACGATGTTTTATCATACAATATTTGAATACTCTGACGTGACGACATTGCGTGCTGTAAGATACTAAAAAAACTGACAAGGATTAGAGCACAGCAACAGCAAAACTGGAAACAGAGCACACATGGTTCAAAACAGAATACCAATTGCTAGCCATGCAAAAAAGTGCTGGCGGCCAAAATGACGAATGTTGAAATTATCTCTTGTCCGCATCGTTTCTTAATATTGCTCCAGTGTATTGTATAAAGTCATGTTAGCGTTATATTTAGTGTAAGTTCACTATCCTTCGTCTTTATGACATAACAATCTCCCACTAAACAATGAAATCTCTCGAATGTCTATCCAAAGCGTTTTTCATACTTAAATCCACATTTGTTATTAAAAGTTTGTTGCGCCAATTTATGAGATTCCGTTTTATGATGCAAAATACTTAAATAATAATTAAAATTGTTAAAATAGAATGCACATATCTGTTCTTCTCAGCGAGGGTTAGTTACCGGTAAGCTGGCGTGAAAATATTTTGTCGGTTAAGAATGTTTAAATAATCAAATAACGTCTTGAACAAAATGTGCACGCACAATGTGTTGCCAACCCACCAGCCTTATCATTTATCGTAATAATACTCGTACTAAGTCAAGACGTTGTTCCCACACTCGATTTACATATCGTCGCTCAGAATGTGGCGTTATGCTCCCGTAGAAAATATGTACGGGCCCATTTTTAGCATTTTTGTGTTATGATTGTGCGATATTTACGTTCGTTCGTAATGAACCAGCAGAGTAATGTTCACTACATTCACTGCAAAACATTTAAAACTTTGAAATCACCTTAATTTTCTGTCATTGATAGGGACTTGAATTGAAAAGGTGGATGAATTTTTTTAGGTTCGGTTTTATGTTTTCGTGTTGATTATTGTACAGTATTTAACGGACGCAGTCCTTAACATGCGGGGTATTGTAATTGTTGCAATAATGGAAAGTAGTTTGTCTGATGTCAGACGAATTAATGAATGAATATGCACGCCATGTTTTGGTTCTAATGTCACAACCAAAACTACTTCCACAATGCGGTCAACCGCCTCGGGTATTTGTGTAATTTATTGGCATGACCAACAAAATGTGGCCTTAAAACGGTAATGAAGATGGACACGACGTATGTTGGTATATATAGTGTTAGTGCATATCAAATAAGACACATAGACTTATAAACAACATTTATGGATTTCTAATCAGTGACCAAATAATAATCTGCACTCATATTAATTGAAGTATACGTAGTGTCAATGGATTGAACCCGTATACATTTTGCGGGGTTCATTAGCATAAATATATTTGTCAGTTAGCATCTGGAATGGATGTTGTTTTAAATACCACAGAAACTATTAACCACTGACTTTCAAGACAGATTCATTAATTAATTGATTTAATGCTAGTAATGCAAATATAATTACCTGTACATATGCCTCTCGTACACAGCATTTAGTGCAGTTGTTATTATTAGTCTCCCAGGTGGGGATAATGTATGAATAATTAGAGTTGTTTTAGAATATTCAGATGTGCATTAGCTTGACAACATCGCATACTTCTTCAACAAGTTTTTTTCTCGTCTTAAGAGGGAACTAAATTAAGTAAACATAATCTAACTTAACAACAACCAAACTGCTCAGTTTGACCTATAACAGTGTGGAGAACATGTATCATGTACGTTTCCTTTGTATTCAAAGTACTCACACATCCCTTTCAAAGTTCCTTCACACTTACCAAATTATACAATTAAACAGGGAAAACATAGGCAATACATCATCAGTTAAATTGTTTCAATAGACGATTTGAGGGACAGGTTAATTTGTTCGAACAATATGCTCAACATAACAATGGCGATAACTGGATGTTTTGTATTCACCAGAAACAAGGGTGAGTGTATTCAATCACCACTATCTTTTATTCAAAAATATCAAACGTTATTAATGGAAATTTATTTCGGCGTGTGTATATCTTCGTTGGGAGCTTGCTCAGTGGAAAATGCTGAATATTTCTGCCTTGATTGAGTAACTGATTTCCATTACCAGTGATAAACACGGCTTGGTGAATAATTTCATCATTCATTGATACTCGACCTTGAAGATTTTTGATGACTTTTTACACATTATTTGGTTGTTGTTTGCGATTTTAGATGAATTTTTTATCAGCTGTTTGTGATTTTAGACGTATTTATTATCTGGTATTGGTATTCATATTGGTGTCCGGTATCAGAATTAAATTCAGATGGATGCGTTAACATGGTTGAGGATGTCTCATTTAAATCCGTCAAATAATAAAATACGGTTATTTTAACTCAATGTCGTCAGATGTGTTATTGCGTTCTGGGTCACACTTATTTCACATACCACATGGAATGTCCACACTATAGACTCAACTTGGAAAATTCATTTCGACAGCTTATGAAAATAGTGTTGAGGGTCATACCACCGGTTTATAGTCATTTAGCATAATTGGAATCTGCATAATTGTATTCAAAATGAAACCTTTTTAGATTAGCTTTCAATGAATCTGTATCCGCTTTGCAAGTAAAACTAATTCTAAAACACTTGAAATTTATTAGGAAAATCAATTCATTATCTACATCCTGAATCGGTTTACAATATGTATTTTATTGCTATAATTTAACTTGGATTTAAGATTTAACACATTGAATTATGCTTTGGGCTACGTGGAATTTCTGTTCAAAAGTGAATTTAATGCACAAAATCAAATAACTATTTACGATTTCCCAAATATATTCGGAAATCATTCTAGAGTAAATATTGCGTTTTTGTGAATTATTTGAAAAAAATAAAGACAAGGCAGACAAACTAGCTAATTCCCATTAATTGTGGTTCTAAATTGTAATTTAATTGGCATTATAAATTTCCATTATTCTCATTAACCGTCACTTGATACAGGATTAGTTGTGCTCATTTTTTGTTTCCAATAAAATGAAGCTAACTTCGGTTGTCAACTAGACAATGCATGAGTTTGTAGAAGAATATTTATTTGAAGTGAAAACATTTTTATTGGATAAGGGTTGTACTTTCTTCTTATTACGGTTGTAATGTTTATGTCTTGAATGAGAATAGAACATGCGTTTACAAAACAACTAAGAATGATGATTGTGTGTTAAGTAATTCGTTTATTAAGCATTGAGTAACGGTTGTTATGTATAGATTCTGCAAGGAAGCAAGGGTTCGTTTGACGCTGGATTTAACCTGCTTGGATCCATTGACTTTCTAAAAGTTGCATTTTCACTCGCGTTAAGCCTCTATGTCCATATATTGCTTTTGGAAGCTGACACTTTGTTTGCTATCAATTTGAACGCTCGTCTAAATATCATCAAACGTACTTTGGAAATCAGTTCCTAGCCAATGCACTTACGAAAAACATTACTAGTACAAAATGTATAGCTACTGCTTATATTGAAACTAGGTCGATAGTTGAATGCAATTATGCTATTAATTCCAGAGTTACTTGAAACAGTCATACTGTAAAAAACCTTTCGTGATGGACAGTCGTATTTTATATTATTATGAGATTAATGGTTTTAACGGCTATCATAATGGAATCGTCACCCTGATGGTTGAATCAAGATGCAGTGTTTAATGCATTCGTGTGGTTGATATTATTTCCTGCATTGTTATCCGACTTGTGTTTGGAATCCTGCGTGATAAAATTCTATGATTATCGCATTACTTTTATGGGGGATAAATGATTAATATTATTCTCATTAATTTCCCAAGTTTCGCATTTTTAGATTAATTAAAATAGTGATTTAACTTTTTAATTATTTGTTTCGTGAGAACTGCCCGGATGCAGATTCGAGTTAAATGCATTACATCACCCAGGATTTGTTAATGACATTCAGTATCCCAAATTTGTGAATGCCGTTGCATCGTGTGTGTTTTCTGCAAATTGTCAAGATTTTTACACCAAAGTTCTGTGATCCAACTGTGACATAATGAATATTCATTGACAACAATTAACAAATCAATTTATTGTTTCTGTCCTGTTAATTGATACATAACGACAAACACGGAGTATCTTAACCATCTTGGAGGATACACGAAACATGTAATCAAGATACGTTTTGTCTCGAAAGATGTTCGCCGTCTTCATATTGGCCTCCTCATACAGCATTGGTTACTCAAGTTCCTAGAAAAACACTGATTGGTATCGATGATTAGTTCTACTGTTTCATCCCTCGACGCCGGGGACCAGTGGTCAATCTAGTCGGGAAAGAATATATGGCCACGCATTCACATCTGTCCCAGAATATTTTAAGTAATACCATTAATGTCATGAATACTCTTATATGATGTTCAGTTACAGCAAGTATTGCTGCTGATAGGTTTGCTATCATGTTGTTTTGTTGTTTTACGCAACGTTCGAACGTTATAAATCAATATTGTCTGGATTAATCGGTACAACCAGCAAATGTCAATTGTATAATAACGATTGCATCTCAAACGTTGCTTGATGAACTAAAACTGTTTCCATGTTTTGATATATAATTACATTTAATCAGCGAAACAGAATTCTATAGTGTTGTGTATAAACTAATATGCTGCGGAGGAAAGAAAGCAATGCTATGCACAGTCTCTCAACTCAGAGAAACAAGATCCATATCATTACGCGGAAGGTATTGAAACATTCAACTACATCTTGACAACATTAATTATATGAAAACAACAGCATCAGCAATTGCCATGTCATTTGTTTTAAGTTTTCCTCTGTTTTCTGGGAATATTAATTTTATCCCCACGTCTTTGTTGATATACTGACTAGACTCCGGTTGTACGTGGGTGTTATTGCAATATGTATGTTTTGCATGTCTTTGAGCATGTTAAGTTAGATTAGTATCAATTAAACCCGACATAAGCTGCAAACATTGAACCGGATTTACATACGTTCATCCGCCAATGTGGATATGATTTAATACAAAATCAACATAAATCAATGATATTTTTCTTGATTATTTCAGGTAAATTGCTGACGTTTGTTTACTCTGAAAACAATATGAAGATTTTTCTGATCTGGGAGAAAACAGACTGATAATTCATGTAAGTTACATTTGCCTTTATCTTTCCTACATCTATTCTCTTACGAATCAGTAATTTGTATATTTGAGGGGATATGAAAACGTTTGTTTACAGGGCATGTGACCGCTTAGGGATCACTACCACGTTTGTTCCTCTGCTATCGACAAACATACTCGTTTTAATGTTGGACTACACTAGTGTAGTATAAGAATATACGTACTCACTATACTAACCCGGATACTAGTAAATCATTTCATATAAAGAATTAACCAATTAGCTATAGAAGTACTTTTTTCGTCATTATAAATTCTACCCATGAACCTTTGACTTTGAAATTTTCATTGTGAGAGCCGAATGGTCTTGTACTGTCTTACATTGCATTGCTAGGCGATGGTACTGCACAGTACGGGTTTAAATCCCATTATAGGTGCAAACTATTGACTACAAGTTCTTGATGATTGTTCTTGTTCTGGTTTGACTTCTTGTTCATGGATTTTGATTTGTTGTTAATTCATGACGTTCACATTGAACTATTTTATTTCATTTAAGTAAACAATGTGAAAATGTACCAACATAATTAAACTAGCATAGTTATACCTTCCCTAGCTTTTTGTTTTAATTGATCATAGTCACGCGATCTTCGTTTTGTTTTGAGACA
Organism: Spisula subtruncata; assembly: GCA_963678985.1. NCBI lineage: Eukaryota > Metazoa > Mollusca > Bivalvia > Venerida > Mactridae > Spisula > Spisula subtruncata. Next base: position 33,753,269 of record OY787666.1, on the reverse strand, counting down.
TGAAATGGTCCTATTTATAAACTACTCAAATCGCCATTTCTGTAATAATGGCTAGACTAATACGCGATCTAAAGTTTCTGTCAAAATAAACTTACGGACAACTGCAGATAATTTCTCATGGTGGCTATATTTAAGTTTTAATTCATTAAAGTGGTAACATCGTAAGTGATGAGCTGTCAACTATGAATTTGAAAAAAAGTTAGGGATGCATCTTTAATAGAGCTACAATGTATATGCAATTAATACTAGAGTGTAAACACGGATACAAATTTTGGAGACGTATTCATGTACTTTTATTTCCACGAGACTTTCATAGTTTTTAGACTGCCGGTTAAAAAATGTTTTCAATTTAACGTGTGCAAGCCAAATATGACACTTCACCATCATCGGAAAGTCGTTTCATTGCACCAACATGTGAAAGTAGACTGTATTGTATTGGTATATATTTTTCTCGATACAGAGGTGTTGTATATGACCGAATTTAGCTGGCATTGTATTCTAAATTGTTCTGCTGTTCTGCTTTGGACTGTATTTGGGTCGTATTGTGCTAAAACTATGCTTCATTATGGCTTCGTTTGACATTGGAATGTGATCGTGTTGTATTGTGCTTGCATTTAGCTGGTTACATTGTACAATGCTGTATTTTGATATTGTGCTGACCTAGTTCTGGTGTTGTCGTTTCCTGGCATAGTGCTAACAAGTGTGCTGTATTAGGCTTACATTAAATCACATTACCAACAAATATCATGGAACCACAAGATTGTTTTTAACATAGTTTCAGGTCAGATCATCCGCGATAGAATTAACGATGCAGTTCAGATCATCCGCGATAGAATTAACGATGCAGTTAAAATACATGTTTCACTTGTTTCATTAACTATCGAGTACGTTGAGTTTATAGCTTGATTGTCAATTAAACTTAGGATCAATTTCCCTAATCAAACTACAGTTACTATACCACCTTATTTAATTAACCATGAAAAAAGTGCCGTAGTTAATTACAATTAGGTCGCAAACTTCCTTGTACATTCTTATCATGCAAAAACGTCAATAGTGATACAAACTTCCTTGTACATTCTTATCAATCAAAAACGTCAATAGTGATACACGTGGAAATGTCCCCTTTCAGACCGAAAAAAATATTTTACTTTTATACCCGTACAGATTGTAGTTGTTTTTTTTAAATTCACCATGTCGTATGTGTCCATTGTCTATCATGGTACCACCATATAAGGTCGTCAATATGCCTTTATGTTTAAAGTCACCATGTCTTATACAGTTTTAAAATTCAGTTTTAAAAAATGATACATGTTTAGCCCTTATATGTCATGTTACCACAATCTATATTGTTCTGTGCCTTCTATTTGAAGGTCACTTTTGAGGTATTAAATGTCTATGGTAGTATCACTGTCAGGGAACTTATATAGCTTTTCTGTTTTAAAGTCATCGTACCCTATATGATTATTATCTCTGATACTATCGCAATCTCGTCATGGACCAAATATAACTTGTATTTTCAAAGTCGTCGCAACCTTCATTGTATATGATCACATTCTTGAATTATGTACTCATGGAATGTTGGTGAAATTTTGTTCTGTTAACCTTTTATGAACAATGGTTACTATCCTCTGTGTGGTTGAAAACAATGTGTGACATTATTCAGAATATACAATATGTGTAACTGATAAGAGACCCGTTTTTAAAAAAAAATCAGAAAAAGTAATTGGGTTGTCTCCTTTAAGTTGTTAAGAGTGATTGAAAATTGACTTTCATTTGTATGCCCTCAAATCGAAACGCATACAATGTAGTGTAGTAAATTATTTGTAAAGTTATGTCTGAATATTAATGTTTGGCATTTCGTGCAAACCTGACTTATTATAGGTCGGACTGATTATAAAGTTACAATGCGGAAGTGAAAATAGAAAATTAGTCCGGGAATTACAATCGTATTAATTTTGATATCGATATTATAATGAGGTTAGTGACAACATTTTATTAACAGACGTCTGCATTGAGCAGCCAATATCATCAAATCCCAATAAACTCCTTACCTGCATTTCACAACCAGTTATCATCAGTCAACATAACTAAAGCTTTATATTCTATTTATACAATATTTTATGCAATACACCTGTATGAAACATATTCCTGTTTTAAGCGGGAACTTTATATGTCACTATTACTTTGCCGATTGCTTATGCCAGGCTAAACGGTATATTCTACCTATAAAGGTACTAATGTTCATTTTGAACCGACATAGTGTGTGTATGCTTGTAAACATTCTTTTGTTGAACCTTGCTAAGTTTGACGTAGACACGGCAAATAATATCTTTGCCTTGGTCCTAGTTGAATTTTTAACTCGTTTTTTTATGCAAATTATAAGTAATAAAGCATAGTAATCGGACAGGTGTGTTACAATTATAAGATAATTTATCAGTTTCTTGTAGCTGCAAGTGCATCCATTGGCAGAGTGAAAGTTACTGCTAAATGTTATTAGATTATGGATACAAATACTCGAGTTAACGATCGCTAACTAATGACTTAGGGACAACTTACTATGTATTAGAGTACATGGTACATACTAGGTTTATATAGCTGATCTTATATGGGGAGCGGTGGCCTAGAGGTAGGGTGCGCGTTTCGGGATCGAGAGCTGCCGGGTTCGATCCCCATCTGGACCACTGGTTAATTTCTCTAAGCAAGACCCACAGCTCCACTCCACCATGGTGTAAAATGGTATCTGTGAGGGCAGTGTCTATTCCTGAGCGCCGCAGATCGACGTTGACTGCCACACCACAGGAGAGAAATAGACTCCCCAGTGTGACACGAGTGTAGGTTTCCATATGTAGCCCAATGACCAGGGGAAGTTGAAAAGTCAAAGGGTGCTTGAGCGGCCTAACAGCTGAAAAGAGCACTAGAAAATTGGCAAATTAACTTTTTTAGCTCACCTGACCACAATGTGGTCATGGTGAGGTTTTGTCATACCGAGATGTCCGTCGTCCGTCGTCCGTCGTGCGTCGTGCGGCGTGCGGTGTGCGTCGTGCGTCGTGCGTCCGTCAACAATTTCTTCAAACGACTTCTCCTCCTAAACCGCTTTGATAAAACTTAACAGGAATGTTCCTTGGGTGGACCTCTACCAAAGTTGTTAAAAAAATTCCAGTCCGTCGCATAACGAGGTCACACAGGCTAAAAATAGATTTTCAAAAAGGAAACTTCAAAAATCTTCATATTTGGTATGTAGCATCACCTTGGGGTCATCTACAAAGATTGTTAAAATTATGTCCCTGGGGTCAAAATTGGCCCCGCCCTGGGGGCCCTTAGTTTTACATAGAGTTATATAGGGGAAACCTTAAAAAATCTTCTTCTCCGAAATTGTTTGGCCCAGGGCTTTCATATTTGGTATGTAGACTAAGCTAGAGGTCCTCTACAAAGATTGTTCAAATTATGTCCCTGGGGTCAAAATTGGCCCCGCCCCGGGGGCCCTTAGTTTTACATAGAGTTATATAGGGGAAACCTTTAAAAATCTTCTTCTCCGAAACCGCTTAGCCCAGGGCTTTCATATTTGGTATGTAGACTCAGCTAGAGGTCCTCTACAAAGATTGTTCAAATTATGTCCCTGGGGTCAAAATTGGCCCGCCCCGGGGGCCCTTAGTTTTACATAGAGTTATATAGAGAAAATTTAAAAAAATCTTCTTCTCCGAAATTGCTTGGGCCAGGGCTTTCATATTTGGTATGTAGACTCAGCTAGAGGTCCTCTTCAAAGATTGTCCAAATTATTCCCCTCGGGTCAAAATTGGCCCCACCCTGGGGGTCACCATTTTACTTAGACTTATATAGGGAAAACATATAAAAATCTTCTTGTCTAAAACTACACTGCATAGAGCTTTGATATTTGGTATGTAGCATCATCTAGTGGTCCCCTACCAAGATTGTGCAAATTATGTCCGTGGGGTCAAAATTGGCCCAGCCCCGGGGGTCACCGTTTTACATAGACTTATATAGGGAAAACATATAAAAATCTTCTTGTCTAAAACTACACTGCATAGAGCTTTGATATTTGGTATGTAGCATCATCTAGTGGTCCTCTACCAAGATTTTTCAAATTATGCCCCTGGGGTCAAAATTGGCCCCACTCGGGGGGTCACCGTTTTACATAGACTTATATAGGGAAAACATATTAATATCTTCTTGCCTAAAACTACACTGCCTAGAGTTTTGATAATTGGTATGTAGCATCATCTTGTGGTTTTCTACCAAAATGTTCAAATTATTCCTTTGGGTGAAAATTGTGCAGGGTTTATAATCAGGTGAGCGATATTGGGCCATCATGGCCCTCTTGTTTAACTTTTAACTTATGCCAGTTCCTTCAACATACCATTGGTAGACACATGTGATTTTTCCCCCATTGAATTAGCAGACACTTGTCCCGTATCTGCGTTTGCCTAGTACTTCATTTGACAAAATTGGTCTGTGTCATGTTCAAATCTCTAGCTCGAAATGTGTTATTTCTAAATATTTCAGTACGAAGATGGGAATTTGAACATGAAATAATATATCTCGGTTTTTGTGGAGTTGGTCTTTGACGAATGCTGGGTAGAATCGATAGTTTGCATTAGTAGAGGTATTGGTCCATGCAATCAAACTGGTGTCATGAGTGTAAGATGTACGTGAGCTCTACCGATCTACTAAGGGGGTAGTGTCTGAGGACATCTTATACCGCTTTGAACCTTTGCGGAAATCAATCCAACAGAATTATGCTAACGTTGTGTTTATATAGTATTATCCATTATTTAATGTTTTACAATGTGTTATCATACGTTGCATTTAAGTAGTGTGACGTGACATGTCGTGCAATAAGATAATAAAAATCAGACAGAGAATGCAGCACAGCAAGTAAAACACTAGAAGAAGGGCACGAATTGTCAAAACAGTATACCAATTCTGCTAGCTTTGTATGAAAGTGACCGAATACTTCCCAAGTCGTTGCTAGGTGTCACTCTGTATCTTATTTGACGTTCTCTGTCAGTGTAAGTTCACTACTCTCGGTCCTTCGCCTGTATGATATACCAATCTAAACAATGAAATCCCTTGAATTCTATTTCAAGCGTTTTTCATACTAAAACCCACATTTGTCATCAAACTTTTGTTTCGCAAATTTATCAGATACATTCTTATGATGCAAAATGCTAAGATAACAATTAAAATTGTTAAAATAGAATTCGCGAAAATAATCTGTCTGTTAAGAATATTTAAATAATCAAATAACGTCTTGAACAAAATATGCATGCATGATGAGTTGCAAAACCACCAGCCTTGGTGTTTCATCGCAATAGTACCCGTACTAAGTCAAAACGTTGTTCTGTTGCCCTTATTGTGTGCTATTTATATATCGCCGCTCAGAATGTGGCGATGTACTCCTGATGGAAATATGTAGTTGTCAATTTCAGCATTTTTTGTGTTCTTTTTGTGCGATATGTAATGTACTATTCAGTGTGCAATTCTCTGGACAAAGTAGTGTATGCGCTCACTGCAAACACATTAAATCTTTTGAAACACCTAAAACTACTGCCCTTGGTAGGGACTTGAATCATCGGACAGGTGGTGGGTTTTTTGTATGCTCTATTTTAAGCGTTATTGTAGAATAGTGTAAGTAGTTCAATGATGTAGTCCTAAACAAACTGACAACATCTTGCAGGGTAGTATACTTGTGGCAATAATGGGAAGAAGTTTGTCTAATGTCATTCGATTTAATGAATGAATGTGCACGTCATGTTTTGATTCTAAGGTCACAACCACAACTACTTCCAAAACGCGGTCAACCGCCTGGGGCATTTGTATAATTTATTGGTATGGCCATCAAAATATGGTATTAAAACGATGAGGAAGACGGACACAGTGTATTGTTGTGTCATGCTAGTACATGCTCGTGTATATCAAATGAAACTACATTGTATTTACCAATTTCAAATCAGCGACCGAGTAATAATATGCACACGACATATTTATGTTAGTATTTTGTCCAAAGGTTTCATTAGGATCAGTATATTTGCCAATTAGCTTCAGGTGTACTTCTTGAATGGATGTTGTTTTAATTACCACACAAACTATTAACCACTGACTAACAAGACAGATTCATTAATTTAAATGCTATTAATTCAAAGCAAATATAATTATCTGTACATATGCCTCTGGTACACATCATTTAGTGCAGTCGTTTTTATTGGTCAACCAGGTGGGGATAATGTATGTAAAAGTACAGCTGTTTTAGAGTATTCAGATGTGTATTAGCTTTACAACATCGCAAGCTCCTTTACAAACTATTTTCTCGTCGTAGAGGGGAACTCAATTATGTAAACATAATCAAACTGGACAACAACTAAAATGGTTGATTTTACATTAAGCAATGTCTGGAGAACATGTTACATGTACGTTTCGTTTCGTACTAGTGTTCATATACTGCCTTTGAAAAGTTCCTTCACACTCCTCAAATCATACAATTAACGTCAAAGGGAAATCATAGGCATTATATTATCTCTTAAATTGTAGTAATATGATATTGGAGGGTCAGGTTAATTTGTAAGAACTTGGTGCTTAACATAGAATTGACGAAAACTCAATTCACCGAATTCAGCCAGAACAAGGATGAATTCATTCAATCACCATGATCTGTTATTCACCGATATCCAAAGTTATTGATGGAAACTTAATTTGCCTTGTTTATATTTTCTTTGGGAACTTGTTCTGTGGAAAATGTTGAATATTCCTGCATCTAATGCCTGTCTTCAACGAGTAACAGATTTCCATTCACAGCGATAAACACCGCTTGGTGAATAATTTCATCATTCATTGATACTCGTCCTTGAAGATATTTGATGATTACTATTCTTACACATTATTTTGATGTTGTTTGTGAAATAAGACGTATTTATTATCAGGTTGATATTCATATTAGTGTCTGGTATCAGAATTAAATTTCGATGAATGCGAAAACATGATTGTACATGGTTGAGGATGTCTCATTTAAAATGTTCAACTAATAAAAACTTGACAGTGTCTTATATTGGTCGCATAATGTAAGGTTTCTGGCCTTGGTGTGTTAAACTAGGTCATTCCGCGGGGTCGTTGTGCCTCATTTGGTCACCGTTTTGGCATGGGTTTATGCTGTTGTCGCCGTGCAGCGGAGCCTTGGGGAACTTGATAGAGTATTGGCTGCGTTTTATTCGGTCTCATATGTTAACCGCTATTCTATCATTTCTTTGTGAAATTGGGTCATCCAACGTAATATCGGCGGGACTTTTGGGGATTTTCGATTGTTTCTTTGGCTTATGTGTGGGAATTGCTCAAGGTAGTTGTTTTGTCGTATTTCTGATTTCTGTTCTCGGCTGGTTAGGTTGAGTGCAACTTTCCCTGTCGGATTTTCTCATACCTATTTTGCGTTCAAAGCAGGTAATGTTTTTCTTATAGTAGTACTTTGGTCATGTTATTCAGAATGAAACATTTTTGCATTCGTTTTCAATGAATTTGTATCCGTTTTGCAAGTAAAACTCATTTTAAAACGCTTGAAATTTATGATGAAAATCAATTCATTATCAACATCCTCAATATGTTTACAATATGTATTTAATGGCTATATTTTAACTTAGATTTAAGATTTAACACATTGAAGTATGCTTTGGGCTACGTAATATCTATGTTACAAAATAAATTTAATGCACAAAAGCAAATAAATATTTACGATTGTTCCAATTATATTGGGAAATCCTTCAAGAGTATTGGTTTTTTTTGTGAATTGTTTGAAAAGAATAAAGACAACAGTGGCAAAATATACAATAGCTAATTCCCATTAATTGTGGTTCTAAATTGTTATTTAATTGGCATTGTAAATTTCCGTTATTCTCATTTATCCGTTATTTGATACATGATTAGTTGTGTTCATTTTTTTTGTTTCCAATAAAATGAAGCTCACTTCGGTTGACAACTACACAGGGCACGAGTTGGGAAGAATGTTTATTTGAAATGAAAACTATTTTATTGGATAAGGGTTCTAATTTCTTCTAATTACGGTTGTTATGTTTATGTATTGTCTCGAAAGAGCAGAAGAAAATGCATAGATGTTGACGTTTACAAAACAACTAAGAATGATGATTGTGTGTTAAGTTATTTGATAATTAAACCTTAGGTAAAGTTTGTGATATCTAAACTTCTGTACCCAGGGATTCTGTAAAGAAGCAATGGTTTCCTTTGACACAGGATCGAACATGCTTGAAACCACGGACTTTCTAAAAGTGGCACTTTCACTATCGATTGTATGTCCATGTGTTGCTTTTGGTAGCTGCTAATTCTGCTATCTAATAATAAAACCGTATGAAAAGTATCAACACGTACTTTGGAAATCAGTTCCTAGCCATTGCCCCTGAGTAAAAATGTACTGCTTTTGATTTTATTTAAATAAAAGTACATTTTGAATGCAAATGGGATATTAATGGCATTGTTATTTGAAACAGACATGCTGTAAATAACCTCAACTGGGTTTCGTGATGGACAGTCGTATTTTATATTATTCTGAGATCAATGGTTTTAACAGTTATCATAATGGAATCGTCGCACTGTTGATTGGATCAAGATGCAGCGTTTAATGCATTCGCGTGGTTGATAATGTTTCCTGGATTGTTATCTGATTTGTGTTGGGAAACTGCGGATTGCGTAATGGGGGTTTTCTGTGTGATAAAATTCTATGACTATCGCATTACTTTTATGGAAAATAAATGATTATTATTATTCTCATTAATTTCCCAAGGTTCGCATTTAAAAATTAATTTAAAGGTGATTTAACTATTAAATTATTTGTTTTGCGAGAACTCCCCGGATGCAGATTCGAGTTAAATGCATTTTCTCCACCTATGATATCACAATTTACAGCAATTGACAGCGATAATGGAGCTTTTTGGCATCATTTGGCCTCACATTCCCAAGAAGTGAATGACATTTTTTCTACCAAGGTTGTTGTTTCTGTTGACAATGGATTTGTTAATGGCATTCATTATCCCAAATTTGTGAATGCCGTTGCATCGTGTGTGTTCTCTGCAAAGTGTCAAGGTTTTTACACCAAAGTTCTGTAAACCAATTGCGACATAATGAATATGCATTGACAACAATTAAAAATTCAATTATCATTTCTGCCCTGTTTATTGATACATAACACCAACAACAGATGTATCTTAACCGTCTTGAAGGATACACGAAGCATGCACTCAAGAGGGTAACCAATACTTTGTTTTAACTCGAAAGATTTTTCCTCATCTCTGCCTCCTCATACATCAGTGGTAACTCAAGTTCCCTGAAAAAAAACGCTGATAGACGAGTCGTGCTTGTGCATATCATTGTTTGTAACATGGTAAACAAAACATATCTAAAACTATGTCAACGTAGGGCATTGGTGTCAATGATGTGTTCCTACTGTTTCATTTCCTCGACACTGGGGTCCAAAACGGCCAATTCGGCTGGGAAAAAGGTACGGCCACACATTCACAAATGGCATTCACATTTATCCAAAATGATAGCAAGCAACAAACTAAACTATTTCGCAAATATGGACGGATTTATGGCTATGCAACGAAAAAACAGAAAGGCACATACATAATGGACCCTTTACTTTCTTTATCATATACTCTTAGCCTTAGTATATACATTTCATTGAAAACATAAGTATTCTCTTAAATAATCATAAGCAACAGCATATACGTGTGTCTTCGACGATATTTTCGGTAGAGCTAGTTCATTTGTAAGTTATACATGGGTTGCATAATGCCTATATTAACATTTAAAACATTATTTTGATGTGATACTATTAATGACATAAATACTCGTCTATGGTGTTCAGCAACAATAATTAAGTGTTGTTATTGATATTTGAGCTATCAGGTTGTTTCGTTGTTTTATGCAACTGAAGAACACCAAACTCAAAAACAAGTGTCTGGATTAATCGATACAAACAGCGAATATCAATTGTATATTGTAACAAAAACGGAAGGGCCACTAGTCAGGAACTAACCCTCAGGCGAGTGGACAAATAATACAGGTCCAGGACAAACGATATATGCCTTATGCTCCGGACAGCTACTGGTCAGGATCTCTCGGGTCAAGCAGTGGACGGGGTCGACGGCAAGTACAATTGCAATAAGAAATCTAAATGGACAGGAGCAGACGACAAGTAGAAACACGATGTAAATTCAAACAAGGATAATTTATTCAAAAGGCAGAATATAGATCAAATACAGTTACACATACAATAAAACGTATATTTACATATCCATTCAAATCCTTATCCAATTCCTAATAATAATCAAGCACCTCGAAGTTATTTCAGTTTACAGTACTTCTAGTGATTCCTCTTACATCCGTTTTTCAAAAGCCCCCGATTAAAAGAACGCTTCTGTTATATACACAAAAGGCGAACTAATTTCCAAAATATGGCCTGATATCCATAATCCAATGAGATTCCAAGAATATCAAAATCTGAGATTCTAAGCCAATGAATTTTCAGGCGGAAAATTCCGATTAACAAGGTATCCGTGTTCCCAATCCGTCTGAAAAACTAGATTCAAGACGGAACATGAAAATATTCATTTACAACATATTTAGTAACGAAATCATAATTTAACAAATACAACATGACTAACGGTACTCCAAACAATATTTCAATTAGCTCACAACCGGTTACAATGTATAACGAACTCAAACTTTGGCGCGGGTGGAACGGAATGGGAGGGATAATAATAACCTTTTTCAGACGAACACAGATATCCGCTAAAATACACCAACAATCATCAAGTACAAGTAACTTACAGTTTGTAATAAATTCAATGAATCGCTTTACGACTAAAAAGTACATAAAAAATGCCATTATAGCTACAAATGGAAATGTCACCTATTACCGCGACCTAGACGTTTCGGGCTCACGATTTCCGTACCCGACTTTCGTACCCTGCATATAAATCGATGCACAATGATGAAAACTTAAGTAATTGAGGTCCCTCATGTTACAATATAAAGATTGCATCTCAAACGTTGCTTGATGAACTAACACTATTTTCATGTCCTAATACATAATTACATTTAATCAGCGAAACTTAATTCTACATTTTTGCATAAACTCATTTGCTGCGAAGGAAAGATAACAATGTTGTGAACAGTCTCTGTACTAGGAGAAACAAGATCCCTATCATTACGCGGAAGTAATGGTAACCTTCAACTACATCTTGACAACATTAATTATATGAAAACAACAGCATCAGCAATTGTCATGTCTTGCGTTTTAAGTTTACAATTGTTTCTTAGAAATAATAATTAATTTGACACCTACTTTTACGATGATATACTGGCTAGACACCGGTTGTATGTGGGTGTTATTGCAATGTGTATGTTATGCATGCCTTTAGGATCAATATCCCCTATCAAGCTACCGTCACCATACCTTATTTAATAAACCATTAAAATAGTGCTGTATTTATTTACAATTAGGTCGCAATCTGCCTTGGACAGCCTAATCGCACAAACGTAAATAGTGATACACGACAAGTATCAAGTTTCAGACATGCATTTTCAAATACGTTTTTATAAACGTATCGTATGTAGAAAATATTATATATTTTTATTTTTAAATTCACCAAATATACCTTATAAATATTATGTTCATTGTATATCAAGATATCACAGTCTTGGGTCATACATATGTCATCTATGCCTTGTCTTGTAGACCATATTGAAAATTGGTAAATTACCAAATATGTTATCTACTATAAATAAAGTCGTTACTTACTTATCTTTCACATTTGAAAACACCATGTCATATACGTGTGCATGAATGGCAATTATACGCCGTGTTATCACAATATATATGTTTTCTGTGCTTTCTATTTTAAGGTCACTGCGCCATTTGTATCCATTATCTATTATAGTATCACTGTCATTATAACCTATGTGATCATTATCTCTAATGGTATCGAAATCTTGAATAATTTGTCATGGACTGTTGGCGATATTTGGTGAACGTCAACTTTTTTGAGCTATGAAAAGTATCCTCAATGTATGACATTATTCAGATTATACCAAATGCGTAACTAAATAGAGACCTGCTATATGCATTCAAGTCTTTTTTTAAATCAGTAATTGTGTTGTCTCCCTTAGGTCATTAAGAGTAATTGAAAGTTGGCTTTCACTTGTGCGCCATCAAATTTAAACACATGCAATTTATGGAATACAATCTTCGTAAATTATGTATGAATATTATTATTTGGCATTTCATGCAGACCTGACTAATAATGGACCTGCTTCATTACAAAATTAAAATGCGCAAGATAAAATAGTAAATTGGCCAAGGAATAACCATCCCATTAATATCAGATATCGTTATTATATTAAGATCAGTGGCTACCCCTGTACAAAGCAGAATTCTGAATTTAACAGCCAAAATAAAAATAAATCCTAAAAACCACTTCGACATAAATTGCGCCTGCATTTAAGAACCACTTACTTTATCCAAATAACAGCATTACGAGTTACTCTACCATTTCTTTTTATCAAACTCGTCAATATCAACGAAACAATTTATATTAGCTATTAACAATATTAAACTTTATCATCTATTTATATATGCGGTAAACCTGTATTAAACATCCTCCTGTTTTAAGCAGACACTTTATACGTTACTATACCAAGGGCGGTTGTTTAATCCAGATCAAACTGTGTAATTTATGATTCTACATTCGAAGGTGCTAATGTTCAATTTGAACTTACTACATAGGGCGGGTTTACTTGTACAAATGTTTTTGTTGAACCTTGTTAGCTTTGACGTAGACATGGCAAATCATATCTTTGACTTGTTCCTTGTTGGCATTTTTAACTTGTTCCAAACATATTTTTTTTTAAATTATAGATAATGAAGCATAGTTATCAGACAGGTGTGTTACAATTATAAGATAATTTATCAGTTTTTGTAGCAGCAAGTGCATCTTAAACATTTCCATTAGTAGAGTGTGAGGTAGTGCTTAATGTAATTAGATTATGGATCAAAATACTCGAGTTAACGATCGCTAACTGATTGCTAACTGATTGCTGTGAGGCAACCAGCAGTGTTTGATAGTATATATTACTTACTATGTTAATATCGATGATAGTGTGTCATGTTTCTTTCATATTGCACCGGTAGACACAGGTGATATCTTTCCCATCGCAATAGCAAACATAAGTTGTGAATGTAGAAACAATAAAATACGCCTGAATCTATATCGAATCAGTTTATATTAAGGCCGATGAATACTGGATTGAATAAATAGTTTGCACATAAATATAGGATTCATCTAGACGATCAACTTGGTTTTATGGTTTTAATACATACTTGTACATGCACCTCGCAGATTTACCGCGAGTGTAGTGTACGTGGGCATCATATACCGTTTTGAGCATTTGTGGAGTCCAATCCAACAAACTTATATTTATGTTAACGTTTTGTTAATTTATTAATACCTATTATATAATGTATATTTACTGCCCTAAATAATATCATATCATCATACTATATTCAAACACTGTGACGTGACGATGTGGCGTGCAATAAGATAAGGATTATAGCATAGCAACAGAAGTACTAGAAACAGAGTATGAATGGTACAAAACCAGAATACGAATTGCTCGCTCTGACTGCAAGTGGTCGCGGGTCCAAATGATGAATGTTGGAATTATCTCTTTTCTGAATCGTTTCTTGCTATTGCTCCGATGTAACATTAGCGTTCCATTTAGTGTAAGTTCAATACCCTCGGTTCTTCGTCTCTATGATATAAAAATCTCCCACGAAACAATGAAATCTCTCGAATGTCTATGCCAAGCGTTTTTATACTAAAATCCACATTTGTTATTAAAATTTTGTTTCGCCAATTTATGAGATACCAGCTCATTATTCAAAATACTTAAATAATAATTTAAATTATTAACATTGAATGCACAAAGCTGTTCTCCTCAGTGAGGGTTATCTACCGATATGTTGGTATCATGGTACGCAAGTGATAATATTTTGTCGGTTAAGAATGTTTAAATAATCAAATAACGTCTGCAACAAAATGTGCATGCAAAACCGCCTGGCTTGTCGTTCGTTACATCGTAATAGTACTCGTACTAAGTCAAAACGTTATTGACGATATGTTTCCGACGAAAATATGTAGTCACCATTCCAGAATGTTCTGTGTTCTTTTTGTGCGATAAAGGCGTCCGCAAAGTACTATTCAGTATGTAATGCTCTCGATAGAGTTGTGCATGAGTTCAATTCAAACAAATTGAAAACGTTTGAAACACCTAAACCTTCTGTCCTTAGTAATGACTTGAATCAGACAGTTTGTGGATTTTCTGTACGCTGAGTTTGAAGTGCTATTGTTGAATAGTGTATATTAGTACATTGACGTAGTCCTCAACAACCTGAGAAACACACGTAGGGTATTGTACTTATGTCAATAATGGGAAGTAGTTTGTCTAACGTCAGACGATTTAATGAATGAATGGTGCACGTCATGTTTGGTTCTTAGGTCACAACCACAACTTTCCCAATATGCGGCCAACCGCCTAGGGCATGTCTATGATTTATTGGTATGACCAACAAATATGGCCTTTAAATGGTGACTGAGAAGGTCACGTTGTATTTTGTGCCATGTCAGTACGTGTATTTCAATTGAAACTACAATGTTTTATTTTATTAATTTCTAATTAGTGATCAAGTAATAATCTGCACACATTTTAGGATTGAATACGTAGATGTTTTGCGGGGCTCATCAGGGTCAAAATATTTGCCAATTAGCATCATATGTTCTTCTAGAATGGATGTTATTTTAATTACAACACTTACTAGTTACCACTGACTTACGAGACAGGTTAATTAAGTCAAAGGTAATTATATAATACAAATGCATATATAATTGCATATGCCTTTCGTGCACAACATTTTTTATAGTCGTTTATTGTGCGGCTTGGTGGGTTATGCATAAGAAAGTACAGGTATATTCAGATATGTATTAGCTGGACAATAGTACATAGTCAAATAGAACATTTCTTGTATTATGAGGGGACTAAATTATGTAAATATGATTTAACTGGACAACAACTATAATGGTTGGTTTTACATTTAACCTTGTATGGAGAACATGTAACATGTACGTTTCTTTTTGAACTCCACACTCCTAAAGTTATTCAATTAACGTCACAGGGAAATCATGGGCGTTATATTATCTCTTAAATTGTAGTAATATGATATTGGAGGGTCAGGTTAACTTGTTAGAACCACGTGCTTAACATAGCATTGACGAAAATCAATGCAGTATATTCACGGGACAGAAGGGTGAATTAATTCAATCACCGTGATCTTTTATTCGAAGATATTCAAGGATATTAATGGAAACCTATTTCGGCTTGTGGTATTTTAGCTGAGAACATGCTCTGTGGAAAATGCTGAACATCTTTCAACAAACGACTGCCTTCAACGAGTAACTGATTTCCATTATCAGTGATAAACAAAACTTCAAGAGTTATATGATTATTCATTGATACTCGTCCTTGAGGATTTTTTATTATTCAACTTTTTACACATTATTTGGCTGTTGTTTGTGATTGTAGACGATTTATTAGCTGGTGTTGATATTCCTGTGGGTGTCCGGTGTCAGAATCCTATTAAAATGTTTTCACATGGTTGAGTATGGTTGATAATGACTCATTTAAATCGGTTAGATAATAAAATACTTAACGATTGTTTGAACTTTTTGTTGACATTTTACTAATTGCGTTCTTAGTAACGTCGCAGTTGGGTCACATAACGTCTACACAATAGTCTGTACTTGGAACATTCATTTTGGGAGGTAGCCTAACCCTATGGAGATGGTGTTGAATGTCATACCACCGGTTTATATATTTAAATCATATGAAATCAAGTGATTTTGTTCTTAAATTGATATCTTTAAGTTTTATTCAAAACAAAACAGTTTTGCATTCACGCTTTCAATGAATCTGTATCCGCTTTGCAAGTTAAACTAATTCTAAAACACTTGAATTTTTTTATGAAAATCAATTCATTATCTACATTTTCAATCGGTTACAATATGTGTTTTATGGCTATAATTTAACTTGGCTTTAAGATTTAACACATTGAATTATGCTTTCGGAAATTCGGCTACGTAGAATCTCTGTTCCAAATGAATTTAATTCACAAAATCAAATAAATATTTACGACTTTTCCCATTATATATTCGGAAATCGTTCAAGAGTAAATAATGTTTTTTTGTGAATTGTGAAGAAAAAAAGACAACAGAGGCAAACTAGTCAATAGCAAAAATCCATTAATTGTGGTTCTAAATTGTAATTTAATTGGCATTATAAATTTCCATTATTCTCATTAACCGTCACTTGATACAGGATTAGTTGTGCTCATTTTTTGTTTCCAATAAAATGAAGCTCACTTCGGTTGTCAGCTAGACAATGCATCAGTTAGGAGAAGAATATTTATTTGAAGTGAAAACTTTTTTATTAGATAAGGGTTGTATTTTCCTTCTTCTTACGGTTGTTATTCGTATGAATTGTCTCGAATGAGAATGCATTGAGTTTGAAGTTTACAAAACAACTAAGAATGATTATTGTGTGATAAGTGATTTGTTAATCATGCCTTAGGTAGCGGTTGTTATAGTTAAACGCCTGAGCGCAAGGATTCTGCAACGAATCAAGGATTCGTTCGACAATGGATTCAACCTGCTTTTATACATTGACTTTCTAAAAGGTGCATTTTCACTCGCATGTTTTAGCCTCTATGTCCATGTATTGCTTTTGGAAGCTGACACTTTGTTTGCTATCAAATTGAAAGATCGTCTAAATATTATCAAACGTACTTTGGAAATAAGTCCCTAGCCAATGCCCTTATTTTATTAGTATAAAAAATATTACTAGTACAAAATGTATAGCTGTTGCTTATATCTAAACTAGGTTCATAATTGAATGCAAATGTGATATTATTTTCATTGTTATTTGAAACAGTTATGTTGTAAAAACCCTTAACTGGGTTTCGTGATGGACAGTCGTATTTTATAATATTATAAGATCAATGGTTTTAACGGTTATCATAATGGAATCGTCGCGCTGTTGGTTGGATCAAGATGCAGCGTTTAATGCATTCATGCGGTTGATAATATTTCCTGGATTGTTATCAGACTAGTGTTTGGAAAATACGGATTGTGGAATGAGGGGTTTCCACGTGATAAAAATTCTATGATTCTCACATTACTTTTATTTCGAATAAATGATTAATATTATTCTCATTAATTTCCCAATGTTCGCATTTTCAGACTAATTTAAAAGTGTTTTAACTATTTAATTATTTGTTTCGTGAGAACTGTTCGGATGCAGATTCGAGTTAGATGCATTACAGTACCAATGATTCCACAATTTACAGCAGTTGACAGCGATAATGGAGCTTTACGGCCTCATCTGGTCACACATTCCTCAGAATTTAATGACATTTTAACTAAGATTGCTGTTTCTGTTGACAATGGATTTGTTAATGACATTCATTATCCCTAATTTGTGAATGCCATTGCATCGTGTGTTTTCTCTGAAAAGTTACAAGTTTTTTTTCATCAAAGCTCTGTGAACCAATTGCGACATAATGAATATTCATTGGCAACATTTAACAAATCAATTTATTGTTTCGGTCCTGTTAATTGATACATAGCACCAAACACGAGATTACCTTACCCATCTTGGTTGATACACGGAAGATGTTTCGTCTTCATATTTGCCTCCTGATACATCAGTGGTTACTCAAGTTCCTAGAAAAACGCTTATAGACGAGAAAGCATATTTGATTGCGCTCGTGCATATCAAGATTGTCAACGTAGGGCCTTGGTGTCGAAAGATTGTAACATGTTAAACTATGTCAACGTTGGGCCTTCGTGTCGATTGTTATGTCCTACTGTTCCACTCCATCGACGTCAATGATCAATCTGACAGGGAACGAACGGTTGTAAGCAGTGACATTTGTTGATAACGTACATTGTGGAAATGAGTAAATGTAATTTGTTAATAGTATATCTAGACAAACTTCTAGAAAGTGTTTCAATTCAAGGTTTTGTGTTTTCAAAATACATGTATGTATGATACATGTTTTCGTACATGGAAATCAACAAAAAGATAATGCAAGTACTAATTTGACGGACAGGAAAGCCTTATCACAAGCAGCTAAGCACGAAATACTAAGCAGCTGCAAAATACGACGTTCCACTTCAACAGCCATCTGCCTTAGGCAGTCGCAGACTTATCCGAAGTATAGATAGAGCCATGTCACATACAATTCCAATAATAACATAAAAAAGGATTCGAGAACCAAGTAGCATACAAGTAGTACGGCCATGTACCATTACAATCAAAACTCAGAAAAACCTATCATATGCTGTGTACATTTTGAAAGTCTAATGCTGGACAATGAAACTAAAGAAAGGCCTATGCGCAATGAACATTTTCTATATATTTCGTATACTTCTAGATATAGAGTACTTGTACGTGTATTCATTTTATTGAAATACTCGAAAATATTAAATTACCCTTAGAAAGTCAGAAGCAACAAAATGTATCTTTGGTAATATTGCCGGTAGAGCTATAATGTTACATGTACATGGGTCGCTTGTTTTAACATTTAAAATCTTTCTTAAGTAATACTTGTAATGTGTTTCTAGAATAATATTATATGGTCATCAGCAACACGTATTACACAGGTATTGCTGATGCTAATGGTTTTGCTATCATATAGTTCAGTTACTTTACGCAAAGGACCACCATAATTTCCAACACTTTGTCTGTATCAATTGAAACAACCAACTTATATCAATTGTATGTAACGCTTGTATCTCCAGCTTTGGTTGATGAACTAAACCGGTTCCCATGTTCTTATATATAATTACATTTAATTACACTTTTTGCATCAACTTATTTTCTGTGGAGGAAAGATAGCAATGTCGTGCACAGTCTCTGCAATCGGAGAAACAAGATCCATATCATTACGCGGAAGTAATTTGTAACCTTCAACTACATCTTGACAACATTAATTATATGAAAACAACAGCATCAGTAATTGTCTTGTCTTGCGTTTTAATTTTTTTCTCAATTTCTTCACTTTACACCTACGTCTACGTTGGTGTACTGACTTGACTCCGCGTATACTTGGGTGTCAGTGCAATGAAAATGTTGTGCATGCCTTTGTGCATCTTTACTTAGATATGTATCAATTAAGCCTGACATAAGTTCCAAGCATTGTGCTGGTTTTACAAACGTTGATCCGTCAGTGTGGATATAATTTGATACAAAATCAACACAAACCATTGATATGTTTCTTGATTATTTCAGGTAAATGGTTGGAGTTTGTTTACTCTGAAAACAGTATGGAGATTTAGCTGATCTGGGAGAAAACATACTGAGAATTTATGTAAGTTACCTTCGTCTTTATCTTTTGCATCTAGTCTAACGAATCAGTTATATGTATTTGAGGGGATATCATAACGTTCGTTCACTGGGCCTTTCGAATATTGTGCGATGACCTAGATGCATGAAGTAGGGCGCGCACTAAAGGATCAATATGAGAACAATCCCAATGTGTCCAAGTGCTTTATTACTTTTAGAAATAATAACGTCCAATGATCATTTCGGCCAATGTATGATTTTGAATCGGAGAGGATCATTGATTATTATGTTATGGGTGCCATCGGCACCAAGACGTGTAACAGCCGACGTGCGACTGAATGATTGGGGAAATATATACATTTTGATAAATTAGACATGTCCTAACTTAGTCCTTATTTTGGTAACATAAAATATTTTATCCTATAAAATGAAAAACGAAAATGTAAAACCATTCACAATTTCACTCAAGTGGAGTTATGAGAGACAAAGATAAGTTTAGCGTTATTATTGCACTTAAATTACCGTCAAGAATTGTAAAATACATTACCGTTAAGAGAAAACGTCAACACACAAATAACATAAAATGTATCATTCAATGGAACAATTACTTATAATGCTGAAGAAGACAATCATATAAATGCTGCCAAACTTCATCTACTTTGCAAAGCAGGACATGGAAGGCAGCATCCAACAGAAACAGTCGAATACGTAAAACAGAAATAACACATATATCAGGCACACGGTACAATATTTAATACAAAGCGTTACGAGAAAATGAAACCAAAACACTGAAAGTCTAAGTAAAAGCTTTCGAAGCTTCCTAAATCAAGTTTAATAATCATTACATAACATAATTTAAAGTTCCCCTACATTGTTAGCCCGGTATTAAGATAGAGAATACTGACATTTTTAAGACAAAGATGTGATAAGCACTATGCAATTAAACATTATCTTACACCAGTCTATCATTATCAACATCTATGATTGTTGAAGATATCTTAAATTGCAGATGTGTGATATGGCTGTGTGTAATTGAGCAAATGATATACCAGCGTGTGTGTCATTTCTAATGTAGGTGTCTGCTGTTAATGCTGAATTCAATTATACAATCAAGTACGCTACTGTAATCTTATTGATATTCGCGATGAATTTATTTAAGTAATTTCCGCGAAAAGAAAAGATCGCAAAATCATTTTTACTTTTAAATCCCTCGCAAAATTCATCATCGCAATACGAGATTTTTCTTTCAATATCATAAATCCACGAATTTAAGAAACCACCAAAATATCATTATATCAAATTCCGCGAAATGAAATAGACTTGAAAAAATGAGTTTACAGTATGTTGTGGAATCCATGAATATCTTGTTTACATTGAATATCATTGGCCCCCACGGAAAAACAAACATCACATGAAAAAAAATCCCCATCTTGCAAAAAATATAAAAACATATCTAAATGACGCACACTGGTTTAGCATAAATTATCCACGCATAAACGTATTGAATTATATATCAAAACATGAATTTGACATTTAAAGTTTAGTCAGGTCACATTGCAACAGTTTTTATTACCCACTGGGTTGTCCTAAATCCCCCTCTTTTCTGATTTTATCAAATATTTATACAGGAATGCTAATTTATTGAACACATTTTCACATTTGATTTAATATTCCAACTGTGAAGCCCGAATTTTATCCGTATGATTAGATACTCTTTTCAAATAGAAGAGCTATAAGTTGTATAGAAGGCACCAATTAAGTCAGCGAGTATATAAAAAATTGTTAGATCTAGGAACTCCGTTTTTAAAGAGTTATTAATGATCGTATAGAATTATCGCCAAAGATCTTGGTTTAAGAGAGTTCTTAAATTGACACCAGATACATAAAAGTACTTTGATAAATTTATGTAGTGCCCTCGAAACTTTATTTCAAATGACATTGATAATTATCAATCATATGTTACCGTAATAAAATCCAAATGTATATTAAATAAGTTTTACCCCAACATGGCAGTATCGCATTCGTCATTGTCAGTGTTTGGGTTTATACTATCTAGGTATTCATTTATCAGCTCACACGTAGTTGCAAATCATTATGAATTGCAATACAATCTAAAGAAATAAAACAATTATGTTTTCTGCACTGTAAGCGAAAATCAACTCTGTTATACTTATTGAATTATACTCCATTTTAATACGGGTATAACGTTGTACCCCTTTCAAAATATTACATAAATCAGATAGAGAATACATCACTCATCTTTAACAGTCGAACACAGATACCAAAAAGCAGCAGACATAGCGCAATGTCACAACAAAATATTTATATGTTTGGGCCACGCCATCTAGCTAATGGCTTAAAGATTAGTAAGACCTAAAAGTATTGGTCAGATGTATTTAAAAAATAACTGAAACGAAGCGAAACTCCGTTGTTAGAAAGTACGAAGTTGAAATGTTGTTCATATTGTGTACTTCAACATTTCACCTGGAGGAATGAGTCGCGATTATCTTGTATTTATTTACCACCTCCTATGTTGTTAACGTGTGTTCTTGTCTGAAGTTTTCTTAGATCTGATTAAATTTTGATTATGTTATTTCCACAATTTACTGACACGTTTCCTCTTGTTTGAAATTCGACGTTATCGCATATTCCTCCACAGTTATATATTTATATATATGTTGCTTTTGTAAAGGAATATTTGTAATAATACGGATATACAAGTATATGAGTAAATGTTTAACATTTCGGTGGTCTCACTTTTGGTAAACTCACCCGATTACAGATACTAATTCGATGAGGGATACAATCCAATTGTCAGAATCAGACCTAATAAGGATTAATAATAAGGGAAAAAACTTTCTCAAAACAGGGGCTCATTTGTTTGCATGAGTTCGCAGGAAAAGTACCGAAAAAACTTGTGTACTTAAAATTAATTGATATTATTTAAATACGTGACTTCAAAACCGGCGACCGTACATGACTGAAAACCATCGTTTCGAGAGAAACAAAGAAACAACAAACATATTGTGTTGCACTTGAATGATGCGTCTTTACCATCTCCTCGGAATAAAGAGTCCTCCTAGACACCATTTATTGGTATATCAAGAGTTTTAAATTACTTAACATTGACTTGTGATTTATTAACGTGGCATCGTACTCTAGATATGTGTACAAATATCATCAAGATAGATTTGATGTTAGAAACCTAACCTCTTGATCTTTGCTCGATAAACCACACATAGTAGACAGACAAATCTGGTATTCGAAGTTTCTTCAAGATATTTGATACCACTCTATATACACGTTATATTTTTTTCACGAATTTTA
Organism: Spisula subtruncata; assembly: GCA_963678985.1. NCBI lineage: Eukaryota > Metazoa > Mollusca > Bivalvia > Venerida > Mactridae > Spisula > Spisula subtruncata. Next base: position 33,730,469 of record OY787666.1, on the reverse strand, counting down.
TTTCCGCTTGATATTGTACATGTATAAGCGAATTTCGGTAACATGCAAGTGCGCTTAATTCATGGATTGATGAATTAGTTGTCGGGCGTTGTTGTGAAGGTTTTTTTGTGCGAGATTATGAATTCGCGAGACACTGCTTTGGCCAAATATAGCAAAGATGAGTCAACGCTTATAATAACTGACATTCATTACATTAATTCAGATATATATTAATCATATGTACGGATATACATTCGATGCTTATACAGCTCCTCGTTTCGAAAAAAGAGTAGAATATATCAATGAACTGATGAATATATATTATATAATATAAATCATCCTTAATATTACCAAAATTTATAATTAATTATATGAAAGATGATTAATTTTAAATTAATCAATAGGCTTAACAATGCAAAAAATGCTTCATTAAATGAAATAAACCATCGATAACTACTGCAAAGAGACGTCTTAAAAAATCTTCCACTGTTGTTCCAAACCGCTTACCGATGTACGCTCGAAGTTATATTTTTGATAACTCTTTAAAACCTTACATTGCGGGACCGAACTATATAATGTGTTCGAGTTCGTGGACTGAAGTATAATCAACATTGAACAACCCTTTATCACGAGTTGTATATGTTAATGAATATATTTGAACTTTGGGTTCGAACGTAAGCTTAATATTTCTTGAAGAGCTTTGATCACAAAGTACACTTTGTAAATAAAATCGACCCCTTCATATGGAATGACAATGTTATTTGTTGGAACATGCAGTATGCATACACATACACAATTGATGGAATAAAAGTTTATTGATTAGAAATTGATCGCTGAATGCTGTCAATATAACTCATAATGATTTTGAGAGGGGGTCTGTCGTTTTTTACTTGCAATCAAATAATCAGGTACAATAGACTATAAATTGATAGAAAATAGAAATTGTGCAAAACAACCACTATGCAATTTTGATATTACCTGTCAAGTACAATAATTGTGTGTCTATCCAATTTGATAGATTGTATTTGTAAATTAATTATCAATATATTACTCTTCATTTATAGAATGCATTGCATAAATGGAATTTAAAGCGAGGACCCATCGGTTTCATTTCTTTCTCGACAGCCTTAACTGCATGTTGTTAAATTCATTTATCTCAAACAAAGTTAAATACAAACATTCATTAGTAAACATAATACAGCATTCATAACTTGGTATATTCTGTTTATAACATTTAGTGATAATGTCAGAACATTCCGACTTCCGGGTACCATTTATCCTAACATAGCGCCAACATATACACTAATTTTAGGTTTAATTTTGACTTCAATGGCGTGTGACAAATTATTTTATTTTTCTCCAACAAATTGACGTTTTTATTTCTTAAAATTAGTTTATTTGTCAGAACAAGAGATAGTTCCAGACGCTGATAAAATGATAAATCGATCAATTTCAAAGATGTTTATTTTCCTAATGAGAAATGAGGTTAGAAAATACAAGACAAAATATGGTATCGTTTGATGTTCGTGATATTTAGAAGGTTTTAGAAGGCATTAATCACAGGTTGATATTTTCGCTCAAGAAAGCGTAACATCAATACGCAACAAAACTAACGTAGCCAATCATTACAATTCCGGTTTCAAAACTTATTTATGTTTATTGAAGTTGGCTTTTGTTCCTATTATTGATTCATTGCGTGTTTACAAGCACACTAGTTTGGCAAGGTAAATACACTTTCCACAGACACAAATATTGTATAACTGGTTAAGTTAGTAATGGTAAACATATGCGCTCTTTTACTAAATTCGCTAATACGTGTTGTATTTCATCTAGCGTTAATTGTTGCCAAGGAGGAGCTCTGATATCATTACCCAATTGAGGACGACTGTATCAACGATACTTTTAATGCTTAGCGAATATAATATTAGCCTAAATAACGATAAATAATATTGTATTGCAAATGTTTTCATATAATTATATACAACGTCTTACACACTTAATGATAATCAAATTATAAGTACGTACTAGGTAGAAATTGGATTGCCCATTCCTCATGTTTGACAGATGCGTCGTTTATACCAACGTCGTCTATATGTTGGATGCTTGGATCTAGAGCGTGTACCTGTATAAGCATTCATAAATTATAGATATATTGACAAAATCAAATCAGTATTAGAAACAATAGAACTGCTCCTTCGACATGTCGTACATACATCAAAAATATAGTCACAATCGGACCGATAATAAGGCATACATGGGACAAAGCAACACAATATCGATATCCCACTTGGACAACCTGCTGTCAGTCAAAATATCTAGAGCAAGCGCCAGAAAATGAGAACCTCATCACATGACCACGTATAACAACAAACTAATGAATAAATAATAATTGAAACGACATAGTATGTGCATATTGAAACTAAAACTTGATAGAATACGAATTAAACTTGTATGTTTTTTCTGAATGTTCTAAATAAATATATTACATTGTGTACTACACTATATATACTGACATTACATAGTTTAGTTTTGGGTGTGTTCTTTATGATTTTATGTCATCCTGATATGCATATATTTACAATAAAGCATGTGTGTTCCAATACAATCTGAATAATTTAGAGTAATGCCCTAGAGAGAGTTATGTACGGATTTTGCTTTTCCGCGATCAATGTGTTTCCTCTTAATTGTACATGACATTATCAAACGCTTGTTTTTATTTTTTTGTAAAAAGACCAAAGAATAAGCATAGGATACAGTCAATCGTAGTACAGGATTCCATGGGATAATTTTGCATTGTACAATGTACATGTATATGCCTTGTTACTTTTGAAATTATGTCAATCAGTTAAGGCATTCAGTTTTTCTATTGCTAAAACTATGCCATTCAGCTTGTTCACAGTTGGGATGGGAGCAGTACAATTTCTCGTTCGGTTATACATTGGGAGTAAGAGTTAGTCAGTAATGGTTTATCACTAAATTCAGGAGTAAAACTTGATAGACCATTGACAAAAATACAATCAACAATACCACCAGGCTCCGAAAAAGGTTAAGGGTCTTATAATATGTGATTAATCGTACCTGCAGGTTATTAAAGAACAATAATTTGATTATTTCACAAACAAAAATTGTAATACTCAATCAACGTGCTATAATCAAAGATACTTGAATAGATTAAGGTTAAATATAATTACATTGTTACATGTTATGTAGCACTGTTCTAGATCATAGTTATCCGAGGTGTAGCGACGCTCATTCTAGACATATAATTTACCTAACAAATTACAGAACCATATATCTGCGCTTTTAATTTTAGTATTGATAGAGGTGTAATGAGTATGTCAATCAAAGTGTTATATTGTTATAACGGTACAACATTAAGTCATTTGCATCAATGTTGCTAGTGCACTTTGTCTTCATTCTTTTCGAGTTTTCTATTATAATAAACATATGCTCATGTCTTTTATAATGATAGATATATTAAACACGTCGGCAATGCTGTTTTAGCAATTGGTAAATGTATTTGAGGGATTCCCAACGTCAGATATACATTCATGCCATTTGTCACTTTGTCTGTATAATGTGAGTACTACCTTTAGATTGTCTCCATATGCCACCAGACTTTGGAATATAAACTATATTACAATATTACATTAGATCAGTGTTTGGCGTTGTGGAGTCATGGGTTCAAATCTCATCTACCAGGTTTACATAAAGCTTTTAATATCTATTGGATATCTACTGTGCATTGTACAAGGCATTCATGCAAGTAAAATTACATTAATGTTTATAAACCACCTAAGTAATGTCTATTTAAAAGATGATTTTTAGTGTACAGTATTTGTTACGCGATCATATGATGGTAACCCACGTTTGTAACTGTTGTACCGACAAAAAACCATTTATTGTGAAATATTTCGTACTATGAAATCACTCTTGTGCTAAAGAAACCCTACGACAAGCGACATGTTTAATTGTTAACTATGAAATACTAAGATGATATATCATAATCAATATGTTTGGCGTATGTGGTTTTATTGAAACTGTATTCCACGATTTTGTGCTGGCGTCATCCCATCTAGCCTGAATGCAACGGCTACTTAAACAATCGACTTTTCTGCGGATCAGAAATATACCCTTTCGAAACTGGTGTTGGATCATGAGATCTAGATTGTTTTCAACATGGTAAACTGAGGAGTATTTCTCGCTTCAATTTACTTACCTATTTTAAAGCAGTTAACTTACGTTCATGTTTGATTTCTACATCCATTCAAGTTTGAAGTTTTCTCACATCTGATATTTTGTTATTTTGTACAATTTGCTGACGCGTTCTTCGTGTTGTTTGAAATTTGTCGTTATCATATATCCCTTCATAGTTTTATATTTATTTGTGATGTGTGTTCTTTGTTGTTATTGGTGTTGTTTTCGTACATACGTATTTGTCTTAAATACGGATATACACAAGTTGATATGGATGCCTTTGGAAGTTTGGGCGGTTCGTTTCTGGTAAACTTGATCAGTAACGTATAATAACGGGGTGCCGGCAAAAAATCAAAATGTCTAATCAGATAAGAGGGAGAAATATTTCCAAAATCATGGTCTAATTTCTTTACACGATTTCGCCGAAAAGAACCGGCAAAACTATTTCACTGTTAAAGTATGTATATTATTTGATGTCATGGGCTACCAAGCCGTCGACCATACATGACGTAAAAAAGGACAGAAATAAACAAAGAAACAACAAACATAAAATATTGCACATTGTCGGCTTTTATCGCCTATCCAGTATAAATACTCGTCATAGACACCATTTATTGGCATAACATGGGTTTTAAATAACTTTTACATTGACATGTGATTTATTAACGTGGCTTCGTATTCTAAATATTTGTTTAAATATCATCAAGATAAATTTGATGTTAGAAATCTAACCTCTTCATCTTTGCTCGTTAAACCACAAGTAGTAGACACACAAATCTGGTATTTGAAGTTTCTTCGAGATTCCTCACACCACTCTATATACGTGTGATATTAAAACAAATCACATTTAATCAATTTCAAATATCGGTTATATACGGTATTTAATGGTCGATACAGTTACGCGTATTAATTTGGCCGATTTATGAATTCGTAAACTGATATTTCCATGATAAGTGTTCATGATGTAAAGTAGTTTTGTGCAAATTTATAATTTCACGATATATTCTATTCACGAACAAAAGCAAAAATAAAACAATTTCGAGAAATAACTGGCATTCATTCAATATTCGGATAAATTAATCGTTGTTTAGACACATTTTTGCAATAAAAAGCAATATATCAATAAATATTAAATTAATATAAATCATCCTTTTATCATGATAAATGATAATAATTCATAAAGTTATAAATGATAATTTTATATTAATTAGTATGATAGCTATGCAAAAAATGTTTCATTATATTGAATAATTAATCAATCGATACGTTTGATTAAACAGGCGTCTTAAAAGTCCTTGTACTGTTATATTAAACATTTAAGTTCAAATTTAAATTATTTTTAATTTATGAAATCTTAACATTGCTTGACATCTATGATTTGTAGGAGGTCGTGGACTGAAAAATAGAGAGGTTGCAAAATCGAACGACAACGTGTACGTGTACGAGTGAACTACTTTTTGAGCAAATCGTCATCCAGGTACGTTTAGGGCTAACACGTTAAAACCGTGTAGTGGGACTTGTAGAGGTATGTGTACCACATCACACATGTATGCGTAGGCACGGATAAATCGTTTTATCAAAAGAAACATGGACCAATCAAGCTATACAAACACTCATTTTGATGCATGAAGAAATCGTGCTATAACTGTCACGCGATTTTATACGTACACGTTATCTTTCGCAAGCAAATTTAAATTACAACGTGTACAAATACGTGTACGGGTATCTACACGTACACGTATCCGTACACGTTGCTTTCGCAACCTCTCAAATAATGAATATTGAACGACCCTTTATCATGGTGCGTAGCTGTTAAAGGATTATTTAAAGTTAGTTTAAGTTTAAGATTTCCGTAATTGCTTAAATAATTAGCGACTATTTACTTCATAATGACAATACTATTTGTTTGAACATGCAGCATGCACATACAATAAACAATTGTGCAATACAAAGTATAAATTGATGAGAAATTGATTGCTGAAATTGTGAACATAAACAGCAGTATCGTTTAACTGAAGTTACGTCTATTGCAAGTATTCAATCAACGGATTGCAATAAACTATTAATTGACAGGAAATTGATAGCTGGAATTGTACAACGTACATTTGTAATCCCAATCACAATGCACTTTTGATATGATATATCATATACTTTAATTTCTCTTGTGTGGTGCTGTCTATCTGTATATTGAGATTAACTTGGCTTTTTTCTGTCTTTAATTATCCGCACGGAACTAAACAGTAGAAAAATCGAATTTATTACATAAAGCAATGTAAAGCGACCATTCCTTAATTTCATTTCAGCATGAACTTAATTATACCGATTCAAACAAAGTTTGAAGGGGGTATACTGGAGTCACCATGTTGGTCTGTTGGTCTGTCGGTCTGTCGGTCTATTGGTCTGTTGGTCTGTCAGCATCGTGTCCGCTCTGTAATTTTGTCATTTCTTACTGGATTTTAAAATTGCTTGGTACAAATGTTCACCACATCAAGACGGTGTGTCATGAGCAAGACCCATGTCCCTACCTTAAAGGTGAAGGTCACACTTACAGGTCAAAGGTTATATAGTCATGCAAATCGTGTCCGCTCTGTAACTTTGTCATTTCTTACTGGATTTTAAAATTGTTTGGTACAAATGTTCACCACATCAAGACGGTGTGTCATGCGCAAGACCCAGGTCCCTACCTCAAAGGTCAAGTTCACACTAACAGGTCAAAGGTTATATAGTCATGCAAATCGTGTCCGCTCTGTAACTTTGTCATTTCTTACTGGATTTTAAAATTGCTTGGTACAAATGTTCACCACATCAAGACGGTGTGTCATGCGTAAGACCCAGGTCCCTACCTCAAAGGTCAAGGTCACACTTACAGGTCAAATGTTATATAGTCATGCAAATCGTGTCCGCTCTGTAACTTTGTTATTTCTTACTGGATTTTAAAATTGCTTGGTACAAAGTCATGAAATTTCAAACAGTTGATGCATATGATGTGTAATAGTGTGTTACTTATTTTTTTCTTCATCAATTTTCACATTAGCATTCCATTATGGTGTTTTCAATCTGTATAGCAGCAGATTTCCATCAAATGTGTTGTTTAGACTATATTTCAAATGATATTCCTCTGTCAAGGCGGTGCTGCGGGGTATGATTCATCACTCCTGTGCTAGCTCTAGTTTCATTTACCTCATAATAAGTTTATTACATGTAGTAAAGTAAATCAACACTCATTTTAACTTTGTTATATTATGTTAATTTCCTCTTGTTATAAACTCTGAACATTCCCGTCTTCTGGGTGCCATATTTTAACATAGCGCCAACATACACAATCATTTTATGTTAAAGTTTGTCTGCAGTGGTGTGTGACAAACTAGTTTATTTTTCTCTAACAAGTTGACGTTTTTTATATTATACAATTAGTATTTGTCAGGGTATGATATAGCTCCAGATGCTGATAAAATGATAAATCGATCAATTTCAAACATGTTTATTGTCATAATGAGAAATGTGGTTAGAAACTACAAGAAAAAAATGCGGCAACGTTTGATGTTGGTAGTATTTAGAAGGTATTAATCGCAGAAAGATATTTACGCGTCTGTGATTCCCTTCTCGCCCAACAAACCGTAACATCAATACGAAAAACAAAACATAACGTAGCCAATCATTACAAATCCATCTTTAAAAGTTATTTATGTTTATTGAAGTTTGTTTTTGTTCCCATTACTGTTTCAATACATGATTCCAAGTACAACAAAATGAAAATGTCAGTTTACTTTCAAAAATAACTAAGAAATTTTCAAAATCTCTACAAGCAACGTTTCCGCACGCCAAATTTTCTATTGTTTCTACTATTGGAGATATTCACCATTACTCAGTTGACCTATATTCGAGAAATAAAAAAGTGAATGTAGATAGAAAACTCTACACGTTGTCAATCACTTTCACCAAAGAGGTAATTAGTTCACGTTGGATTACCCCATTACTACACTGTATTGTCAGAGGTGAGTAATTGAAACTAAACAACAACTAATTATGTTTTCTTTCAAACAAGATTTACACACAGTCCCGTCTACAAGTATTTTGTCCTTCTCGCCTTCATTATCTATGTCATGCTACACTATCGAATATTACAACATTCAGGGTCAAATTCTGCCCCTTCTTTATATCTGGGTGAGAAATCACATTGAGGCAATAGGATGTCTTTGTATCCATACTGTACCCGTTTTCTGGTATTATTAGAAGTATCAGATTTCCAACAACATCTTGTAAATCATAAGACATCGTAAATCTAACAATTCGTGAATATCAACTTATGTACTGTGAATAAAAAGATACACTAGCTCTTGACCACGTATAACAACATAATAATGAATAAATAATAAACAGGAACGATATAGTATGTGCATATTGTAACTAAAATTGATAGAATACGAATTTTATATTGTTATAATTTTTTCTGAATGCTCTTAATAAAAATATATAATTATTCGTTAAAAGTACATTTGTAGTACATTATATAAACTGACATTATAAAGTCTAAGTCTAGTTATGACTGTGTTCATTATGCCCATCTGTAATTAAATTTATGCTTTTATGTCATCCTGATATGCATATATTTACACTAAGGCATGTGTGTTTCAACGCAATCTGAATAAATTTGAGTAATGCCCTAGGGAGAGTTATGTACGGATTTTGCTTTTCCGCGATCAATGTTTTTCCTCTTAATTGTACATCACATTATCAAACGATTTTTAGGTATTTTTGTAAATCTATCAATCTTCCATTTATAGTGCACGTATGCAAGTCCAGCGCAAACCCTCTGGGAAAATCCTTTCAGGAAAGCATTTTTTATTTCTAGTTAGAGATGCATGTATTGGGCTATTAAAGTACTTTATTGATAACGCGGATGCATCGTTCTGGAAAATGTGCATGTTTTTCCTGTACTTATATTGGGTTATATTGGGACATTATAAATGGGTTCAAAGACCAAATACAGTCAAACGTAATTCAGGATTCCATGGGTTTATCACTAAATTCTTGAGTAAAACTGGTTAGACCATAGACTAAAATACAATCAACAAGACCACCATGCTCCAAAATAGGTGAAGGATCTAATAATATGTTATTAATCGTACCAGCAGGTAATTAAAGTTCCCTAATTTGATTATTTTACAAACAAAAAGTGTAAGACTCAATCAACTTGCTATTAGTAAAGATACTCCAACTATACTAAAATAGATTTTGGCTAAATATAATTACTTTGTTACTAGTTAAGCCGCAATGTTCTATATCATAGTTATCCGAGGTGCAGCGACGCATATTCTAGACATATAATTTACCTAAGAAATAACAGCACCATATTTCTGCGGTTTTAATTTCAGTATTGATAGAGGCGTGATGAGAATGTTAATCAAATTGGTATATTGTTATAACGGTACAACATTAAGTCATTTGCATCAATGTTGCTAGTGCACTTTGTCTTTATTCGTTTCGAGTTTTCTATTATAATTAACATATGCTGATGTCTTTTATAATGATAGATATATTACAGACGCCGGTAATGATGTTGTAGCTAACGTTTTTGGTAAATGCATTAAAGGGGTCCGAATGTCAGATATACATTCATGCCATTTGTGACTTTGTCTGGATAATGCGAATTACTAGGTAGTCTCAAACTTACACGTAACATTAAAAGAATGAATGAAAGTGAAAGTGACAGCCTTGATTTTTTGAATCGAGAATTTCTAATAGTACAATCTTTGAAACAATGAATTGCTCGATTCAAGTATCAGCTTAGACTGGTTATTTAAATATAATTTATAACTATAGGTAAAGAAACACTAAATGCCTCCGCGGACCAAGTGGTGATACACTCAAGTAGTCCTTAAAAAAACTTTGGTTTGCCTGTAAATGGAGATATTTCTTGACAAATGTGGAGTTGGATGATGAAATTGAGTTTAAATGGTTGGTAAATATGCATGTGGTATAGTAAAACTGTAATATAAGTATTATTCCACTATTTTGTTCTTGATACCAAAGTGAAAGTAGACTAGGGTAAAACCCAGAACTCATAAATCCGGACATGCGTAAAAACGGATAGACCGTGTTTGAAGGACAAAAATTTTCTTAGAAGATACATAACCCCCCTTTTTATTGCATTATTTTGAAGCTTAAATGCCCCTCTTTACAATGATATATGTGGTCCATGTGGCCATAGACTAAAAAAAGTTGAAAATTGGGGCTTACTATGGCCAATTTACATTGAGCTATAGAGCAAATCTATTTGGTGGTTCTAACCTGTAACCATATTATAATAGGTCAGTGATCATGTGTTGTGGAGTCATACGTTAAAATCTTACCTATCAGGTTCGCATACGAATTTTAAATGTGCAGTGGATGGCAATTGTCCACGACATTCATACAAGTAAAGTGCGTTTCTATCTATGACCCACCTAAATAATTAATAATAAAAAGACGATTACAAGTATAATTGTTACGCGAACATCTTTGTGGCAGTTATACCGAAAAAACAACGATGTATTGTTACGTAGTACAATGTATTATCCCATGAAATAGTTTGTTATATGAAATCACTCTTGTGTAATATTAATTATGAAATTGGTTAATTCGAAATCAATACAATTTTGCGTTTGTGGTATTCCAACAACCATATACTACGTTCTTGTGCATGTGTCATTCCATCTAGCATAAAAGGAATGGCTACTTAAAAATCGAATTCTCTGCAGACATGAAATGAAACCTTTTCGAAACATTGGTGTTGGATCTTAATATCTGGATTGTTTTAAACATTATACATCGAGAGGAGTTTTTCCACATTTATCTTGAATTAACTTACCTAGTCTTAGGTAGTTAACGTGTGTTCTTGTTTGATTCCTACATCTGAGATTGAAGTTTTCTCACATCTTTATTACATTATTTCACAATTTGCTGACTCGTTTCGTGTTGTTTGAAATTTGACGTCATCATATATCTCTCCACAGTTTTATATTTATTTGTGTTGTGATGTGTGTGTGTTTTTGTAGTTATTTGTGTTGCTTTCTTACAGAAATATTTGTCTTAAATACGGATATAATCAAGTTGATATTGATGCCTTTTGACGTTTCATTTCTGATACACTTTCCCAGTAACATATAATAACGGGGTGCCGGCAAACAATCAAAATGTCAGAATCAGACTTAAACAGGGTCGATGATATTGAGATAGAACCGGCAAAACTATTGTACTGTTAAGCATGTATATGTTTGAGTACTGGTCTACAAAGCCGGCAACCCAACATGACTGGAAAAATCGTTGAAATAGGAGAGAAGAAACAAAGAAACAACAAACATATTGTGTTGCACATTGTCGGGTTTTTATCGCCTATTCAGTATAAAGACTTATCCTAGACACCATTTATTGGCATTACATGGGTTTTAAATAACTTTTACATTGACATGTGATTTTTGAGTGTGACATCGTATTCTAGATATGTGTACAAATATCATCAACATAAATTTAATGTTAGAAATCTAACCTCTTGATATCTGCTCGATATACTACAAGAAGTAGACAGACAAATCTGGTATTTGAAGTTTCTTCGAGATTCCTCACATCACTCTATATATGTGATATTTAAAATGTTCGCGTTTTATTCTATAGCAAATATCGGTAACATACGGTAACATACGGTCGATACAGTTACGCGTATTAACTTCGCGGATTTATGAATTCACAACTGAAAGGCCATGATTAGTATTCATAATGTATAGTAGAATTGTGCAAATTTATAATTTCACGATCCATTCTATTCACGAACAATAGCGAAAATAAAAGCTTCTCGAAAATAACTGACATTCAATAGTCGGATAAATGAGTTGTTGTTTAGACATATTAGACTGATACTGTTAAACATATTTTTTGCAATTAAAAAAATATAATATATCAATATATATTTAAAAAATATAAATCATCATTTTATCATTCTAAATTATAATAATTCATAAAATTATAAATGATAATTGATTTTATATTTATTAGTAGGATAACCATGCAAAACAATTTTCATTATATGAAATGATTAATCAATCGCTACGTATGCTTCAAACAGGCGTCTTAAAAGTCTTTGTACTGTTTTATCAAAACGCTTACGTTCAAATTTAACTAATTCATACTTTATTAATACCTTTACATTACTGGACATCTATGATTTGTAGGAGTTCGTGGACTGAATAATAATGAATATTGAACGACCCTTTATCATGGTGTGTAGCTGTTAAAGGATTATGAGAAATTTGAAAGTTAGTTTAAGTTCAAGATTTCCGTAATTGCTTTAATAATTAGCGACTATTTACTTCATATTGACACTGCCATTTGTTAGAACATGCAGCATGCACATACAAATACAATTGTGCAATACAAAGTATAAATTGATGTGAAATTGATAGCTGAAATTGTGAAGAATATAATGAATTGGAGTATCGTTTTCTTTGAGGTTACGTCTATTGCAAGTATACAATCAACAGATTGCAATAAACTATAAATTGACAGGAAATTGATAGCTCGAATTGTACAACCTGATTCCAATCACAATGCACTTTTGATATGATATATCATATCCTTTAATCACTCTTGTGAAGTGCTGTCTATCTTTCATTGAGGTTGACTTGGCTTTTTCTGTCTTTAATTATCTGCATGAAACTATGCATTAGAATAATCAAATTTATTGCATAAAGCAATATAAAGCCAACATTACTTTATTTCATTTCTTCGTCTACTGCCTTAACTGCCATGTACCTAATTTCATTTACCTCCTAATAAGTTAATTACATGTAGTAAAATAAATACAGTATTCGTTTTAATTTGGTTATATTATATTTATTTCCTCGTGTTAAAATCTCTGAACAATTCTGTCTTCCGGGTGCCATTTACTAGTTACAATGTATTGAATATTTTAACATAGCGCCAATATATATTTAATCTTAAAGTTAAACTGCAAAGGTGTGTAACAAATTAGTTTATTTTCTCCAACAAATTGACGTTTTTATTTCTTACAATTCGTTTATTTGTCAGAACATGATATAGTTCCAGACGCTGATTATTGATAAATCGATCCATTTCAAACATGTTTATTTTCATAATGAGAAATGTGGTTAGAAACCACAAGAAAAAAATGCGGCACCATTTGATGTTTGTAGTATTTAGAAGGTATTAATCGCAGGTAGATATCTTCGCGTCTGTGATTCCCTTCTCGCCCAACAAACCGTAACATAAATAAGCAAAACAAAACATAACGTAACCAATCATTACAAATCCGTCTTCAAAAGTTATTTATGTTTATTGAAGTTTGCTTTTGTTCCCATTACTGTTTCATTACATGATTCCAACTACAACAAAATGAAAATGTCAGTTTACTTTCCACAAAGAACTACGAAATTTTTAAAATATATACAAGCAATGTTTCCGCACGCCAAATGTCTGAAACTTAGAATTTTCTATTGTTTCTACCAGTGAATGTATTCACTTACACAGTTGACCTATACTCGAGAAATAAAAACTGAATGTAGATAGAAAACTCTACACGCTGTCAATCACTTTCAACAAATAGGTCATTAGTTCACGTTGGGATACCACATTACTACACTGTATTGTCTGCGGTGAGCAATGGAAACTAGACAACAACTAGTTATGTTTTCGTTCAAACAAGATTTACACAAAATCCCGTGTGCAAGTGATTTGTCCTTCAGGCCTTCATTATCTATATCATGCCTCATTGCCGAATATTACAACATTCAGGGTCAAGTGTCAAATTCTACCCCTTCGTTAAATCTGGGTGAGAAATCACATTTAGGCAATACGATGTCTTTGTATCCCTTGTGTACCCGGTTTCCATGTATTTTTTTACGTTTATCAATATTGTGTTAATCATAAGATATTGTTACAGTTCATTGCGATACTATAAAGTTTTGACTGTGAATGAAAAGATAAATTAGCTATAGCAACGGTACTTGTAATGCGTAGCGAATATAATATTAGCCTAAATAATGATAATCAAAATGATTACATATAGTTATATACAATTTCTTACACACTTTATTATAATCAAATTATAAGTACGTACTATGATTCCCCCATTCCTCATGTTTGACAGGTGCGTCGTTTTACACCAACGTCGCCTATACTATGAAAGCATGGATCTAGAGAGTTTTTAAGCAATTGTACACTGTCGTATGTGCATATTGTAACTAACGCATGATAGAGTGCGAATTTTACTTTTTATGAGTTTTATACATGATCTGATAAAGATAAAATATACTTCACAAAGTACTGCATTTGGTAAACTGGTAGCATATCGTCTAAACAAAGTGAAAATATTTATCATGACCATTTTTTAAAAAATTATTTCATGATTTTATGTCATCATGATACTTGTGCATATATTTGCTATAAAATATGTATGTTTCAATACAAATTGATCCATTTGTAGTCATACCGTATAGAGTGTAATGTTGGAATTTAGCTCTTGCGAGATCAAGGTTTTATTCTAAATTATCGATGACATTATTAATAGCTTTTAGTAAGTCCTCCTTTTGTAAGCGTTTTTGTAAATCTATAAATCTCTATTTTGGAGTGTGCGCATGCAAGCACAATAAAAAAAACCTCTGGGGAATATGCTTTCAGGGAAACGTTTTTATTTCTATTTAGAGTTGCATGTATTGAGCCTTTTAAGTAGATTATTGATAACTCTGTTGCATGAGTTGTTCTAGAAAACGTGCATGTTTTTCCTGCTCGTTATATTGGGTCAATTATTGAGTTCAAACACCAAGGGATAAACAGAGAATATAAAGACAAACGTTCTACCGAAATGTATGGTGTACAGATTTGTTCTTTATTGCCAAAATGGCATTAGTTTTTGCTCTTGGATGGTCCTTTCCATCGTATGAGAATAATATTATACGTTGTCTATGTATTAAATAGTAAGTAAGCAAGTTTGATAATAAAAAACATGAGTAAATTTGTTCAAACCGCAAACTCTTACCACACAAAATAAGACCTCCAGACTCCAAAATATGTCAAGACTCTAATACTCTGTAATTAAATCATTCCTACAGGTACTTAAACGACACTGATTTGATTTATTTACGAACAAAAATTATAAGACTCTACTTACTTGCTAGTAATAAAGATACTACGACTATACTTAAATAGATTTGTTCTGAATAGAATTGCTTTCAACTTGTTACTAGCTATGCAGCATTGTTTTATATCGTAATTCCCCAACGTGTAGCGACGCATATTCTAGACATATAATTTACCTAAGGAATTACACTGCACCATATATTTGCGCTTTTAATTTCAGTATTGATAGAGTCGTAATGAATATGACAATCAAAGTGGTATACTGTTATATCGGTACAGTATCAAAAGTATCAAGTCATTTGCATCAATGTTGCTTTTGCACTTTGTCATAATTCTTTTCGGGTGTTCTATTATAATAAACATATGCTGATGTCTTTTATAATGAAAGAGAGAGACACCGGTACTGATATTATAGCTGACTTTGTTGATATTGAAGAGTTCCCAACGTCAGATATACATCATGGCCAGTTGTGACCTTGTCTGGATAATGTGAATAATGGTTAATATGTAGTCTCCTGTGTAACACGTGGATTTAAGAACTAGAAATTAAAACTTTATTCTGCATTCAGAATCTGAAATCTTTGAATCTACGTTTTGCTTTAGCAACATATTGAATCAGCTTAGACTGGTTATTGAAATATTTATTACTTTTACACTAAATATTACGTCCGCGTTGGTCATCGTCGTCGTTGATGTTATGCGTTTAAATTCCACCCACGATGTGAGGGTTCTTACAATATATATATTTAAACTATCAAATGGATAGCTCTTGTTCTATGATTTTTTTCAAATCAAGTGACGCGTCTGTTGTTGAGATGACTACGTAATTATTAATAATTTAATACGTACGTACCATTACAATATACTCTTCTGGTCAAAGACTTTTGTCTCCGAAAAAATAACATTATTGTTTTTATTGCGTCATATGATTCGTTATCAAATTAGATATTTAGTAATGTGAAATCACTAAGGTGTTAAACAAAACCTTCGTCAAAGTACATACGTTATATTAATTATGAGTTACTTAAATGGTAATATCATAATCAATGTGTAGGGCATTTGTGGTTTGCCAATAGTAAACAGCAATACATTTGTACCATTATGTATATATTCATATGTAAAAGTTATTTCGCTACCTTGCACACGAGTAATATAATATTTTTTACAAACTTTTACACAAAGCATACATCTACAGAATGAATTATTGTTGGAAGAAAATATCATCCCTACAGTGCATACGTCATTATCGGCCAAAGTTGTTTCGAAATTGTTGACAACACAATAGTTATATAGCCAAATTATCGACCAAATCCAATAGTAATTACAATGAGCTCATTAAAACTACTAAGTAAAGATTTCTATTAATGAATGTATAATTATATAATTATAAAAATGTATGCTTTGTACAAGCGTCGAGTTTGTTTCGCAACTGCGCGTGCGCGGCGGACATATTTTTACAAAATTGCCGTCATGCACGTGCAGTCGTTAGAGCAAAAAACGTTATCTTACGACTAGTAGAGGTATGAAGATAAATTACTATCAATATTCCTGAGTAGTACGGCTTGTGAGCAGGCTGCAATAATAGTACTTTTGTGACAGCACTCAACGATTGGTGCGAAAGGTTCATATGCATATTACAGACATTACCGAATTGAAATATTCTGCTTTCTGTCATTTACGTCTGAGTAGTTCACATATCTCTGTATACGTGCTATTCCAGCAATTTTGGCTCTTGAAAATTGATAAGCGAGAATGTTAGAACCACCTTTTCATTCAACAATCTCGTTCTTTACGATGTTGGTTTTGCAAATATATTTGGTCTTTAACTGACAAGTTGATTAAAATTCAGAAAATGTTAATCTATTTTCCAATGCACGAAAACAACATTTTAAAACATTTGGAAAACACATATCAGTCGATCCCAAAGCATTTGAGATTTATAGATATGAGTATAATTTCTCATTGAAATCAGATCAGAACATGCCATACTCCCGATCCCAACTCTAAACATTTCTATCCATGCGTACTAAGTCGAAAATAGCTTAAATGAAATGTTTATTCTTTGCCGACCTGAGGTTTATTAGGGGATTATGAACGATTATGGAATCCAACGACCGTTTAAGGTGAATAACTTTAATCCAGCCTAAAAATATTCAGTATTTGTATACATCGAAATCTATAATTGTAACCGATTTTTTTCTATTTATAGTAACAAAATGTATAACTCAATTGTATTGGCTTTCAAAATATTTTATAAAGAGCGAAATCCGGACTGCGATTTAGATGTCAAGTTTATATACTATTTGACTGACCGGCGAGTATTGGTAAAACCAGTTGAAATACTTAATACTCAATTAAGTAGATTTTTATAAACTTTTTACGATCCTTAATCGCATTATCCCCTTTAAGCACAATGAATTAGGACTCGATGAGTGGAAGCTGTGTAAATATGTTGTATTTCAAACTAACAGATGGTCATTTTCAATATTAATAGAAATGATAATATTTTAGAAATTATTTAAGACCAATATACTACAAAATGTACATACAAAATACCAATATGCTTAAATGTGATTGTACTGACATTGATAAGGATTTCTCAAATAATATGGAAGATGAAAATAATGATGACTCGGGCAATATGGTTAATGACGAACATGAGTCTTGTATAGCTGTGCTATTAAGTGCCTAGTGCATTAATAATTATATAATAAAGGTTTCGCTAAGAAGACTAGTCATTAGCGACCTTTTTGAATATCGGTCCAGATTAAAATATATATCACATCAAACTCGGGTCAATTAATCACACTTCAATTAGACAAGGTTTCCGTTATAATTTGCGGGCGATTGTTGTGTAAAGAAATTGAGTATATATATATTCAAAATAATTTATGTGGACGTAAACTGTCAGAAGCTGATGTATCTAGGAAAACATTGATTGTGAATGGAAGCGTGGAACATCAATCATATATGTAATAAATGATTCATGGGCCAATGCACCTTTAATTAGCAATGTCCTCATAATCTAATATAAATGAAGATGTCATATCAGCATATTTTAACTATATATGTAATTACTAGAATTGCCGTTTGAATCAGTTTCATGATAATATGGTTTATATGAATTGTTTTCTTGATTGCTCATTTTTTGTCGGGCGTTGTTGTATGAGCTTTTTCTTTTTTTCTTTGCTCGGGTGTTTCAGTTGAGTGCTGATTTTTATATCCGATGTTCATTATCTTTTTAGGACCTTTATAATTTAAATCTTCATGCTGTAACATAAGTGGTATTGTTTTACTGTATTAAAAGAACTGATTATTGAGCTTTTTCAGGACAATATGATTTGGCTTCGAATCATAACAAAACAAATTATTATTATTGTTGTGAGGATATTGACCGTTGATATACAGTATATAATATAGAAAGAAAGTTGAAGAAAGTATTGTCTTGGCAACAGCATGGGTGTAAACATGGTTTAGCCAGGAAAAATGCTAAAATAGCTACCCTCATATAACTTTTCTAGAGTAGTTATGTAAATAACCACAGTAATTGAGCATTCTTCGTGGTACAAGCTGTCAGTTCGGAGCACATAACACTAGCATCAACACTGATTCACCGACATCGGTAGACTAGTACTAGCAACATTATACATTCCATAGTCTCGATACACTGCGCGTAATGGCTTCCACTGGGATGTTGCAATTACTTGCATATAATTATCAGCGGATCAAAATACTAGTACGTTGAGCTCGATGGAATTATGTATCTCTGGCTGATGATAAAAATGTTCTTGTTTGAATTGTTCGGCATTTCAAGTTCTGGTTTTGTATACTAGTAGCTAAAACCAGTCAGCATTTTATAGCTAATTAGGTATACCATCGTTTCATAGCTTAAACAATGTCATTCAACTTTTGTGATGACTGAACTGTATTTCAGCTTTTCATAGTTGAGAAACTATGAGGGCCAGCTGTTTGGAAGCGTTGACGTGGACGTTTTCACACCTGAAACTTGGACTTCCCGTAATTAAGATTTATGATCACTTTCAGTTATGTGTTGGGCATTTCTATAGAAGGTGTTTACGATTTTTGTATTTCTGTTTTCTGTGGTTTTCTATAATAGATAAAAGTTGAGTGCTGACTACCCTGGTCGATTGTTTATTATTTTGAGTATCCATAGTTATCCTTGTACGATTCTGTCTGTGTGCTTTAGATGGTTCAGTTAGGAAATACGTTTAGAAACTTATAATTGTTATAAAATGAATAGATGATTAAAAATGTAAATATTATTTTCTTTAGCCGCTTTGTATAATTTGGTGTTTGGTGTTTCAAGATTAGCAGAGAGGCACAAATGCTTACATATACGACTTCAACTTGTTTCATGTATCTAGTTGTTGGGAGAAAATGTACGAGTTCCATAAATTTATAATCGTCATTTACATATATATATGGTTTATTTTCTATATTTTAGGCCATTGGCCATTGGCCATTGGCCATTGGCCCATGAATCATTTATTACATATATGATTGATGTTCCTCGCTTCCATTCACAATCAATGTTTTCCTAGATACATCAGCTTCTGACAGTTTACGTCCACATGAATTATTCTGAATATATATATACTCAATTTATTTACACAACAATCGCCGGCAAATTATAAGGGAAGCCTTGTCTAATTGAAGTGTGATTAATTGACCCGAGTTTGATGTGATATATATTCTAATCTGAACTGATATTCAGATAAGTATATAAAATAAGCACTCTTTCATTCATTTCCAAAAGAGAATAGCTTTCAAAATTGATGTAGCAAATGGGATATGGAAAGTAGCGCCCTAAAGAAATAGCAACATAAAACATACACATTAGAAAAGGACACGAAAAAGAAAATAACATGCCACAAGACCCAAGAAAAATAAAACCTACAAATAGCTTCAAAAACACTACTTCCCACGTAGTCGTCTGTTTGATAACAATTGATTCACGTGAACAGTGTAGAACAATTGTTCCAAAACGTGTTGGTTTGCTACCAGTACACAGTGACTACAGTCCCCATTTGTCTGAAATACTGACGACGGTACTTCCATTTCAAACAAGTATTTCATGTCATCGTATCTTGCAACACCTATAAAATCAACTGTAAGGCGTATTTTACCAACATCGAATATCGTTTTATCATAACCTTTGTCTCGAACCATTCGTTTTGATTTATGGATTGGGAAACAAAAAACTGGTTCCGTCAAACTGGATTTATCTTTTTCCCTCCACGGGAAATGCACATGATTATATAACCACGTTTAGCCTGTTTGGCAATAGCATTTATCTAGATATTAGACTGCTTACTAAAATAAGTGAATTCCCATGATGTATTTAGCATTGCTAGCTTTTGATATTGGCACAGTTCTGAACATTAAAACCACATAAATTGTATTTTACGCTGCATATCAATCGAACGATGCATTTCGCTCATATCAGGCATATCAAGTCACTAATATGTTTTCAATACGTTTCCATCTTGATTGAATATGATTGTACAATCGACAGTTTCTAGTGCATTTGTATCGCTTTGTTCATTATTTCATTTATTATCTCAAAGTTAAACAGTCTTTGATTGTTCTGTGCTGTCGGGTACCTTTGAGTTCATTGAAACTTATATTTTGGAATTATGTGAAGTTGATTATGTACGGTGATTGTTATGTGCTGTATAGATACCTTTGGGGTCATTGAAACGTATATTTTGGAATTGAGTCAGTGAATATGATTAATTTACGGCAACCAACAAATGAAGAACTCATCACTCAATTTCTGAAAGTTCTAAACCAGATGGAATAATTTGAAATATGTTCAAAACAAGATTATATCTACGGATGGATGTACCGGTAACTGCTTTATTTCATTTGAATCTTTAGGGTCGTCGTTATCATGTTATATGCTAATGGTTTGTGTGCTTCCTTCAGAATGCACGCAACCATTCTATAGTTCATCAGCCATATAACGATGACTATTAATATTGTCCAAACCAGTTTTTATCTTCTTGTTAATGTGATCGATGGTACCAAGTTGACTTCCCAAAGTGTTCTTCAATAAGTAAATGGAGTTAGAGGACATAACATGTTATTCTAGGCACAACATTTAAATTACGTAATACTATACATTGAACTTTTAGGTTTTGGAAACGCAAATTTTGTCTAAGTCCAAAAGGAATAATTATTGTTTTTAAGTTTGGCATACATGTTAACCATCTTAAGCACCTTATATGGGCAACGCCTTGTAATATCCATCATTTCAGTGTAATAATTGCCACTGCTTGACTTAGATAGTTCTTTGGAAAAGCTTCTTTCGGGACATAAGAATTTATTGAACTCAGTCTTAAATTTAACTACGGTTTTTATAGTTATACTGTTTATGACTTCAAACAACTGACTAACCAATGTTTTATGTATGAAAAGATGCCAGTAGATAATCTCATACCTGTTATTCATAACATGTTTGTTACCAACATAAATGCCAAAACCTTTTTTCATGGCGTATTGAATATCAAATGTGAGTCCGCTTAATAGTAAATACCCATCAATACTAACACTAGTGATGTGTGTATATCTCCACCCAGTGTAAAATACCATTTGGCAGGTTTTTGTAAAAAATTCACTATTGTCTAACTACAAGATTGTTCAGAAATTGTCGGGACTAGCTGTCGTTATAGCTTTATTTCTTAATATTTTTGATGATATTGCCTACAATAAAATTATTGTAACTGTATATTGCAGGTATAATGATTGCCCAACATGGCGATAATTAACTACCTTAAAATGATATTAGAAAATCGGACAGGGAAGGCAGAACTCAACTTAAACAACCGAGCATAAAAAACATAAACATAACCGCTGGAAAACCAAGTTCCAGTTATCAAAAGTCGAAAGTCCATCTAGTCGAACTAGTTTTCCAACTCGGTGCGGATTTACGGAATGTTATTTCATTTTATGTTGTAGGACCTAATCAGCCTGTCTGCGGCATTTGCTCTATGACACTACAGAGGCATTATCGAGGGCCGGCGAGAAATCGGCAATTAGCCTTTCTGACTCAATAACATGGTAATGTTATAATCATGCACCGGTTCCACAAAGTTCATAGTCAATGCTTCATTTACTCCTCTTGGCCATGCTATTGATCCTGAATAATCAACCAAAGACCAGCTAAACGAGCTATATACGGGCACAACCACGATTCTGCTTCCTAATTCTGGTTTAATTATCTGATTCTCCAGACACTAGATCGCTTATATCAATGTTTCCCAAGTAGCTTATAACATTCAAATGAACACATGGTGATTATGCGAATGGAGGGCTGATTGTGAGTAATTTGAATTTTATTCGTTGGTTTGTTTCTTTGTTTATTTGTTTGGTATGTATCACGATTCACTCTGCGTTCGGCTGATGTTCAATTGTCTATTTTCGTTTGTCAATTTCAACTTTGATATTTGTTTTGAAAGCAACTTTTTCTCATACAAGTTTTTCTGTAACATTATTACCTATGTATATATATCTATGCTATTGATGCTCCACATGATATGATACTAATACATGCATATGGTCAAACTTACCAAATTTGGTGTTTGTGATTAGTTAAAGTCGTGTCCACACGTTTATTTGATGCGTGATTCTACAATTTCAGCCAGGCAATAGAATTACATGTTATCACATGCCCAATCGAAGTTTCTTAGTTTTCATCCGAAGTTAACAGCTTTTGGTTGCTGAAGCATGGACTGTTTCGGTTGAGTGTGGCCTTCCTTGTTCGATTTGTCATTGAATTTTGAGCATAGTAATAAGGTGACTGGGTAATTCCATATTCCTTATATCAGTTCATATTTGTTCATACTTTTGTTAAGATGTTAACGCGAAAATGCGACATGAACACAATGCCCGGCCAGCGAAATGGTAGTGCACATTCACACCGATAACGTCTCCATTCTTAATCAGTTCCTCGGGCGCTGTTCGGACAAACAAACATTTTGTTTGAATGTGCTCTGATCTTCAGTGACCTTGCCGTCATTTGCTCTCCATTTGTGTTAATTTTGTCCGTGATTTGTAAGACGCTGTTATAACTTATTTCCTTATCGTACACTGTCCTCGTTTGATAACGTATAAACGTTTGATAAAAGGTAAAAAAAAACAGGTGAAAAACGAAACAAACGATTTTCCAAACCAATTCTCCACTTCAGTGAAGCCAGTTCTACTCTGGCTTTCTGTGTCTTGTGGGAATTATAATACGTGAATTACGGGAGGTATATCCCCGAAGAATTATAGTTGATTGCTGAATGCATAACACAGATTACAATGCATGAAATCGTTTGCGCAACACCGGGACGAGTGCATATATCGCTTCATTTTCGTTTTGTCAGAGGTCCAAAACGGTTATATTTCATTTTCTATTTATTACTCCCCGTACGGAAGAAAATTATTACAGTAGACGTTTTTTATCAAAACATGTTGCGCCTAAAATATGTTCCCGATTTTTTTGTACAAGAATATCTCGCTCGCTGCTGATATATAATTATGTCGCACAACTAAGGGTTTTACTTTTTAATTTGATAATAACAGTGACATTGACATGGAGTTGTTTATGATTTATATCAATGTCAGTGTTCGCTCCGGTAACAGAAGTTTTTGTGCATCGGTTCGATGTACTGAAATCGTTATATAGTGAGTCTACTGGGTCTCGTCGTCTAACTAAAAAAGCCACGTATCGCCTTTATTCAGTTCCTTCCAGTTTTGTTAAATATTATTGATATAGATTACATCACTTTGAAATTGCTATGAAAAGCTTGTCTTAGATCACATATCCTTTCCTTATTACCAAGAGTTATAGGGAGGCGCTATCGCCATCTGGTCTAAGGGTTATACAATGAGACTAAGTAAAACAAGCATCAAATCGGAATGGGTATAGTACTCGACAACCGTTGAAAAACAACAAATCACGGAAGAGAGTTAACAGAATAGAGTGCAAATTTGTAGCTCTGTATGAAAGTGACCTTGGTTAAAAAGATAGAAAGATTAACAATGTCACTGTGTCACCAAGTTGAATATTAAATATTAAAATCAACAACGGAACTACAAAGGGTTTAGTTTTTCTTTCTTTGTGAAACTAGGTCATCCTGCTCTTTCACAGCGGGGACTCGGGATTTTGATTTTTATCGTTAGGTTATGAATGGGTATTGCTCCGTGTAATTATAAATACGTTATGTCGTTAATGTTTTCTGTGCTCGGATGGTTAAGTTGAGTCCAGAATCACAAAGAGCAGGCTACACTGTTTTATCAAAGCACGTACATAAATCTTACACTATGCGCTCAAATTGTGTTTTATATTCATCTTTAACAGCTTCAAATATAGGGATTAATATGGTTGGTACGGGTTCATTCACTACTGAACATCTAATATTATCACACTCTGTAGCTGTTCAAAAACACTAATTTGAACATAGGCTTGTTTTTCTGTAAGTGCTGTGATAAAAAAGCACCAAGAGCAATTTATTCACAAATCTTGTGTTCTTAGATATTTTTGTCTTAGAAAAATAAATTGAATTGTTTGTTCAACAAAGTTGTCTTCGCTTTTATCTAACCAAGCTGTTATCGAACTAAAAGACGGTATGTGTTTCAGTATGAAAATACTTGTTGAAGATCAAGTCTGAAGATTTCGTTTATTTCCATGGGAATCTTATTACGTTATGTCTAGGAAATGTTTTTAGATAGACATCGATCAAAGGAGTCAAAGGAGTTATGTCAATACGGGTCAACGTTAAACAAAGAGCATGTACAGACCAAGTTATCGCTGGTTAAGATTAATCCAAAACTAGTATAGTATATAATATAATTATACTGATATTATATTATTATATCACTGGCTTAGAATGAGAAGGTCGTAAGTACAAAATCGATATATTTCAGAAAACGAGAAAAAGATCCGAAAATGCCTCTTCGTTTACTTATAGTAAAACAATCTGTCTCAACTTCAGTTTAGTCAACATGACAAGTTCCGATTTTCATGAAAATATGCTCATAAGAAGCGCCATATAAATCTGATTTTAAATATTCATCATTCTTATAAGGCATTCTAAGCCAGCGATATATAGTCAACCGGTATGCAATTTCTTGACTAGTATTTCGTTGCAAGATCACGACGTAATAGATTACAAACAATTTTTATCAACCACGCGAGAGGACTTAGACTTGACGCACGTCACCGACAAATGCAATGAATAAGAAAGGAGTTAAAGTATAAAAGAATGGAAAGTAAGGTTTAAAAAACAGGGCAGATATGAATGAGGGAAATATATGTTCAGTCTGACTGACTACCAGACTGAACTCAGTGTCAGACAAGGTAACAATAGCATAACTTGTAAAATTATTAATCATATTGCTTAATTCAGTTAACGTCCTACTGACACAGGCAATAATTCATAGAAGATAATTCATTCTAAGTACAAGAAGTTCATCACGAACATCTGAATTAAGTTGTTTTGCGGTTACTAAAATGTTAGCATCTGACTTAAATCGCGGTTATGTTAGTATAATTATTATTACTTGTAAAAAACAGGTTATCCAGTTTTGTAAGTCTGTAGCACTTGTTATGTTATTTGACCGCCGTTTGCTAGTTTGCAGCAAATTCAGAAGGTTTTGCGAGATCAACATTTCGCATTTTTTTTATTTTTAAGAAATTCGTCGGGTTAAATGGTCACGACTTTACATTTCAGAAAGAATTATTTTCTCTAGTATTATCGTGTTTTTTAAGTTCATGAACACAATGTTGCACATTTACAGCTTTCGCTAATATATCGAAAATTAATTCCTCGAAAATAGTTTGATTTTCAGTTCCGCCAAAAACACGTTGCAAAGAACGGAAGAAAACACCAGCAACACAGCCAGTTATTAATGGCATTAATTAACGTGTTATTCTTACCCGGAATTGACCTCTCGTGTGAAGCAGTTTCTGCAATTTATTGTGTACACTTTATATCTACCCGTATTTATAAATAGTGTTCCTTAATTGTAGGATAATTGAATCAACATGGTCATGTTCTATCTTAGATACTGCATTGATCATACGCCGGGATGATTATTATAGAATTTGGTCAGTAGGACAGTCTTACATGTAAACAATTATATAAAGAACTTCTTTGATGGTTGATTAACGCCATGACTGAGTTTCGCTTTTTTATAAGTTTCGCTTAGTCGCTTTGCATTCTAACATTGTCAAAAAGCGAAACGACATGGCGTAAAACAGCAGCCATTAATCCTGAATAACTACGAAAACTATGGTATTTTGGTTCAATTCAATACAGCTTAACACTTACATTGGAACGGTTATAAACATAAACTCGTCTGTCAAGTAAACTATGTGTGTCTGGGTTTAACTAGGTGTAACTGAGTTAATTGTAGCCCCCGCTATTCTTTCAAATGGTATAGTTCACTCGATTAGTATTACTTATTGAATCGACAGTTTATTAGCATTGTATAACGCATAATACAACTTTAATAAGTCACTGACCGCAAAAAGAACATCATAATTTGGTCACCTGCCACAGTCATTTTGCATAATTCTGCCAATATATGGGACATGTACCACAATGTTCTTCATGTGATAGTTTTAGGACACCCTGTACATACCATACACATGAAATTTTAATGTTACTACCTATCTACTAAATATTCCATACATAATACGCGTTATTTAAGTACCGGATCAGTTTAATTAGTAACAAAAATTGGATCATTAAATCTGGGAATCCGGTGGGTGGTTATGGGCGGACATCAACAATTTATGTGAGACACGTTTCTGTGAAGGAATTTACATCAAGGCTTTAAATTTACACGAGAGTGTGACGTTTTGCACATGGCGTTTTGGTTTTATTGGAATTTCAACATAGTTTTGTTTCGTTTTGGAAACCTCAATTTTCATTGATTATCGTTTAGCCCAGTTTTTTTTATTGAATATTGTCTATTTATGCATCAAGTGATCGTGCAATGTGAGCTGTACTGTTAAATTCTCATTTTGAAGGAAAAAACGAATAAATAATAAGAATATAGTGAACTTTTATGGTAATCCGACCCTTTTGAAAAATAGATCACATGTCAAAAAACAAATTGATTTTAACGGAGTTACAATGAATGATAACCGAGCCCTTTTGTAAATATGTCCAACATCGATTAATCATTTGTCATTGGTAGATCATTATTTATAAAAACAAACAGGGGGGCTTGGAAAGCAGGAGTCTGTTGCCTGAGCCAAGCGCTACCGAGCGCTACCGAGCGCCTTCAGTCAGTTAATTAAGTATAGAAGTCATTGATTACCTCCCTTGGAAAGCGCTTTGTTTAGGCAACGGACACCAGTCACGAGTGTGACATTGTTTTAA
Source organism: Spisula subtruncata (assembly GCA_963678985.1). Classification (NCBI taxonomy): domain Eukaryota; kingdom Metazoa; phylum Mollusca; class Bivalvia; order Venerida; family Mactridae; genus Spisula; species Spisula subtruncata. Next base: position 33,702,765 of record OY787666.1, on the reverse strand, counting down.
ATGCTTGACTTGCTTTCAGCACAAACACTATACTGTATAAATATATGTAAATGTATCTAAGCTCGTCCGGGAAAACGAACTATTTTACGTGACATTCTATCTGTAATTAAAATCAGATTAATTTTAAAAATCGAATTTGTAAAAATGAAACTATAAAGTATATATCCGAGTGGTAACAAACCACTGATGTTGTTCGTGATATAAAAATAATTAATTAATCCTTCAATAGGTTGAAAACAAGGGTATTTTTACCTACGTCACTAGAGCCGATTACCACGAGGCGTTGACCTCGAGGACTCTATTGATACAGGCGAGTTTGTGAGAGTTTGTCACTGCTGAGGTAAATGCACGCTGAAACATTAAACTTTTTATCATTACTGTTTCACTAATGTAATTAATAAAGTAATGTATTTTGATTGGATGTTGTTAATCTTATTATTTGCATGTGCCTTAACCACATTCTTATGTTGATCTTTGTAAACTATCCATAGCTTTATAAAGCCAACTTTTCCAACGAGCTGAAATTTGTCATTAGTTATTTCATTAAGTTATTACAGAAGCTGAATATATAAATGACCAAAATATAATTATCCTAAGTACAACTTAAACGTAAGTGCATTATTTATCATTTAATAAGATGACGTCATTTGTTATTGGTGTGCCTGTAAAATATCAAAGTCATGGTGAAACTTGGATCATACAAAATATCGAGGTAAACTTCCAATATTTTATTTTATTTATAGCTCAAAAGTGACCAGTTGTGTGACAAATTGTTATTTCGTTTTTGTAACCCAATGTATTATACAGCCATAAACAAGGACATGTCTGGGCTTACTGTCCAAAGTTAGTCAGTACACGTAGTTCACGTTCACTATACATACTTCACTGTTTTAGGTAACAAATAAAACCGGTCAAAAATCGGTCAAATTTTACTTAATTTTGCTTTTCGCAACCTGTTGATAGTTGGGTTTTTTTTACTAGACGTTTGCAAATAGATCTAATCTATCAATTGTCGGAGCAAGCTATGGTTGAAATAGTTGATGGAGCTAAGTAACTGTTTGAACCAGCTGTGGGATATATCTAACAATCCGACAAAATCTTATCTAGGAAACCAGGGGAAATTCAACTGTTACTTACTCCTACCGCCGCTACCGTTTTTCTCGTAATTTACGTTTTTTCGTGTATACCGGTGTTAGCGTAATAAATACTTACCGTGAAAAATACATAGCACTCTATCTTATATTTATCTCTGATACTGCTGATCTTATTGTCTCTATTATTGCAATTCCTATAAATATAATAAGGAAAGGATATATTTATTGGTGTAACTTACACGTAAGTAAGATATTTTTTTTTTTTTTTTAATTATTGACTTGCATGTTTTGACTCCCGGCACCTATTGTTGATAAGGTACATGCGTATCAATGGAATTTATTTTAGCAAAACATGATAATTTTATGTCCTTGGTTATGCCGAAATAAATGTTTCTACCGTCCACTTGAGATATACCAAAGCTCATACTGCGTTTCTAAAGTGTATACATGTAGCTTATTAAAGCAGTGAACTTTTCCCACGTGATTCTCACGAGTTTTCTCGTGTCATTTTGGCTCCAGCGTCTTATAATATAGTGGTATTAATCCGTACACATTCCGTTCATGCATATTGATTTCACAAGAAAGTGCTTAATATCCGATTCATTCGCTCCTGTACCTTGTTGTTTTGGTAAGACGAACCATGCAAAACAACAACATTGTGTTATCTGATATGTTAGGAGTATACATGCATACATGCAACTATAACACCCGTCCGTAGAATATACTTGTTCGCAAACCAGAGCTAATATTAGAAACTAGTAATTATCCCAAAGGTGTATCGTACATTTGACCAATCACTAATTAACCATCGTATATATTCATTATTGTATAATGGGAATGTTTTCACTGATTAAAAAAATAACAAAGGTGATAGGGCATCAGATTAACATGAATATTCATAGTTCCCCGAGCAAATTATTCTAAACAATTTCTGCAAACGATAGATAGATAAAGAATAATCCTGAACGTACTTAGAAAATATACCAGGTAATGTATCTGTAAATAATAAACCGATGTGTTGTATGCAATGAACACGACGTACTACTTAAGAAGTGATATTCTCAATATCGTATACATTGTATCGATATTACGAACATGTTTCAAATACCGGCTAATATACACAACAGCTGTTCATATATATCTCAGCACTTTACTACAAGTATATACAGTTGTGATTTATAATCACTAGAAACAAAACTGAGCTGTTTTAATGTTGTTGCTGTTGTTGTTGTTATTATTTTAATGGTGTTGTTGTTTAATATGGTTTTATTACCGTATACATGTAGATGTGATTACTTACTATCGGCTGCATTAAATGTTAACTCTTCTATTATACTGATCGTGATTTACATGTTGTGGATGATGTTACTGATGATGGTGGTGGAAACAGCGATAATGCTTGTGTGCCACTGTCATTTCGACCGCTGAGGTAACTGCATGTCTGTCTGCCTGCCAAAGTCACTGCCACCAAGACCGTGACGGCTACTGTCTGACTGCCGTAATCACTTACACCACGACCGTGACGGCTACTGTCTGACTGTCAAAGTCACTGCCACCAAGACCGTGACGGCTACTGTCTGCCTGCCAAAGTCACTGCCACCAAGACCGTGACGGCTACTGTCTGACTGTCAAAGTCACTGCCACCAAGACCGTGACGGCTACTGTCTGACTGTCAAAGTCACTGCCACCAAGACCGTGACGGCTACTGTCTGACTGTCAAAGTCACTGCCACCAAGACCGTGACGGCTACTGTCTGACTGTCAAAGTCACTGCCACCAAGACCGTGACGGCTACTGTCTGACTGTCAAAGTCACTGCCACCAAGACCGTGACGGCTACTGTCTGACTGTCAAAGTCACTGCCACCAAGACCGTGACGGCTACTGTCTGACTGCCAAAGTCACTGCCACCAAGACCGTGACGGCTACTGTCTGACTGTCAAAGTCACTGCCACCAAGACCGTGACGGCTACTGTCTGACTGCCAAAGTCACTGCCACCAAGACCGTGACGGCTACTGTCTGACTGTCAAAGTCACTGCCACCAAGACCGTGACGGCTACTGTCTGACTGTCAAAGTCACTGCCACCAAGACCGTGACGGCTACTGTCTGACTGCCAAAGTCACTGCCACCAAGACCGTGACGGCTACTGTCTGACTGCCAAAGTCACTGCCACCAAGACCGTGACGGCTACTGTCTGACTGTCAAAGTCACTGCCACCAAGACCGTGACGGCTACTGTCTGACTGCCAAAGTCACTGCCACCAAGACCGTGACGGCTACTGTCTGACTGTCAAAGTCACTGCCACCAAGACCGTGACGGATACTGTCTGACTGTCAAAGTCACTGCCACCAAGACCGTGACGGCTACTGTCTGACTGCCAAAGTCACTGCCACCAAGACCGTGACGGCTACTGTCTGACTGCCAAAGTCACTGCCACCAAGACCGTGACGGATACTGTCTGACTGCCGTAATCACTTACACCACGGTCGCTGTGGCTACTGCCCGTGTGTCACAAGCACCCTTACTGTCGCCAGTGCTGTAGCTAATTCTGTTTGTGCTTATGTCACGATTGTTGTGGTTGGTGTTCTAGCTGCCGTCGCTTGTGTTAATAATATGTCTAAGCAAAGTTCAATATGAAATTTATATGTCTTGAATATTACTGTGCATTGAACTTCAAACATAAACTATGCAATTGGTATTGTTGGTGCATTAAGTGCTAGCAATTATCGTTTGAACAACGTGCTTTATGCATCGCTTGCATGTGCGATAATGACAAAACCAGTGGCACGTACAACACATTCGTACCGCATCATACTCGTACCACGATTCCTTCGTACCGCAACAAGCTCGTTTATTTTGTACCACGATACATTCGTACCGCGACACACTCGTACTAACTTGTTTGAACTCATCACCATGCAGTTCTCGGCAACTTTTCAAATCCTGCTACAAATATGCAAGATCGTTATATAGTAGACTGTGTATGTGGGATGATGTCTGTAAAACACATAACCCTGCCATGTTAATGTGTGTCACAGTCGAGGTGTGAGATATTATCTGTATTGCCTAGAATAGTAACTAATTATTTCGACTGGTACTGTTTTATATATAGCTCACAAACACTTGTACAAACCCTACATCCTACACAATGATATACAGATAAGAAACGAAAATGAGTTCTCGTATTATATGGGAATGTCTTATTGTACTAGTCTATAACCAAATCATATAACTAAAAGGGGTTTGCATTTTATTCTCTTTTAAAAATCGGTGGCTCTTTTTTTATAAATTTTAGATTGTAAACGATATTTTCTGAATTTAAGTAACAAATTCACGTTTCAGTTACTCTGGTAACACTCACCAAAGTGGCTAAGTTATTCATGTCGAGTATTGTATAGAATTGATTGACCCAATATACGAGTACTTGAACCTGTTCAGTAATTTGTCTAGCTGACCTACCGAGCATTGTTCCAGATATCATTCGTTTCCAGTTTCAAGTTTACTTTCAACCATGATTTGTGTGCGAACTGCTTTGTGAAACGGGTCATCCAGAGTAGGAACGTGATTTTGATAGTAAAAGGTTTGCTATATCAAACTGCTGAATTATTATTGCAAAATAATGCGTCTGTATCGTAAAATAGTATTGGTATATTTACGTACAATTTACGAACGCTTCAATAGGTTTCTAATTGTTTTCCCCGGGTTTGTACTTTGTAATCCTAGTGCTTTTCTAGGAAACATGCACATTACTTTGAAATATTCACTTTTTTGTGAATTTCAGGAAGTTAATTTCTAAACATGTATACATATATTGTATATTATTAGTTTGTCATATTTGTCATAAGGGATAGATGACACTCTGATAAATGACAAACACGTGGTGATAAACGTAACTTAACCGCAGTTTCATTTAAAGTATGGCGACGTGGTGTTTTTCACGAAACCAATTATTCCATCAATGATTGGTTTTGTAAAATACAATGAAATGATTTGTTTCGTGAAATACACCCTATCGCCATAATATTATTTTATATGAAAATACAGTTAAACTTCATTTGTCTTTCAATGTACCAGATGTACAATTTGAAGGGTCCGTCCATAGCACGTGACTCCAGACATCGTTATTAACAATTAATTAAAGCCCACGTTGCTCCACTATTTTGATTCTACTGATAAGGGAAATTGCTTATTTTAATCAGTAATTAGATTCTATACAACTCAATCAGGCAATAATGAGTTTTGCAGTTAAATCGTACTTAGTGTGAAATCCTGTATTTTACTTGTAAGTTCGTGGAAATGCGTTTGTATGCTATCAAGTGTAAGACCAAAATGCATAATTGCATTAACTTCAGTAAAAAAGTTACCTCTTAAAATACGTTGAAGGTATACGTCGTATTCAAGCTTGAACTACAGTACAGAGCAACTGTACTGTTCTATTCAGGAGGTTGCAAACTTCATGTGAATCTGTACGGTACAATTCGGGAGTGCAGAGGTTGCGAAACTCAAGGTTATGGATTAGTGTAGCCTATGTGTACCCAGTATTTATTTCGTCTAGTACGTGCGAGTATCTGCCTGTAGAAACCATACATCCATGAATGACGAAGTGTTAAAACAGTAGTTGTCTTGTTCACGTTGAGTTTCGCATCCTCTCAAATAATTTTCTCTCATTTTAACGATTTAGTATTTTAGTGATATTGATATTTTAATGAATGGAAATGATGTGATATTTCATGGAATCGGGTTAAATCATGGCTACCTAGCGCGAATACTGATCACAAAACCGGATAAAATAAATTGCGAATGCGACGTCTAAATCAGGTTATAATTATAGTTTATTTTCGATCTCATTCCAAGAAATTGTGAAATTGCAGGAAATGTAACTATGCTGAGAAGAAAGGCAACGTGACAGAACCTTGGATAAATCAAGTGGTTAAACCACCAATTGGTCGCACGTCAAATAAATTGCAGCCTAAATGCAATAAATTCAATACCATTTCCAATATTCAGAAAAAAGATTTCGGTCTAGTAATCTAACTGGGCCAAAGAACTTGATGTTTATAATGATGAAGTAACTTGCAAATCGATCAAATTTGCATCGGGAAGGTGAATGCCCCCGTCGTAAATGTTGTAATTACGGTACTGGTAAAGTTGACTGAATTTGGTCGGTCGATCAGTCTGGTGGTATGCGATTTGATTCTTCCTAAATATGAGTTTTGTGGTAAGGATTACAGAGACCAATTTTACAGAATTCAATACAGCAATGATAACGTACGATCGAATTTAATTATTGATTTGAAGACGGTTTAATTGTTAAGTAGTTTCTTTCCTATCAAATATATCGATCAACAACAACCTGATGATCGTTGGTAAATCGCCGACTTAGAATGAGAAGGACGCAAGTTGAAAATCGATATTCTGAGAAAATAAGGAAAACTGTCCGAAAATTACTCTTTACTTTTAGTAAGACAATCTTTTTCAACTACAGTTGGGTCAACATATAGCGCCGAATCAAAAATTCTCGAACGTCAATAAAATACTTCTTTTTTACGCTAACTTTTTTTTAATCACAAAACTGCCTGAAAACTAGTAAGGTCAACTTGGAACCGTAAAGGACTGACACCTTTTGAAACGTGGCGTAAAACGGCGAAATGCAAAGAATAAATGATAAAACAGGTACTCGGTGTGCGTATTTATCTCAAATGATATAACGTAATTTAAGTTGAGCTGGGGCTTATTCGTTTAACTACAGCCTTAAGAATTTTAGTTTAAGTGATAATTAATTTGGCTCTGTGGGAACAATTACAGTTTATGGAGATATATGCGGCAATTTATCTTAGCTTTTATATACGTACGAGTGAGTACAAGAATTTCATTTGAAGAAAATGAAAACTTATCATCAGGCAGCAACCGCAGCATGCTCCTGTAAAAGCATTCATCTTCTCGTGTGTTTAATTTTCGCGGATTTTGGTAAAATGGTAATTTTGTGGATTCTTTGAATTCGTGCACATGAGAATTTGAAAGCAAAATTCTCTTGTTGCTTATCTAGCCTAGGTTAATTAATATGGTGATCTCCTTCATACGCGAAATCAACGATTCAAATTTAATTCGCCGCGAACATTTTACAATAATTTTTCCGTCGGTATTTATGTACGTTGTATTTATAAATGATATAGAATCTACAAGAGAAACATATATTCTATATTCTGAGGGAATATATTATTAAATATGATACTTATAACGAAGTTATCTGTACAAGGGGAAATTTAGAACCTAAGATGCTCGTTAATTGCTATCGGTGTGCGAATGATTATATAGGCTTAGTAACAGATCTTCTCATGGTGTGTCTAATGCTGAATATCATTTATGTGTTTTGCCAGGCGAAAATAGACGGAACAATTCGAAGTATGAATACCTCGGATATTCACCGGTTGCCTTCAAAGTCATGAAAATATCTAGCTTGTCATGACATTGATTAATGACCTCGGTAAAATAATGACCTTGAAATAACCAAGTTGAACGTAATTGGACGTGATTCAATTGAACCGTGAAAAATGGTTCTCTGTTCTGTTTTATATTTTGTTTTGAATGTTCTAATTAAACAACCGTCGGGCTTAATGGACTGAGCAAAAGCCCACGCAACTCTAGATCACCCACCTATAAATTAACTTCAAGTACCACATGCAGGTTTTAATTTACACCTGTCCGTTAGTCCGCCTGTGCCACACGTTGCATGTCTATTTACAGGTTTATTTATTAGATGACACTTTGGAATGAGCATTTTATGATCAATATTAATGTACAAATTATAGGCAACTAGACCATGGGTTAAACGTTTAGAGATATATCTTCATCAGTTTGTCAGAACAGCTTCGCTTATAAGACCACCTTAATTATTTTGAAGTCATGCGAAAATTTGCGATACTAAAAAAGCAAAGTCTTGCTTTGATCAATGCAAAACATTAATTGCCTGTTCTGATTATTGGCGCTTTATTGTATTTATTATTATACTTGACTTGTAAATTTTGGTGTAAGTCACCTAAAATGTTCACATGCACCTAAAATTGATACTCAAAAGAATAAATATATATATAAGAACATTCAGCCAAAGTGTGTGCACCGTTTTGATGCAATTAAAAGAATACTTGTAACCCGTTTGATAAAGAGTCAGTCGTTCATATAACACAACGACATACGTCTACACGTGCGAATTTTTTTAGTGAATATTGGCTCAAGTATGATCATTACGAAAATCAGCTTTGACTTCTGTATATATACATCGTGGTCCAATGCCGTGGCAAGAGACTAACTCCTTAACAAACTGGAGGTGATTCCTATTAGCGTGGTTCAGACACAACACTTATGCACGTTTACATCAAAATGCGTTGTTGGGGGTTCTCTGATCGTTCCATATACCAGACAGGTCGCATGCACGTACTTTACTCAGCTGGCCTGGGAAACGCCATATCGTACTCTAACAACTCGTATTTTCCTGGAACTGTACACAATGTCCATGACATATAAACTTCATTATTGTGCAAATCCGAGAGTATTACCTCTTTTCAACATGTCCTATCGCTATTCATACTGGGAATTGCCCAACTTTTTCTCAGTAATATCTCCGCCTTAATTATGAATACATTTAAATAATACTCCCGGCAAGGGGTCGACCAGTATGTGGTTTCTTGTTGTGATGTTTTTCCTGAGTACGAATAGATTATATATTATATAAAAGTTGGGTTCAGATTGTTCCATATTATTACCTACTTTTCAGGCGTAAAGTTCACCCAATGTACAAAGTGCAAAGCGAACATTCTCTCTCGATGTTTCGGATTCCATAAATCCCGGAATAAGCCGTTCAATATGTGTGCCTTAGATGCACTCATTCTAAACATTACAAACCAATAACCGTCTTGTAACCGAGATCAGACCATTACAAACCAATAAGCGCCTAGTTACCCAGCTTGGACCACGTGGTATTATTACTTCCGGTTGTTGGGTTTGCTGTGTTTCTCGTGTTTCTCGTGTTTCTCGTGTTTCTTTTGCCAAGATACGACCGACTTTCCATGTTATTGTTAACAAGAAACTCACCATCAGATGTTTAGACTAATATTTTGGACAGACATTCAAGATATCAACAACGAAATGGGTTGCACCAATACTGGCACTCTATTATATTTGACAAATGTCCAAAACTACTAAATGCCAATTCGAATAACTATGTTGCAATGGGTGTCCAAATTGTAACAAGAATACAATATGATTTCGGAATGTGATTCACAATGCTTTTGTTGCATACCATTCCTACAGATATATTTTGGGCTAAAAAGTATGTATGCGTTCGCCTAGCTATCATTTCCATGTAGTCATATAGTCAGTATATAATTTTGTACGTGTTCCGTTAACTATATTTTGATACAGTCTTTACCTTGAAATGTGGCTAGTGTGACAACCAAATACAAATGAAAACTCTAACGTTGACGCTTTCTTATAAATATAAAACGATAATTGGGATTCAGATTTCCTTTGACTTATATAAATTGGCCTCCAACATGTCTTGTAATTGATAGAAAAAATCTTGACGCTTTGTGATGGTTGTGATTTGATGTGCAATAAATGTTTGTACCACCTTATTGAAATACTATAATTGCATCAACAGTTAAGGAGATACTCGGTGCATTCACTTGCAGGTTTTGATTGACGTGAACGTTGGTCCGGTCAAAGAGTGGTGTTTAGTTTCCTATATAAACTTTTAATTTATTCCAATATTCATGACGAAACCCGACCCTAAATACGATTTTTAGATTGACATCATAATAAATGTATAAATACCTGCCAATTATTATTGACTACCAATCTTTCCAATAACCATAATTAACACTGTGTGGCAGTTAATTCTGACACGACACCATATATATTTTAAAAGGTTTAGTGGAAACTAAATATGCCAATACTCCAAGGATTATCTTTGAAACAGTGTGGTATATTAATAAATTATTTTTTTATTTCTGTCCATGTCACATATCTTGAATATCGAAATTTGATGCCAAAACCAGCTTCACACAAGCCTTTTAGGTTAGTTTTTATCTTCGCAATCAATAATCCGTTGATGGACCTGTGGGTGACTTTGCTAAAATGATCAGTTGGTTTCCATTTTATTTATGTCCGCCATTGATTTAGAAATCATAAGCTTTCGGAAAACTTAAATCATTCGTCACTTACAAGAGCTTTCGGGTGTCTTGAAATGATCATATTCAAATCCGACGTCCGGTGTATGCTGGTGTTTTGTATTATACGTTGCACAAATACAGCGATTTGGTCTCTGCATTTCTTCTGAAAATTTCAAATCAATTACATTACATACATGTTGCTTCAAAGGTCCTTTTAATCAGTTACCAGTAACTTTCCACAACAAATTTGATGATATTTATGTTTTTGCTGTTAAAAAGACGCTTAGAAATGAAAACTGATACTAGGATTATAATTTTCTGTCTGGGTATTCAGTTTTCATTTGTTTATAAACGCTCACTCATTCAATAAGACACAAGAACACAAATGAGTGAACATTTGTTCATTTCTCAAACACCTAAAATACGACTTACAAATTAAAACTGATGCGCTTCCAAATAAATGCTGGAAGCAAATGAACACATTTTTGATAAATTATCACGATCTCAGACAATAATTTAATTCATCCCCAATTTGGAAATTCAAGTTTGTGACGTTGTCCTTGAGTTTTAACAGAGTAACAAATTACATTTTAATTCATGGCAATAATTAGCATCCGTCTGTCAATTTGGCTTTTTCTAAATTTGCTTTTTTGTTAATTGGTTTTCAATGGTGTCCCGTGCTTTTTCTTAATTGTTTTTTAGTGATCCAGGACCGATATTGCGAAGCTTTTAACAAATCTCCATGTTGTAAATTTGTGTCTGCAACTGTCACGGTTGGGACATTTGTATCACACTAATTAGTGTAGGCCTAGTGTTTTCAAAAAACATATCTAACGCCAGCATATACTTGTAAACGATCACCAGTTTCGGCAAGTATTTGGCAAAACAAATTTGTAATGTAAATGAAAATGACATCTCGTTATAAACGTTAACATCTCGTTCTAAACGTTAACTTGGGATAGACATTATTATCGAAACAATATGGCGGCCGCTAAATGCAGTATGTGCATTGTTAAATCTGTCACTTCCATTATAATTCCGTGTAGAAAAACAGTGTACCAAAACAAGCTAGGAATGCTACTGCACTGCCAACAGCATCTACATCTTTGTTGATATGCCAGATGGTATATATTACATAACGTGTCGATGTTACTAGTCGGCTATATCTACATCTCTGTCGCATTGCTAGATAGGATTCTCTGAAAAAATGAAAGAAATATATCTTTATCCGCGGTGGCATATGCTGAAACAATATTACTTACTGTTCGTGGAAAGTGAGATGAGTACGATTGTTTATCGAGGTAAAGTTCGACTATTTCACGTCGTTGTTATAAGACGACTTCATTGCCACGCAGTCCACAAAGTAAACAGCTTTTCGTCGAAATGTTCGTCATGGGGTTGATGAATTTTGTGATGTCAATGTCACGTGGTATTGTTACACTAAGAGTATGTAGATCACAAGGATGTAATGCCAATTTGGCATAGACATGTATGAGTCTGAAATTTGAACAAATAAGCTACCGTACATTTTTGAAACTGTGTTCAGTTTATGTACATATCATGTGTCCTTTTTGTAATTTCGTGGTCCATCATAAGGCTGCTTCGTTACCTTCAACAGTGCGTGTACACTAAATATGATGGGGTTTTGTTTGTGAGTTGTCCTTGTGGTGTTTGGTCGTCGTTTTGATATGTTCTTGTTTTCTGACCCTTTTGACTGATCAAGGCGGTGGGCTGTCAGAGTGGGTTGACGTGTTTTGTAGCTGATCAATAGTTTGTATTCTGTTCCTTCTAGTGAATGCTGCCTTCCTTGTCCAAATTTTTGTAATCTTTGTAATACCTGCATTGTTCATTCCATGCTCGTTATTTAGATTAACCACGGTCTGTTTCATCGCATGTGGAGAGAAGTCAAAAGTTGCTTTGTCACACACGATAAAACCTATACTATTTAAAACCCAATTAGAAGCCATTTTAAGGTTATGAAACATCAGTAAGTTGTTATTATATTTTCGTGTCTGTGTTCTCAACTTTAACAAGCATTTACTACGTAGTAATACTGGCTGCTTGGAGCTATATGTCCTTGCTAAGACTGATTGTTGGCCCTTTAAAACATGATAGATGTTTGACAAGTTTACTAACAATGTAGTACCAGTTGATAGTTCATACAAAACTAAAGATTTTAGCCTCGAGAAAATAACATGGCTACATGATCAGTACTTATAATTAAAACAACAATCACATACACTTTATTATAAGTAATAAACTAGTAGCTAACGGTTTGTTACTCACCTAACACCAGTGGCTTGTAGCTATCAGGCTTGCTTGTGAAAGGTGACAAGTTCGGTTGATGTCTAGACGGGACTCTGCAGACAGACATATGCAGGTAGCATATTATTGTAAATTACCGCATTAGAGGCTAATGTCCAGTGTGAATGGATATTATGTTGGTACATGGCAGAGGAGCCTAGTACATGTTCTGTTTATATCTACTGGTTCAAGGTACTGTAAACCTAGAAATTATTTCGCGCGATTTAAGTTCGCGGTGTTCGCGGTTAGTAAAAATCCGCGAAAGTAAATAGCCGAGAAACATGCCCAGGACAAGAAAAACGCGAAACTTTCAAGGGAGTAAGCTACCCGGGTGTACATGACTTACACAAAGCTACACCAAAGCTTAGACTTACAAAATTAAGTAAAAACAGTTAGGTGTTACAGACTGCAGTAGTTTTTATCAGATAGTATTAACAGTATTCCAAAACTATAAATTGTATACTGAATTAGATATTTAATACTGCGACAGTTGGTCGTCACTTTGGACATTTTGTCGTATTCAACGAATTGTGTTCCATGACATTTCGTGGAACGGGTAAATAAATAACTAGAATACGTGTATCATGTTTAAAATACTATTTAAAATCTATTTGCAGTTTGTAACACCCAATTGGTGTATTCCATGAAGTGCCTTTCGACGAATTGGCATTCACCGGAATTTGCTTACCGCTAATTTATCTGCTAATACATAATACAACGTGACAGTAACAAAAGTCTTGTTTTCAATTGTGTTGACATTTCTCTGATATTCTATAGCTGTCCTTACAAGGTCTGGTCGTGCTCTAAACACGTTGTTTCTACGTCAAGTCTAGTCTGTGATGTTACCATTGAAAACTATTTATAACTGTTACAAATAAGCATTTCAATAGTGTTTCTTGTCCAGTTCTATAAATGTGGCATAAACTGTTAAACAGTTTTATATTTGGCACTCGTTTAAATCGACCGATATTTGAATTATTTCGAATTTATCGGTCAGCAAAATCGAGTTTTTAAATGCACTTTATAGCCTATAAGCTTTCTACTCGATCCTTAGCTTGAGTAAAATGTATTGTAATCACTTGTAATCAGTTGTATATAATAATTATAATTGTTTAAACGAAGCGGAATGCTACGTGTAATGTTACATGTACAAAATTCACTGACTTAAAATGAGAAGGTCGCAAGTACAAATTCGATATTTTGAGAAAACAAGAAAAATACTATCCGAAAATTGATCTTTACTTATGGTAAATCAAGCTGTTTCAACTTCAGTTTGGTCAACACGACAAGTTCTGATTTTTATGAAAATAGGCTAATGCGAAGCGCCATATGATGTTGATTGCAAATATGTTACAGTCTTATAAGGTCGAAAGTAGTACCTTCTAACTCTAAGCCTGCGAATTATGTACCAAACACCAACATCACTTTGATCGAATTAATAAAAAGGGTAAGCATTTACTCCTATGGGGCTAAACTACGAAAATGCAATTGTGTCAGTATGGATTTGTTCTCGGTTTACCAGTTAAAACTTAAATACAATACCTCGTCAAAGTGCACATTTCCTTGGATTATAAAAGGGCAAAAATCAGTATATGTATACGTGCAAAACTAAATGGTTTTGTGACTTCGCATGCCACGTTTTATATTTAGGCATTGCTTCTTCGCGCGACTGTCCAGCTACAGTCATAAGACACCATAAAACAACCAAATGCATCAGAGGCACAAAGCAAAGTCTCAACATATGGCTACGCTATAATACGTGTAAATGTACTTTTAAATTAATGATGGTTACGTTGTTGCTAAATATTGTGTAATCTATATATGGACGGGAAAAATGGACTTAATTATTCCTTGGTGGATTTTAGTCATGCATAAAATATACTGGTATATATATAGCCGCACATAAATTCACAAATTCCCTGAATAATTGATAGGGTAGAAATCAGATAGTTAACCTCTATCAGTAAAAAATGTCGTATTGATACCAAGTAGTAGAGAAAAACAATGTTGATTTACTCGGAATATTCAAAAAAACCAGATAGAACTTGACGTATTTAATCTAAATTTTACCATTATGTGTAGTAGTCCGTTATGCAGTACCCCACACTGAATGGCCAGTTAGAAGACCAATTCAATAATAAGACTACATCAATAGTGAGGTCAATCCAGTGTGTTGTTTAATAAGACCATTTAATATATCAATGATCGATCCATTTGAAAGAAAAACGAATGTTATATATGGTGTCCGAGCAATTAACTTTTACTAATAAGAAATTGTATTTTATTGCTCTTTGCTGTGTAAGTGTGCGTTTTACAATGCGTTCAATCATGACTAAAGTTGATATAGATATCGAACCCTATGTATGGCGATTCTCCGATGCTATATTTCTCGGTTATACATCATGTACCTTCACCCCTAGTATGGTGTTCTGGTGTTAACCGGTTAATTATGTATAACATGATTACATGGTGTTTACTCGACCACTTAGTATTCATTGCCCTGGATTATTGCATGTATAAATAAATAGATAACGTAACAATGTCCGGAAGGTTAGAATAGAACAGAACTGAATACATAACTTACTCGAAGATGGCATAAATTTGGAACTTTTCTGTGACCATTGTTGTTGTTTGTTTTTGTTTACATGTCTTAAGTTGTATAGGTGATTCAAAGATCTCTGTCACAACCGGTAAACAAACATTCAACCCGGGTGATTTATTTCAGGTTTCTCAGGATTAAATTCTACCATCATACTTATACTTATATGATTAAAACTCTAATGGTCCTATTGCATAGTGGTTATACTTACTGCATTTAGTTATTTAGAAATTAAACATTCTGGCGGTTTTGACAGACATCTTTGAATCGACAATACATAATTTGGTTATGGGACCTGAAGCAAGTCCTGAAAATAACCTTACAAAATACCATGAGAACCATGCCAGCGAATGAAACTAACCCGTGCAATTTTTACCTAGAACGTTCATGTGCTTCCTATATCTGGAAAGAAACCTAAATCATGAAATACAAATAATATCAACATGTATAAAATATCGAGCAGGGAACTAACACAAAGTACAAAGAAAATTGCAACATGAATATACACGTAATATTGAAACGTGAAATAGGGGAGAAAGTTCACGTGCATATATACCCTCAACAAGGGAACTAACTCATGAAAAACAAAACAAATCATGAATATAATAGCTTTAACATAGGACTAACTCTCAAGCCAAAAACGATACATGCATGAATTAACTTTCTTTATAACTGTGTCCTTGATTTTTTCGATTTAAATATAATCCGGTATTGTATATGATTGATCGTAACAAATAGCTTAACAATTACAATTTAATAATTGTACATTTTAACAACACAATAAGGGGATTAAATCAGGCATAAACCGGGTGGATTTTGCTCTAAACCAACTTTTACATGCTTAATTATTCAATTTTTGTTTGACTTCATAGTATATTCTGAACTAAAATATAATAATCTCTTTCGGTATAATTGAAGTAAAAATATTTGCTAACATTATGTGCAACACTTATTAATATTTAAACCTGAACTATAATCTATATATGGGTATTATTTGTGTAGTTATTGAAACATGATAATGAGATGTATAAATATTGTTTTATTACTTTTTCATTATAAAGGTTTTTAAGTCTTTAACATGTTATTAACAAAATTAATATTTGAAAATAAAATGTGCCCCACATTTTCTGATAGTTCACAAAGTATCGAACAAAATATTTTTTTTTCGGGCCCCAGGAGGGTAACCCCATTTATTTTCCCCGTCCAATGGTTTTATGGGGGTCGGAGAATCATTCCGTGTCCGACATTTGCTGATAGTTCACAAAGTATCGAACAAAATATCTCCCTTATTAAAATACGTTGATAAAAGTACAAGGTGTCCACAAACGCCATTTTGATTACAGTATTATGGCCCTTGGGTGTGATAAAAAGGTTAGCAATTTTCGAGAGCTGTTTTAGCAGGTCAACCGTTCAATCACGCTTTAACATTTTAACTTCCCCCGATCATTGGGCTACCTAAAGACACCAGCGTTCGAGTCTTCCTGGGGAGACTATTCCTCTCATGTCGGTGTAGCAGCTAACATCGACATGTGACGCCCAGGAATAGACACTGCCATTGCATGTTTCAATTTATACCTTGGTGGGATGCAGCATGTGGGTTATTCTTTCTCAGAGAAATTAACTTAGATCACTCGATCCCAAAGTGAGGGCCCTACCTGTAGGTCATCGCTCCCAACAGTGATTATGTTTCGTTTTGTGTGTCTGAGAGTACAAACTATATTCGCGGCATTATACTAGTTCTATTAGTACTGTGCATGCACACTGTACCTGGTGATTAGGGTTTATTTCCTTATGACCGAAACCAAAAAACCGGGGTCCCTTCCCTCTAAAAACAAACGTAGTAGATCCATTAAAGGCACACTTCAGATTCAGCTGCAAATTAATAAGGTTTAAATGTGTTAAATCTCAACGAAATTGTAACTGAAAGCAAAATCGGAATTATCCTGGAAGCATCAATGGTTCGGCTGTAACGTTACCATCTCGGTTCAGTTCAGTTTTCGAAACATATTAAACATGCACTTGGCTAGGAAAGAGCAATGCTAAAAACCAAACTGCCAGTGCCAATTGAAATGCTTTCACATACCCCATTCACTTGAAGCTTTATACACAGTGGCAAATTGTTATTAATGAGTGGTCTGTATTTTTGAAAATATCTGAGATTTTATCTTACCAAGTCTCAAGTGTTTCTACCTGTTTTCGTTTCAACATGCAGTTTAACTATGCAATGTGTATTTTGGTTTACTTATCTACTTACCTTGTATCTAAAGGCACCACATAGTACACGGACTAAAGCTTTTCACTTTTGTCTGTCTTGTACTGAGATATTTTGCTTTTTTACATCTGAAATTAGGTAGAACTTTGACAGCCAGGTATTGGACTTTCAGAGGTTTAGATCAGTATCTCCCTCAGTTATGTGTTGGCAATTTTTCGTGTAATATTAGTCTATTTTTATGTTTTCCTTGCTCGGATGTTTTAAATTCAATGGTGCCTTGCCTGTCCAAATTTTATTATCTTTTTGTGCTTCGGGTTTTCTTCCCTCCTGCAGTCCTCACAGGCAATACCAATGTCGTAGTTCTCCTTACGGAGATGGTCAACCCATGTGGATCACTAGACTTGATCCCCTTAAGAATATGTAATATCGAAATCGTTCTAAATTGAGATTTTGCTCAAATCAGATTGAGGTTGAGGGGAATCTCAAGTTGTAGCCGCTGACGTGTTTCGTCTGTTTCAATGTTTTATCCGCATATCATTGTTGGAACTGATATATGTTTTAATATGGAATGTTTGCCCATTTTTTCCATTGTATTAAATCTGCATATAAGATGAATCTACTTGGACAGAAGGCGATGTGTTCTTTCTCGTACATTGTACTAGTCACTATCTGCTTCCCAACCAGTTCTACTAGCTATTGAATTTGGTTTGCTATTTTATGAGGTGCACTCAATAGACACCATCCCTAATGCTTTCCGGACAACCCAGACAATTATATCAACTGTGACACTGAAGTGTAAATGTAGCAACACAATCTAGGCAGGTTATTTTTCAATTTTATTATAGGACCGACATTTCGGCTTTTGTAAAGCCTTCTTCTGGGTAAAAATATATTGAAAATGTCTATCGAAGTATAAAAATATCAATTATAATACGACGTGGATATTGTTTACGATAATAATAAATAGTACCCAGGTTTTCTTGTGAAACAATGTAAGTCACCATACTAAATATATGACAGGAGTTAATTAGGTTATGTTGGTTATAGATGGTTATAGCTGCTGTAACACCTGCTGTAATACAATATTAATGACTGACATCATTGGTCCAATAAAACATTAAATAGTAAATACACAACAGGTTGCTAAAACAATAGCGGGTAACGTTATATTGTTTTTTTATTATCTTGTTGCAAATCCATGAACAAGAACCTGACCAATAATTACGATACCTTACCAACGACGTTTATGCCACTAATTTCACAAATTAGTGAAAGTGTCACAGTGTTTGTTGATATAACCGACGTCATGGCTACTATGGATCGACCAATTCCAATCCGATTTGAGATATCTTGCAATGCGCAAGATAGGCGAATATAGAATTCAAACCCATGACCTTCTTGTATTGCGTTGTTATGAATTCCTATTGGCCCCTTAGTCGACATGGCACTACCGAGATGACTGTCAAACAGCAAAATACTATAACAAAAACTGTCTCCAAGATACCATGCTGTTCAATGTCAATTTCATTTATTGTCGACAAATTTCTAGAAATACATGTTTTGCTGTTATCCGAGTTAGCGGTATTTACAATTAGTGATTTCTTATTTTTATGACAGTTGACAATCATCATTAGGACATTCAGGGATTTGGTTTCATTTTCTCCTTCAGATATTTGTATTGGCATTAAAACTTTTGTTTGTGACCTGTGGTATTTCTTGTTTGTGCTTGTGCTCCTTCTTGTGTCTTTGTTCTTGGCTGTTTCTGTCTATTGTTAACTTCTTTGTCCGACTTTTCATTGAAATCATTCTCAATTTCTTGAAACGTCGTACGGATTTATTCATGTTTTTCCGAGAACTCGTCTTATTTCTCATTCCCCAATGGTTTCTATCTTGACGAATCGTTCGGGTACAGATTTATAAAAAATATATAGAGAGAGCTATCACCGCGTCTGATAAGTTTTTTGTGGAAGATTTCACAGCGAGATATGTCACACAATTTCTAAGAGAGAGTATATCTAATCACCAGAATGCTTAGTCAATCAAGAGTCTGGTATGCACTCTTGGGGTGAAATATGCTAGCCTAGCTGTCAAATGAAACAAAACGATTTGCTGTAAATTTAGTAACAGATGCTGATGATCTATTTGCATCCAGATATAATGTAATCAATTCCAAACACTTAGGACTTGAAGCACATAAGAATTCACGTAATACGTGCCATGGGTTTTTACAAATCCATGAAATAAATACTTTTGGTGTGGCATTGTGATAATAATCTGTGACACAACATCAAAATGTACAAATTTTCCAATACTTCCGAAATATTTTATTTCATTTCAGTTAATTCCTTGCTTCGGTGTGTTAAATCGTAAGGTCCGTGATGATTTAAAACGATTCACCTTGAACTGTTTTTATAAATGACGGAAATGTTAAATTTCCAAACAACATTCTGTTTACTCGTTCCTTGTTTCGGTGTGTCATATTGCAGGGTCCGTAGTGATTTAGGATTCCTCTTGAAATATTTTTGTTACTGAACGAAATATTAAAACTAAGTAGGAATTTCAATGTTTTTTTCGACTAAATGCTGCAACCGAACATTTATTTCAGCGTGTTCATTTGCAAGCAGACCATGTTGCACACGTCTGCCATCAGCATCATTTTGTATCAGTCAATCGCCCACCTTCGGCAATTTATCAACATTTCACGTCTTGTAGTTTGTGGTATTCTGTTGGGGGTATAACTTGTTTTGAAAGACAATACGCACCGAAAACGTGGAATCTCCGCGTTGGCTAACACATTATACATGCTGCCGAGTGTATAACGGGGTACCTAACAATATCATGTTCACGTACCACTGTGAAACACACCAGATTTATTATGTTTTAAATGTATTTTCAGGTTTAAGAAGCTGCTAGTCTCAGATTGGGCGTGAATCAAGACTGTTCAGCGAGCAAAGAAAATCAAGCTTTTTCCCCCCTCTGGATAAGTAATCAGTGTGCCAGCCTTTAGTCATCGTGGCGAGGTTCTTCAAAGCTTCAAGATGGATAAACGTTTGCTTGGCAGCTCCAACAGTATAATCTAAAAATACATTATTTTCCGCGTATTACCATCAGTTAAATGACATAAATGTTCCTACTGCGAACTTCTACTCATTCCTCGTTCTTTCATAATAATGTTTACATCGGTTGCCTGCCTCTAAGTGATGGTGATAATTTATATGGATACTGAAAAGGACGTCAACTAAAACCGGGAAGCAACGATACATTAGTTCCTTAATATGACCAGCATTTGTGCGAAATATTTTTAAAGTGGATTTAAGTGACTAGTGCGCTTATTATGCCGGTGTTTTATTTGGAATTTAAAACTAATAAAATGTACGGTGTGTCCGGAAGATTCGTTTACGAGTTTATAACCAAGTGTCTTCAAGAAACTTTGTTCATTATATCGACGACATGAATAATTAAACACGTACAGGTCGAAGACTATTACTGTTTGGAAAACATAAAACAATTATGCGGCATTGTACGTAAACGCCACTTATGGTATTTTCCGCTTAGTTTATTATTGGTTTAAAAATGCGAAAGGGTTTATATAAACGCAACTATGTATGGTTGTTTAAATAACCAGATTTCCTTGGCTTACTGAAGGACGACTAACCAGAAAGGGGATTATTTTACTAATACACAAATACTTACAATATCGGGACAGTTGTAATACTAATATAACTGCGAACTCTTGGCAGGCGGCGTTGGATTTAACAAGCCGGTCGGTCGACGCTAACGTTAAGAGGCAGATTTGTTCAGTGTTCAGTTCCCAATTGCATGTACAACCGAGTACAAGATAGATATAGTAGAACAAATTAACAAAGTGATTAAAAAACATCGTGTGAAAGTATTCTGGATTTTTAACGCAGACGTTTGACGATCATTACAAATCTTCGATTCGGTTCGTTGTTCGTTCTATGTAAAACAATTTCAGTGCGGATTAAATTGCAAAAGTAGTGAATAAAGAGCATACGAGTTGGAATAATGACTTATTCACTACGACAGCAAAGGGTGTAATTTACGGAAATGAATCGAAACCAGTGACTTATAACGTTTTAACAGGGTTGATTATTTGCTGTTAATGAGTACGGATTACGCCATTCATGGTGAGAAGTAAGGAAAAAATAATTAAGTAGAATATACTTTATATCGACTTTTAAACAATCCTGAAATATACAGAGCTTTGGAATAAAATTCATTAGCTTGGAACGAGCGGTATATGTCTCGACGTCTGTACTGCTGATCTATGTATTTATGAAGTTATCTATACAGCTTTTAAGGAGAGAGCTTAAGACGACTTTTCTAACGTTAATAATGTATTTGTAATAAGGATTGAATAAAAAATACAGTGATGGTGAAAGTGTTCAGAGAGTTTTCAAAGATTTGTTAATAAGCATTGAAAATCGTTCTTACAAGACTTGGGGTTTTCAATGAAGCGTACAAGAAGACTGATAAATTATTTGAATCTCGGCTTTTGAAATCAATATGAGAAAGCAATGATGCTTAGTAAATGTTCTATACCCCGTGAAATAACTGACTGCATACCGAATATATGTAATGTATATACGTATATATACTCAATATGAGTTCAGCTTATTGAAAATCGTTCACAGTTTTTAATGTGGGATTAGTTAGATTGAAGATTGGATCTGAATATGTTGAATAAGAAGTGAATATATTCATGTGAACTTAGTGCGAACAAACAACATACATCTTCCATGAGGACCGGTGCTTTTTTATAGTCGGAGCTTCGCCAACAACATATATGGACATAATGAAGAAAGGAGAAGCTATGTTACATAAAGTCGAGTGAATACAAGAAGCGACTTGACGTTTGTTATTCGACCGTGTTGTTTTGTGGATTTATATATTTTTAAAACAAATCGTTCAGTGTATTATGATGAAAGCTCATGAGTTTCAGTCATATTAATTGGAGTATATTTCTAGACTGGCATTTATAACGTCAGTAACTGTGTTGCGGAATGGGTGACGATGCGAACCTGTCACTCGTCGGTGCTAGCGGTGATGAAGCCTTCTACAATATTAGCACGGTTGTCAACGGCAGTGAATATAATATTCTATATATTGCGAATACGACTATATCACCAAACGTGACCGATAAACTCCCAGCAGCCGCATATGAGCCATACTATGCACTTTGGCAACAAGTGATTATTTCACTAATTCTCGGAATTTTAATAATTGGAACTATTATAGGTAACTCGTTAGTTTGTATAGCCGTTGGAATTGTTAAGAAACTCCAGTCCCCTTCAAACTTGTTGATTGTGTCGTTAGCGCTTTCTGACCTGTTAGTTGCCGTTACGGTGATGCCATTCTCCGCCATGATGGAGGTTTTAGGAGGTTATTGGCCGTTTAATGATACTGTTTGCGATCTGTGGACGTCGTTAGATGTCATTATGTGCACAGCCTCTATTCTAAATTTGTGTATGATAAGTGTGGATCGTTATTTTGTGATTACGCGTCCCTTCCAGTATGCTATAAAACGGACACCAAAACGTATGGCAGTAATGATAGCAGCGGTCTGGTCACTGTCGGTGATTATATCCGTGCCACCATTGTTTGGATGGAAACAAAAGGCACAGATGCAGAATTCGTGCATCATCAGCCAAGAGATAGGTTATCAAATCTATGCAACATTAGGGGCCTTTTATGTTCCTTTAATAGTTATGATTGTCATATATTTCCGTATATGGAGAGTGTCGTCACGAATTATGAAGAAGGAAACAACTTCGAAACTTGGAAGCATAGATAGAGGAAACGAACAAATAAACCTTTCAGTGAAATCTGCCAGAAGTAGTGGTACTAGTGACCATTTACATATTCCTAATGGAACATTATCCAAAAATGGTTACACCGACTCTACAGACCATGGGGACGACGCGTCGTCGGAAATGATCCCGACGAATCGACCAGTGGTGCCGAAGAGACGGTTTACTTTAAAATCATTAATATCGCGTAATCGGAGTGGATCTGGTGGAAGCTCGGGTACGTCAAAAGAACGGAAAGCCACAAAAACTTTAGGAATTATAATGGGTGGATTCACCTTGTGTTGGTTACCGTTCTTTATTGTTGCCTTGGTGAGGCCTTTCCTATCACCGGAGAGTATTCCACCGTGGTTAACGTCCTTGCTAGTGTGGTTAGGGTATTGTAACTCGTTTTTAAATCCCGTGATTTATGCGCGATTTAACCGTGAGTTCAGAACTCCATTTAAGGAAATATTGTGCTTTAGATGTCTAGGAATAAACCACAGACTACGAAGTGAAAGTTACGTAGAGCAATACGGGCCGGACCAGGTATATCGGGACCGGGACCGGGATAGTCTTCGACCACCGCGTGATTCCGTTGTACGTTACAACAGCCATGGACATACCCATGTACATATTGGTAATGGCAACTCAAAACTTGGCGAGTCTAAAATCTGAGATCAGATGGTGTAGCTCGAGGGAAAAATACAATGCACCCATCCAGCTGGGTTTAACATCAATACTCATATAATAAGTGAAAGCTGTGCACTATAAAGTATCTAGTAGTCAAACGACAAGTAGCTATGTGTTCGTACGGACGATACTGATGCAGTTCAAGCTTATACTGTTCAATGATACTAGCCATAACATTTTAAATGTTTATGAAGAGCAATGCAACATGTTTGGGGAGTCTAAATCAGACAGGAGCCATGTAATGGGTCAAACATTGGACTTAGAAAAACATGAACAAGTATATGCATCCAAACTGTCTTTCGCATAGGTGAAATGTGGCGAGTTTCCACGAGGTACGATACCCACCAGGTTGGCTTGTATGTTAAGCAAATGTTCATCTTACATTGCAATAATTTGTTCCATCTTGTTATGTCATATTTAAGCAATACCTGAAACATGCCGAAGACAGGTTGATGCTAACGTTTGTGTTCGATGAACTAACCTGTCTCTAGACTATTACGTATATGTACATTGTATTGTTAAGGCTGACTTCAATTAGTGTTTGTTTTGAGTTACCCGACCCAGAACAGTTGTTTTAAGAAACAGTCAGGGATCTGTTGAAAATATTTTTACATACACTCACGCTGTAAAAGATAAATCTGTTGTAAAATGCCAGAAAATTTAATGTTGTCAGGACTCGTATTCACAAAGCATCGAAGGGAATTTGTAATCTGATGACTTGAGTTAAAACTTTGAGCTGCACATATTGCCCACGAAACTAAGAGTAATACAAGCCAGTTTCGTTTTGATAATTATAGCCCTTTATATAATGCTTCTAAACTATGCAAAACTGGAGAATCTTGATTTGCTGTTATACTATAGACTTTTTAAGATTTTTAGAAAGTTTTCCTCAAGATGCTTTGTGAATACCACCCCTGGTACTATCAGGGTTTTCATGAGAAGGAAGGGTAACTCAGAACAAATACTTAATTAAGGTCAGGCTAAAATAAAAGTTTGATGTCACATTGATCCAGGTTATGTATATATATTTTATTTAATGTATAACGTAAGTGCTGCTGACTATATCATCCATGAGATTACTAATAGCTACATATTTCTACAAGGTGTAGTATCTACGGAGTTACTTCCCGTAGTCCTCATTGGTCGCCATTTGGTTGCAAAATGTAAACATAGTTTTGTTTTAAAATTATAGCTCCAATTATACATGTAGTTACATAAGAAATGCCCATCAGTTTGAGACACACATGATGTGTAAATAGTGATATTAAGACTACCAACCACGAATTTAAACTTTGAATAATTTTAACGATCTTGAATCTGTCTTTTCTCTTCAAAATGGTAAAACACTATTAAGAGGTTGTCCGAATGACGTTTTTGGGTTAGCTATTTGTGAGATCCCTCATTTTGGATCATGTATTACGTAATTCGTTGACACTGATATAACAACATATAGTGGCAATTGCTCAAACCAAACACCAAATTCAAAGAAAAAAACATGACGATTGTGTGAACATCGACGGTTTGATAAACAAAATCCAGGAACTGCTTGACTCCCCTTCGAAAGGTCTGATTTAAACATATGCTGTTTCCAAGAAAGAAACTTCTTTCGATATCTTATAGTTTGCTTGCTTTTTATATTAAATTCAGTTACTTGTAAAACAAATCACGTTCTGTCACAGCAAATCAAAGCATCCAAAAAAGCAACATACCATTGCCAGGTGCATGTTTGCGCATTATGTTTCTATGAAATGCAAATATCATTTTTGTATCAAGTTTTGCAATAGTTGGTAACATATGGCGCCCAATGTGGGTACACCTTAGATATATATCTTGTAGAAATATGTACCTATATTTTACCATTGATAGTGGCTATATATCTTACACTACTCGATGTTTTATTGTTTTGAAGAAATATTGTATACATTTAAGTAACATGTAATACATTTCTATTTTACTATTCTAGAAATTATCTGAATTTCAAATCAAATGAAAAGCTCAGTTAAAATTATTTTTGAAAAACGTGTGTGTTGAAATATTGTTTCTTATCGAAAGTGTAAAGAGTGTGTGGTATCTTATATACAATAGGTAAAAAAATATTCACTTGTGGGTAACACGTGTCT
The DNA here is from genome assembly GCA_963678985.1 of Spisula subtruncata. Taxonomy (NCBI): domain Eukaryota; kingdom Metazoa; phylum Mollusca; class Bivalvia; order Venerida; family Mactridae; genus Spisula; species Spisula subtruncata. Next base: position 33,676,770 of record OY787666.1, on the reverse strand, counting down.
CTGCCTGTGCAATTTCCTTCGTGTAACCAAAGGGAAGTAACTACTCCGAGGACTTTGAGTTTTCTAGGCGCTTAGAACATCTCCATGATCTCGGTCATTCAGAAACAAGCTTTAGAAGGTTTAATAATGTCAAAAACTTGACGGTTTCATACGCTACAAGGAAAAAGGTCTGTAATTCAATTTTGAAATCGTCTGCTGCTTACGTTACAGAAAGTTGTCATTTCTACTCAGTTGAAACACACAAACGCACCGGGTTTCCAGTTGTGCTACCAATAAAAGTGTCGGTTGTTGTTATTTTTGATCATATCAAAAGCGCTGCCACCAATGTTGTTTTTGTCCGGCGGGCCTGATACGTAGAACTGAAACAAGGTGTTCTGATTGATGTCGCTTATCGGCCACACGTGTTTTAACATTAAACTGATCGCATTTTTAAAATATTTAACGCATATTTTATTATTCAACAAGCTGGGTATTACATTATGTCTTAGTTATTAAAACTCAAATTTTAGCATTTATTGCACAAAGATAATTTGCATGTGCTTCCAAAGCCATTCTGCATCGAGTGTATAAGATACGAGCATACCAGTGACATGTATATACTTAGCATAATATTTATTTTTGTTGCATCTAAATATTGTTTATCGACTGAAAGATAATGTCTCATTATTGAGCACGTGACTAACACGTGACAAACACGTGGCAATCACGTGCTCCCTTTTTATATATATCGTTGTTATTGTTATCATCGATGTTCAAATTTATCGTCTGCTTGTAGCAATGAAAATACTGAAAAGTGATATTTACTATTTATTATTTATTAATATTCTATCCGTCTTTCTCTTTCTTCTTCCAAATACTTTTACATAATACTGTAAACTCGTTAATATTCGAAAGGTATAAATGTTTGTGGATTTTTGCTGAACCCTTTCACGAAATAAAAATTTCACTATTTATGAATGTTTTCTTTAATTTGATTTTAAATTATATAACTTTTATGATGTTTTATATGTTTTTCTATATTTTTCTTTTCAAATTCGCTGCTCCTTGAAATTTTTTTTTATACCAAATCAAATATCCAGGAACTTTTATTTCAACGAATGTAAAAGAGTTTACAGTATTTATTTCAACTGTTATTGTAGAAGTGTTAGAACCAGTACGTGCACGCTGTCAGTTAGCCGTACGTTAATGGATATATTATTCCATAACATTTACACAAAACTGGACATAAAGTATGATAATATTGGCGAAACACTTTACATATTTATGATTGAGATAACAGCCGTTATGAAATATGGCTGACCGATATGAATATTTGAATATTTTAAGCGTGGACGTCAATCGGTGATCAGTATCTTCAATTGAGGGTAAACTTTGCTCTTTTCCAACTTCCTACTACATGTATAGCTTCACAACATGATTTAGTTGTAACTGGAGAAAAGGATCCTGATAAAATATGCTTTGTTTTATATAAAATCTTTACGAATATTCATTATGTAACAAAGCTCTCCAGATTTTCACGAAACATCACTGATTTCGATTATGTTACATATTTATCTAATATGAAACGAAGGCAAATATTCTGAACGACGTAAAGGTGCCATGGTTTGACGTTCTTAACAAGTTTTCTGAGAGTATGACGTTATAACATAAACCTGTTTTGGGCGACATACACAGTCATGTTATCAGATAGTAGTGCAAAGTCTCAAATAAATTAAGTACTTTTTTCAGAAAATAGGTTAATTAAATTGTAGGTCATAGTATGTCGTATAAGTCGTATTATTTATAATAATGATATGTAATAATGATACATTATTATCGAATTAGTCACATAATAAGTAGGACAAGAATACAGTCAAATTTAGTGGTGTTATTACATCTAACAAATATTTCTAAAACGCGAATTAACACTGAAAGTCTTGACATAGGTTCTAATGTAGGATAAATACGTCTAACAACTTTAAGAAATAAGTTTTAATACCGCGGTTTTATTTTACTATGCGATTTAATAACTTGTTTTATTTCGCTATGCGATTCAATAAATGTTTTAGTTCACTATGCGATTCAATAATGCGTTTTAGTATTTACGCCTAAAATGAGTATCGTCGTTTGCTGTTGTCTTCGTGTATAGGCTAAAATGATACTAGTAGTGTAGTGGCATCAGATCGGATCAGAACAGACAGAACAGAATTCTTTTGTACATTGGCATTAGCGAAAATACTCTTTTTTTCACACAAAAAAACTGGAATGCGGAGTCGTTCGACTGAATGAAGTCGACGGTGCCGAAATATCTGATCAGATTGCACTAAGTAATGAGACAATTATATAGTGTATATATAAGTAAATTTTGAAACACGATATCTTGTATTATATTAACATATTTCAATTTTTGACATATCTATTATTTGTTTCAATTGAAGTTCAATGTATATCATAACAAAGTAGGCTAAGTTAAGATAATTCCATGGAGGTCAGTAATAGTTTAATAAAGAACTTTGTAATTATATCACGATTGAATAGAAAGGCTTATACATGCTCTGCTACACAAAGTAAAATTGATCTGGCAAATTGTAAGAACAAGTATTGTGTAGTTATTCATTCGCTACAGTCATGTATAGTACCCAATTACATAAAGACGCCGATCTGCGCCTATTTCGAGATTTATTCATAGTAATAGGTTATAATAGTTATACGTGAAAACATAAACTGTGAATTATATCAGAACTGACCCCGGATCATAAAGTAAATTACACAAAATTACTTTAGACATACTGAATAATAGAAGGTCAACCACAGACATTATACACGTAACTATAAACTGAAATGAATAAAAACGACTCTGCTGTCAAGGTATATAGGTTACAGCATATCACAATATTTCATATTTGTGTTATAGTTAAGGCGATGGAAACAAGTGCAATTACTGCTATACTGCATTAATATGGAAAACAGTATAATAACTGCAATTATACACTGGAAAACAGTATTATAACTGCGATCTGTATTTGAAAACAATATAATAACCTCGGGTATACACTGGAAAATAGTATAGTAACTGCAAATATATACTGGGAAAACAGTATAGTAACTGCATACAGTACGGGAAAATAGTGTGATAACTGGGTATGCATTTTTGTCGACATACATCTATGATACACAACATATAGAGATTATACGAGTACACTGTGATATCGTATGTAATATCATGTCATGCTATCGTCCAAATAAGATTGCCTTGTAGTGGTGTTGTGGCCACAGGTAACTGTAGCATGGATGAAGGGTAGAAAGACAAAATGTAAAAGAACACATAAATTTTATTTTAAAAAATCTATTTTTGGTGTCAATGATACAGTTACCTGTGGCTGTCAATGATACAGTTACCTGTGACTGTCAATAATACAGTTACCTGTGGCTGTCAATGATACTTGTGATTGGAGTGGGTGGTATTCAATATTCATCTTACTCTAGTGGAGAATAAGGACAGCCAACTAATACAGACCGAGTGTTTAATGTGGTTTGCTCTAATTGGTTGTCCTTATCCTTAAGTGAAGCAAGATTAAGATTGAACATCACCCCGTTCTTTATCAGCTGTATACCAATAGTATGGTAGGTGACAAAAACAATCTACACAATTAAACAACAGTTTTAAAATATAATTATACACTTAAATTGTCAATGCGCTGTGTACTTACTTCTGTCAATGGATATACATATACATTGTGTCAAGAAAAAGAAAGTATACAGTTTCAGTGCTTTGTATTATCAAATATTTACGTTCTGCACGGGAAGGCAAAAGTATTGCAATACTACAAGCATTTAGTTCCTAGGTTCAGGCATCAAAATACGAAACAAGGGCACGGGTTGGGTCACGCAAACGCCTCATTTCTCTTACAGGAATATTAATGCACTGCAAAGGGAGGTAACTATTGTTGGTGTTATGCGTGGTAGTTCCGCACGCACGCACGCACGCACGCGCGCACACACACACATGTCAAATATACTTTTTTACAGTAACTATTCGAACATCAATGGTGGTGATACATCAACAATTTTGCACAACACGACTGTGAAATTTGCCATTAATTGTTAATAGTCGTATAATCGTCTAGCATTACAGGACAGGATTGCAATGAAATTCGTTACTAGCAGAACGATCAGATCATGATCTCGCGGTACCCACCTTTCGATACACGTGAGTTTGTGAGGAGTTTGTCTGGTATATAAAAATGTACCAGGCAGAAAAGAAACGAGTACACTAAAACAAATGTAACAAATATAGTTGATTTTGTGACTACTAGAACTCAGTATCTACGGATTCGTTTTTGCTAACAAACAGAAGCAACTTTTATTCTTTTATTACCACGAATAATTAAACAGCAATAAAAGTGCCACCACAACGGCAACTCACAACTGCCTTCACACATTATGTATGTTTCTCATGTTTTCTTCTCAATATGTCAAAACCCGGAACAACACATGAGCTATGTAACTACAGTTGGCGGCAATCAAGTTTCGTGCTTCATTTATTCACATTATATCATTGCTGTAACGGTATGCTTTGAAGTAACGTGTGTTTCGATTTGACAGCGAAATATGAATAGAAAGTGTTATATAAAGTCTATTCAATTTTCACTGTCATATTGGAAACAGGTATATAGTCCACGTATCTGTTTTGCCTGGTATGATTAGAACGTAATAATAGAGTTCAGCAGAAATCCATTTTATCCAGTCACTTCCGCCAAACAGGGTGCCAGATAAACTTTATTTTGTCACCTGGTTGAGTAACTTCCTATAAACCGCGTGATCCGACGGACTATTTCTTATAGCAGCAGCCGTTCGAGGGTGAAGGCATTTCCTTATTGAAGCAACTTTACTTAATTTATTGACTGGATAAATAGAATCATAGTTTTGTGAAGTGGATTGAGTAAAAGATTATCCGGCTCTGTTGTGGAAATTCCTCAGCCCTACAAGATAAACTTACTCATTCACATCACTAACCTATTGTTCACTATTTATTCCGAGTTCGTTACACATATATATATAAGTAATGATGCTATAAACTGAGACTATGATAACTAGAACACAGCAAAATAGTGAGGCATCGCAGACGTAGACCTACTTTTTAAATGACATAAAACATGATAAAAGGCATTATATATTTGACAATGCGGTGCTTCTTCCATGACGGTTGATATGATTATTTCTATTTTATCACATCGTTTAAATATTGACGCAACACTTCTGAAGAATTGTAAATATGACCTATTTCCAGAAAAGCCGAACCACCGCATTAATTCGATAGAACATTGATAAAGTACTAAACAATCATTTTTATGAAAAATGCGAATAATACATGAAATGAACCGGCTTCGTGGCCGTAAAATAAACAATCGGGAAAATAAGTTTACATAATAGAGACTTTATGTCAAATTGACATAAATCAAATCAGAATCCGAGTTTTTTATATTTAATATAATCCCCGAGGAACATTATACGAGTGATGTTCACAATTAATGTAGTTGTTTGAAGTAAAACGCTCCATCCATGCTTTTCCAGTATAGTATGCGTAACCTACGGACGTACTTAGTATCTGGATTCGGAATTATTTGGCCAACTGCTTAAGTAAAATTTTCGAAACATTGAATGGATATTTAAGGTACCGAGTGGACGTAAGTGGACGCAAAATAAATATATGTCAACACAAAATTCAAACAACTGTAACTATAGATCTACAATCTATGAGCTTCGAGAAGAGACTAGTAAGTACTTTGTATTCCATCTCTAAAGGGTTCATTACCAGAGATGTCATGATAGGTCTATACTCATGCCCGCCATAATAGGAACTTTTCACATCTGCCAATGTTTCAACAAAAGATTGCAGTTCTGTACGAATATCATGGATAGAGAACGGCTTCTTGATGTGGGCGCCAATACAAAGCGGTTGAGAAAGTGCGGTACTTCATTATTTCTTGAATAAGGGGAAGTAACTCTTTCTATGACCTAAGTAAGTATACTTCCTGAACTTAGAATAAACCATCGTTGCAAGTGTAACGCAGAAGTTAACATACAATAAGGAACTTAGTTTTAATGTAGTTTTTATGTACTCATTCAGTACCAAGTGCCCGTACCACTCAGTTTTTTTCACAAGTACAATTTCAACTTCATTACACAAGAAAGCTAATAGATTACAAGCGATGAAAGACAATGAACAATTCATTAATTTTACAGTTCTCGGTGGATGTTTGTGAGAGGTTTATAATTGCAAAAACATATGTAAAGAAAATCTTGGAATCGTTCCCCTGGCACTGTGTTATAATGTTACATAGTAACTGTAACAATGAACTTACAAACATTGACTGTTACAGTATGTAGCATTCGTACACAGTGTTCTCTTCGTATTTCCACGAAATATTTAAGTTTTTTTTTTAAATTATTGCTTGGCTAGTTTAGGTCTGTTTGTGTGAACGCAACTTTTGTGGATTAAATAGCTTAAAATAGCAACACAATGAATTCAGCATACATTGACACACACGATCGTTGTTTTGAGGTAACTTATAAGCCAACCGACTGTGACTCATGTGTTAAGAATAACATAGAAATGTTTTGTGTCGTTTTCATAATCCGCCTGTAGAAGACAAGAATTGCTAGAACGTGAAGTACATTCCGCTAACGCAGATAGTTAATGCAACTCAAACATTAGAGTTAGGCTTGGCTTATCAGCGCTTAGACATCTAATCTTGAAGTAATCTTTATTCGTTTAAAATTCTGCACATGCAGTATTATGTTTTCAGAACATTCCATCAGTCCATCTTATTATGTTTGCAAAATATCTGCAAGGAACATTAATTTTTAATGACCATTATCTAATGTTGAGTAACAGATCTTCGTAAAACGGTAGGTTTTATTTATTAAACAACTTTATATACAATTTATCTAAGTTCTCCAGTTGTTTAAATATGGGATATAATCGACGCATCACATTAAATGCGTTGTTTTCTATGTCGTGATTTTTCGAAATTTCATTATAAGAATCACGTCATCGTGGGCATTCTATTTATGAAGGAATCGGCACCCCTCGGAATTACTGAAGTAACATACAGATCTTCAGCATCGATGACAGAAACGTCCGAACTTTAGTAATTCTTATCAATTTTTACAAGATTTTTTTCAATATTAAAATTAAATTTAAAATGGTGGAATATTTTTGCATTGTATCCGTCACGCTTTGATAAAGCTAAATGAACATGTATGTGTTTGCAATACTCATATAACGTCCATTTTAAAAACTATTTTTTGAACAGTAACGCCACTGCAGGACTATCTTTTTACCAAACCAGTCTTCAAGTCTTGGTACACAATTAATATACACAGCCAGTGTTGCTGTTTCGCAGAAGATTCAACTTTCCAAAGGTCCATCGGACAGGCTTGTTGTTCATGTTCTATGTATATCCATTTAAATGTTCGACGTGGTAGGGTACTAGCTAACGGTACGGTAATATCATACGAAGTCAACGTGTGTGTTATTCTTTTCAACGAAACAAACACGCCCACAGAAGGAATGATAACGTTACCAGCATACTTCACTTACATTTGTATTGTCTGTTTAGTAATTGAATTACCAAACACTCTCACAGTATACATTGTAAGGGCGATAATTTCCTGGCCTTCACGATCAGCTTCAGTTTGTATTGTAGTAAAATGACAAAATTAATGTGTTTCCGGGACACCTACGTTTTTCCGCAAATCTTCATGATTTAGTCTGGCAGTTAACCGGCATATTTTGAATAAGGGTGCTATAGCTTTAAAAAGTTTAAACGAACTCTATAAATTGTCTTACATGCTCTTGTTCTCTGTGATATACTAATGGGCTATTTTACATGCTTTTTCGTGATAATGCCATTAATGCTCGTGTGTACGTTAACATTGGTGTCGGAAGGTGGGATACAATCTACGTTACTAATTATGTTGTATTACATACGACACGTGTACACTAATTAAAACAAACCCACGAATTTAACGAGTAAGAAAACAACTTGTCAACTAAACGTGAGTCAGTTTGTAAACCCAGACTTATAATGGCAATAACAGATTTAGAACAATCTTGGAGATTGTAAGTTCAAATGGTTAAATAGAATTAAAAATTTAAGCCGGAATAAAACAAGCGAACACAATAAATCCTTGCCAATTATGGACAAAACTTAAATGTGGATTATAATGGTGTGTACCATTATCTATCGATTAAATTATTAAAAATACTTTAAAGAATTATAATATGTAAGCCCATTGAGAAAATTACATGCTAAAAGAATTTTAGTTGTAGTATATTACATTCTGGGATAGTTAATACTTTCAGAATTAATTAGTGTCTGCCTACGAATTACGTTTAAATCATAGTATAGTCATTAACTAGTTCTGATAGGGTAGCCGATAGTCAACAATAACATTATCCCATATTTAAATATAACATTATTTACACTCTGTGAACTCGCCCTAACAACAGCCGCCCACCCAGTATGGGGCAATAGTAGTAGTATATGGCGAAACAAGTTATTCGTTTGTGATCTGGCTATGTCATAGCATACATACCTACCAACTCCACGTAGTCAGCCAAAGCAGAAAAACTACCTCACAATTACCACCAATCGCTTCAAATCAGTTCCGCTATTGAAGAACAATCATAAGCAGTCCTCATTTGAGCAATCGCCTATCCGAATAGACATCTTTCGTGCACCGTCCTCAAATAAACCCTTAGTAGATTAAATCTCCCAAAGTTGTGCCCTAAAATGAACATCTACAAACAGTGTTCCATTTAGAAGGAACCTCAAAACGATTGCTTCCAGAAGAGATATTGTCAAAAGCAGTCACGGTTCCAATAAGGAAAACCCTCAAAGACAGTGTTTAAATAAGGAAAACCCTCAAAGCAGAGTTTCAATAAGGAAAACACTGAAAAACATTCCAAATGCAATGCGACTTTCAATCAGGAAAACCCTCCAAAGCAATGTTTCAATAATGCATACGCTCCAACGCTGTGTTTCAATAAGGAAAACATTCCAATGCAGTTTATCAAAAAGAAAAACCGTCCAAAGCATGTTTGCAATACGGAGACCCATCCGAAGCAGTGTTTCAATAAACACCACCATTCAAAGAAGTGTTTCAATATTGAACAACCTCATACATGAACAAAAACACCATCAAAGAATTCCCCTTAACATGCACAAACATACAAAGCCAAAGACGACCAAAAAAAACACTTTACCACGTCAGTATCCTGTAATTTTAATGAAAAAAAGAAATATCAATCAAACCGCTTGTGTACCACAGTCTCACAACTACAGTCAAAATGTTTGTTACTACATGTTTAATGTTTTCTGTACATTGCGTCCGGGAACCTAGAAAGCTTATACTCAAGACAAATCTTTAGATCCTGTAACATACTAATAATACACAAAATATATTCGGTTACGACCACAAATATCTTCATTCATATAACTATCCCAAATTAGATGTCGTAGTTAGCACACTAGAATAAATCTCCAATTAGCATCTGACAAAAGGTGTGATGAGGACAGGTAACACCTACTGTGGTCTGTAAGATACAGTGCAATGACCGCAGAAATGACCACAACAATACTATGGTATCATCTACTGCCACTGACCAACTAAGTGCCCACCAACACAGAAGATTAGCGATAATAGCATACGCGCCATACACAATTTATTGTGCGGAAATGGTATGTGTGCTAACAATCAGTTTTTATAGTAGCCTGATATAAACAGGGACAATTATAACCTACAATTATTACGCTGTTCATATCCAGTGCGTACGCCTTCTTTGAAATACTTTAAGCGAAACTTTTAAATACTAGTAGTCGAACAGTAAGCGCTAGTGTCTGCACCCATTTCGTCATTGAAATTGAGATAAACATATCCTTAGCACGGGATACATACAGTACAATAAAGCCCGCAACACATTGACCCAAAATTGTAACCAGATGGCCAAACAAATATGAATTTAAAATCAGTCTCTCCATGGTAACCTATAACATGAACAACTAACCAATCAACAGTGACGGCAAGTGTGATGTCTACAGAGGCCAAACGATGGCCTTACAAAGGAAACAGGAAGGATCAAAGCTGTTTGGTTGTCTTATGAAGGTAACAAGACTGTGCTTGTGGACTCTTACCAATGTCGCCGTGTGAACAATGTTGGCACCGAATTTGTACCACGGGCACCAATAGAGACGACATATTTTCAGTTATAGCTCACGTGTGTCACATATGCCAATGTAAAACGGAGATTTGAAAGGCAGTCAGCCCTGGGTAAGTCCATTGTACACAGTTGGTGTCAGACGTGTGTGACTCCAAAAGCAGTATCAATCACAAATTAAATTCTGCTAAACCATTAATACAACACAGTTTAGTATGATATAAGATTATAAAAGGGAAAGATGTCAGAGTCATTGTTTCTTTTTCCCATTCGATATGACAGGGCAGTGTGCGATGTATTTGTGCTATGAGATCATGGTGATGTTGTTTCGTTTTTCTGTGTTCAGCTAGTTAAGTTGAGTGTTGCTTTCCGTCCGATTTCTCAAATCTTAAATATGTACAGGTAGCTTTGTACTTAGCTTAGTACTGCTGTATTGTACGCTTAATGAAGGGTACAAAGCAAAGCGACAGTGTCGTTCCTGGCAAAATAACTACAAATGTATTTTAAACGAGTCAAAGAAAGACTACTCGGTTCAGAATGTTTCAATCTCTTTACTGTAGTTACTTCCCTTGTACAGTTGAAATATCACCGTATAATAGTACATGTACAAAAAAATGTACGTGTACTACAAATTTCCTTTTGCAACATTTAAATAATTGTTTTCTTTGTTTCTACACTAGCGCCTGTGGATGAACGAAGTGCAATAGAAGTTATTTTAAAGTTTTGTCATCAAGTTTTAGTTGTATGCACACATATATCAGGTCCGGGTCCATCGGGGGCACACGGGGGGCACACGGCCCCCACCCCGGGGATGGGCAATGGATAGCTGGGTAAACGACCGAACATGTTTTTTTCCTTCCAGCTTTCCTCCACTGCCTAGGAAAGGTTAGGAATTTTTTCTGTGAACCAATTTCTTGGGGACAGTATTTAGTTATAGGGGGACGGGGAAATACTGGAGATTTTACTAGCAGCTGTCCCCGTAGAGCCATGGAAGGGTGTGGGTTTGAACAACTCAAAAGTAAAAATCCCGGCCCATCCTGGGATGGAAGTGGATGCAACTGACTAATGCATAATCATTTCACGGCTGGTCTTCTATAAGTTCAATTATTATTTATGGGTAGTCTGGAAATTTCTTTTAAGAATATTGTGTAATTCATGTTATTTTTTGATGATGCAGCAGTTCAAATTTTATATGTTTACTTTTCATTTTAAAAGTTTAAAGTGCAGTTAATTGCATGATTTTAATTCAAAAAGTGAAAAAAAATTGTCGCTGGGAGGGGTGTCCAACCCCAACATAGCCTTCCAAAAATTTTGTGTGCTCCCCCCCCCCCCACTCCAAAATTTCTGGCTCCGGGCCTGCATATAATATATTTTGCTTGATTCACCTTACCAGTTTTCCTGGACTGTTTCCTAACCATTATTATCTTACCCATCTACAAAGAACCAGAAACTTCTCTACATGTGAAGCAAAGTCAATGGTGATATCAAACTGTCAGGGAAGGATATCACCTGCTAGAACAGGGAATCTAGCTTGTTAAAATTGACGTAAAAAATAGAAACCTTGGGGTATGAATATCTAGAAATAAATCTATTTGGTCTGATAACTTGTATTCTCAAAGATAGGCATTGCACATGGAAGAACAATAACGCTAAATATCTAGAAATGTTTTATTTGACCTTACACCTGGCATTTAAAAAACTGGAATTAAAAATGGAAAGCAACTGGAGTGAATATCTAGGAATCAATAATTATATCAGCCTATGATCTTTTCTGGTACTGTAAACGAAGTTACTTACGCACATACTAACTTTCCCGTTTTGCCGATCGTTGAATATCAGCGACTATTAACTTTCGCCTTTTTAAATCTCCTGCGATGTCCATATTAAATTTTGAACATTTTTACGACTACATAAATTCAGAAATTTCTTTGACTCGCAAACTTTGCAAAATTAAATTACTTGAAATAATTTCTTCGTTTACAGTTTTCTTTACAGAAGGAAATGAAAATAACTTTGAAGATAAACAAAAGGTTTCATACATGTTTATTGCACAATGTCTACATTTATAAAACTTATAAATAATAGCAAGTAGAATCCCATACACACAAAGATATCAATAAACATAAAAAAGCTTTAGAAAGTCAACAGAAAAAATTAGCAAATACTGTGATAAAGTCTAAACAGGACACACAAATACATACAGAAAGTAGTTTGTGGATACAGTGTGAACAAATTACCTTGGTCCTCGACCTATTAATAGCATAACTTAACAGTTTAAAATTTCTTGTCTATAATTTGATTTTTGCCTTTATTTATAAGTGGAGAGAGTGAGTATTATGAATGTGTATAGTTAAGATAATTTGACCTGATCCAGACCATTATGCATGAAAAGAACTTGCTTTGAATATATCAATTTCCGCAAGTAAATTGTGCAATATCAGTATTTTAGCTTTGTGTGTGTATTATGCCTCAGCCGTCAAAATGATACTTCCTGCTTATGAAATATACAACTTGTTGTAAATACAGACAAAATATCAGCAGTTAATACAGGTTAATTAAAAGGTCATGATCATGTCAAATTCTCTGGACTATACAAGGTATGTCATTAACATTAATCTAAATCTCCAACAAGGCCTCACTTTCTTGCAGAAATAATAGCTTGTATAGCGGTCATGGAATTGAATAATTTGTTTGCGCTATATCAACTCATAAACTTATAATCCAAAACAATTCACATTTCTGAAAAAAGAAAGAAAATACAACAAATAAGGATATTGTTAATTCGCAAAAAAGGAGTTAGTATAAAATTCACAAACAAAATAAAATCCAAAAATCTAAGAACAAAACATAGAAGTAATTCCTGTATAGCCCCTATTTCCCCCAAACACCCCCCCCCCCTCTCTAACACAAGGTGTTGGGGGTAAAACAAATTGAGTATTCCACAAACTAAGGTAGCTCTGCAACTCAGCAAGCACTATATTTCCTTATGGTTTTGATTATAATAATAATATTGCTATAATATAGTACTACAGTACACTCTGAATAAACGATTTGGTGTTTTTTTGTGGTTATGTTTGTATACTTATTGGCACTTAACAAGTAAACTATATCCACAATAATGACTAGAACTTTTACCATTTTGTAACACTCAATGTTACCATGACAGTGGCAAAGTGGCAAAAATAAAGTTGTTCGGCACACATGCGATCTGTAACTCATAATACAGTAGAACTTTGGCACCTCAAACAGCCTTCTGGAATGGGAAAATCATTCAAGGATATTTGTGGGAATCCGGACTACCAGTTTGAGGCATCAAAGGTATACAACTACAATGGCATGTTGCCAGGTTCAAAAAACTATTTGAGGTTTCTAAGGCGAAACTGTTGAGGCATTGAAATTCTAGCAGTGATACAATTAATTGATTGGGGTGGTTAGTAAGTTAACTCCCTTTCAAGCACACAGAGTCAGGTAGCTGGGTTAATTAAAATATCTCTGCTTTTATCGCTGTTCTGTGTGGTAAAAAGTCGGCTAAAATTTGTACTGAAAGTATCTAAGATTCAACGAATAGACTCAATTTCTACTGTAAAAAACAAACATACCAGAAAAGTAACCAATTTCATTTTTAAGAACTGCCATACATAATTTGTGTCTATGGTTAATAATAGTGATTATAGACTTGACCAGTAAAACATATCTATTAAATTCGAGAATGCAATATACTAAATTGATATTTTTTTACAAAAAAAATGTTTATTAAAAACAATTCTTGAAACATGCAGAAAATATAAGTACAACATGTAGTAACAAAACAGGGGATAAGACACAAACCCACAGACACAAATTAATAAATAAACAGACAGTTAAGACTGCAGAAATAGACAACATCAATATAACATACAATTATACAAAATCATATGCCAGAAACAGACAGGTTCTCCAGGGTTTTCACTATAAACCAATTGCTGATTTAATTTTTTATTTCTAAATTGTGATTTTTCTTTATTGGTTTTTTTTTAATTACATAGAAAGGGTCCTGACCAACTTTTGTTTTTCTTGTCAATCTGTTTCATGGTCGTATAAAAATGAAAGCCCTGATCCTTGGTGAAGATACAATAAATTTGTACAAATGCTCTAAATAATTGTCTTGTTAACATTATATAGTAAATATACAAGTATTTGAAATTAATACTACAACAAAACCTTTTATATTTAAACCGGTATCACAAAATAAATGGACGCTATGTTATGTATGTATACAAGGATTTCATAGTATATTTAAATATAATAATCATTTTATTTCTTGTTTACATGTTTAATATTAACAATATTTGGGATAGAAATACAATTTATCCTTGAAAGAGAAATGTTCCCACACCATTGAAGACTTTGTGCTGTTTCTGCTAATAAACTGTCATGTATCATTAATATAAGGGTTGTCCCAGAATTAGTGGAGACTTTTTTGCTAATAAACTGGTATATATCACTAATATGAGGGTTGTTCAAGAATTAGTGGCTCCAGACTTTCTTGCTAATTTGAGGGATGATCAAACATTATTTAGCTTGAAGACTATGTAAGGTTTTTGCTAATAAAACCAACATATATCATAAATAAAAGGATTGATCCAACAATTGAGCTAACATAACTACCCCAAAGAAATTTAACAGAAGTAAAGCTCAATCATTCAACAGATAAAGGCTTAGAAGTTCACACATTTTATTTTATGATTAGTGGAACAAAACAAAATGCGAGAGAAAAATATTCCAATTCAATGATACAAGAAATGCAAGACAATGGCCAACAATAAATGTATGAACACAATAAGCCCTGAATTCTAAATAACTAAAAGCAAAAACAATTGCAACTAATAAAAAATCTTTTAAAAAATCTTTAACAAAAAAAACAAGGAAAAAAATAAAATAAAAATCCATTTACCTAACTACGAATGAAAGAATTAATACTTGATTTATTATAAACAACTGACTAGAAACTGGAGTTTGAAGTTACAGGAATGCTCAATAAGGAACAAGAATAATTGTTTAAAATGACACAGAAATCAAAAGAAGACAGGATAAACAGTTGTAAATTATACATCAAAATTCCTATTTACTAAACAGCTTGATTTTTTTTCAAGAAACTGTGAAACAAATGTACACTCGTTCATAATAACAAAAGTACCAAATCAGAAGAAAACCACTCTTTAAACGCCAATACATAGAGTCGTTAACAAATAAAGAAACCCATTAAACAAATAAATTTATACGAGAAAAGCATGCAAACTTTTATATATAATATTGTAAATTGATAATATAAATATGAATACTTTGTGTCTATTATAATAAATGCAGATTACCTCATAAATCTGTTTGAACTTCTATACCCTGATAAAGTCGAAACATTGGTAAGTAAAAACAATAGTGTAACCAGACTTATCTTTTCCATGTTTTCCATATATGTTATTTTTAGTTATTGGAGAAAAATAAATTAACAGAAAAACTGGAACAAAGTGTATAAAGCAAGTATGCACCACCCAATGTGTGTATTCTAATATAGAAAATTCTGGATGCAAAGTAAAATGTTCCTATAAACTGGTAAAACTACAAAAATTGTTTTGCAACAACTTTTCTAAAAACATGAAAAGCCTTGACTCTTTAAGTATTTTTTGTATTTTCTAATTTTCATAAATAATCTATTTTACACTAAATTATATAAAACACAGATAGAAAGTTAGTTAACTCTGGCAAGCAGATAAAGTAAAAACAAATGGATTCAAATATGTTAAATACATATAGTTGATTCAAAGATCTCTGTCACAACTTGGTAAACAAACATTCACCCCGGTCGATTATTAAAAGTATGTCAGGATTAAATTTTACCATCAATAAAACACTTAAATGATTAAAAAGCTAATAGTCCTATAGCGTAGTGGTTATACTTGCTGCAATTAGCTTTTCAGAAAGGGAACATTATGGCGGTTTTGACAGACATCTTTGAATTGACAATAAATATTCCCTTAACACAACAACTGTAAAATCAGCTTTATTTGATGGGATGAACTTCTATGGATTTTGGTGATAAACTCAACCACAAATTCAAATCCCAAACAAATTTGTAAACTTTTTTTTATTTCCTTTATTATTTTTTTTTTAAATAATAACATTAGAATATATATGACTTAATCAAGATAACCTTTCAACCAATATTCTCAACTTCACCACCCTCAAATATAGCTGATTTTATGGTATTTTTATGATAATAATTTATCATCATGGATTAGTATACCCCGATAAAAGGTGACTAGTAGTGAAAAATATAAACAACAATACACATATACAAATACACAGAATATAACCAGGGATTCCATTTGACTTGAGAATAAGGATTGAGACCGTTTAACCCTCAAGATTCGGTGAGAAGGGAAATTTTCTTATAAAATCATGGGTATTTTTAACTAAAGATAAAACGGTACAATTTATTTATCCAAATGACCCTTTACATTCTGAAGATATTGGAACCCCTAATCAGAAACAAACCAACCAGAGTATGACCCTTCTTTGTTCAAAGTATAAAATTTCGAAATTTAGTGCATATTACAGCACGTATACAAATAGTGATTATTACAGGTACATGATACACTATTTTCGCGCGATGCGCAATTTTCACATGACACACAATTTCACATGACACACTGTTTTTATACAGAGATCGGGACATGAGAGATTTAAATGGGGGATACTACCGGGTTATTTAGATAGAAGGTTGTCAAAGTCAAACTATATTTAATTTCTCAATACCTTGAACCAGAAGGACATGATGGTCCTAAATAAGTAAGAAATTGTTTCCACTAAAAGTAAGGAAAACATTCTTCTTTTTCAGCTTATTCGTGATAAAGTATTAAATAAGATGAAATCTCTCTGGATTTCATTTCATTGCTATACTATTTATACAAGGACAAAGTTGAGAAACAAACAAGAATCCTATGGTAAAGAATGCTAAAAATATGGCAATCTTGACAATTAATTTCCTAAGTATAAAAACCTACTAATACAATGAAATGACATATTAGATATCAAAAATTCAGTTAATACATATGTGAAAAAATTTGATAGCTGTTCCCTTCATAATTTGTCACAAAATCATCAACAAAGTGTCACATAACAATCAATAAGTTGTTACAAAAGCTCACTAACAACATGTCACAAAATCTTAAACAAATTGTCACAAAATCATAAACAAATTGTCACAAAATCATAAACAAATTGTCACAAAATCATAAACAAATTGTCACAAATTCATCAACAAACTGTCCAAAATCATTGGCGTGTTGTCCCAAAATCATCGACAAATTGTCACAAAATCATTAGCGTGTTGTCCCAAAATCATCGACTAACTGTCACAAAATCATTGGCGTGTTGTCCCAAAATCATCGACAAATTGTCACAAAATCATCAACAAGTTGTCAGAAATTCATCAAAGACTTTTCAAAAAACCATCCAGCAAGTCCAGGTACTTTTGATTGTAAACCAGCTACTCGTATTCCACGTTGACCGCCTCATCCATACACTGTGACACAGGAATATTAAGATGTTTTATCTTTATTGTTCTGTTCTTGTAAGAGTTTATGGCACACTACACACACTAACACTGTCTCTGTCTGAGCTGTTGGTGCTAAAATGAACAACAATATGCTGCAAAATCACCTTCTTTTGGTGGGCATTAAATTTCAGAAATTTTGGTAAAATGCAATTCACTGGCCAGAGTTGAAAATTTGTGGCTTACAAAAATGTGGAACAAAAGCCCTTTTTCTGCATTTTAGTGGTCAACTATTCGAGGGTTTTAGATTTTGTGGTCAAGTTCAAACAAGAAATCAACAAAAATTCAACCCTTATGATCTGCATAAATATTGTTTCATAACATGAAACCAATCCTAAGCATTCAATGCAAATTCATAAGTAAGTCTGTAAAGTAAAAATTGAATATAAAGTGTCCAATGTAGAAAAGGAGGACAGGAATAACTGTCACTTAAAGATGAGATATAAACATGTGTACCTGTAGCACCAAATAATGACTTGGGTACCTTCTGACTACAACACTTCGAACAGAAATTGTTTCCACAATGACAACAAGTGTACTGAAAAGAAAAAATAAATATTGTTTTAAGGTCCCACTAGTTGAAAGTACTTCTGTCACATGGAGACTACCCAGTCACAATATCCTACAACAGAGCCAATCAGCAGTTACCGGGAACAAACTATGTGTAAAGAAATATTCAAGACTTTGGAGATCACACTGGAAGCAGACACTTTTTCTGCCAGGCAGGTTGGGTTCTTCTAAAAATAATTATAACTGAGGTATAACCATTACATAACATTACAATTTATTAAAACTAAAGACCACCATGTGATAATGGGAAAAAGCAAAAAATGGTCTTTGTTGACACTTGGACTTTCTTATCAAGTAAAATATCATTTAAAAGGATCTTATGGAAGATAAATCGCTGGTCTTCACAAACAGGTATGGTCATACTAAATTTCTGTCTTCTTTTTTCACGGTATCAATGAGTATGTTAATGCAACAATGTAACCATATACTTACCCTTCTTTTCAATATTGAAGCAAAAGATGCCTTACACTCACAGCAACATTCTATAAAATAAGAAATGATAGATATTTATAATTTAACTAATGAACAACCCATGAAATAACTAGACTATTTTAAAACGCTTAAGAAAAATTACATATTTCCACTGGGTGTAAATATGTGGTCTTAACAATTTGATATTCTGAAGTAGAGAGTTTAAATGTTTGCAATTTTTAATCATCAGAAGGAATAACTGTCTGTGCCAAATTACTGATTCACACCTATAGCGAATATTAACCGGTCATGAAAAATATTTGATTTTACAGCACAGTACCTCATCAAAGCAACCATCTGTAGAGCAACAAATCTCTATAACACTAAATTTCCCTGAACCAATATTAATTTAAAATTTAACCTCTGTAATGCAACAACCTCTTTACAATGACCTATATTTGCAGGGTGTTATTCTCTACTATTGCAGCTCTCAAAGGGTGTTACTCTACAGAGGTTGTACTGAATTTAATGTACGGTTTATAACTAACCATTTGAGATAATTTTTCTTCTATGTTTGAGTTCCATTAATCTTGCAACCATTCCAGTTTTCTCTCCAGTCACTGTCTGATCTACCGTATCATCTTCCTCACCAGCTTCATCTTGTATTGTCTAATGAACATAATATTGTAACTAAAGTTCTCATATAAGGGCCATAACTCTGGCAAAAAATCACCCAACCTAAAATTACTGACAATGTGCACAACTAGGTTTAGTTCCAAGCATTCATATGAAGTTTCATTGCAATCACAAAGTCAATAAGTCTCCACCTCTATAGTTAATATGCCAGAGAAGAGATAGCTCCACCTTTTTGTTCGTCAAAGATTGCTAAATGAAGGTTTTCAAATGAATTTACTGATTGGACCATGTGCTATAATTTACAGTTGAACCAACTACTGTTTGTATCATCAATACAATCGACATTAGCTAATAACAAAGTTTTACTGTAGCTTAACATGACCTGCTGGCACAGAACTTAAGAGCAGGAAATGAGGGAAAACAGACATGGTTGGCACACCATCGTGAGAGACAATTGTTGGCGGCCTATACTCCAGACCCGAGTGAACAGGCTTGGGTCAAAGTAAGTCAAGTTAACATGACCTGTAAAGGATTTAGACTTGTCTCTTTACTAATGGTCAATCAGACTATACTTACATCACATAATTTATCAGAGTCTGTTAATGGACTGGTTTCTTCACTATCTGTCTCCACACAACCATTAAACATCTCCTTCTATAAACAATCATAAACTTCATGTTAAGTCAGTAAATACACATAAATATTATCTTAAATAGCCTGGGTGGTTGCAGGCAAAAAGGCTTCGATTATACCTAGGTCACAAATCATCCTAACACCTGAAGATGTTTGTGTATCCGATGTGAACCACATGTCTAGGCATCTTGTGGATGCATCTTGTGGATGCATCTTCAGATGCCATCTGACAAATAGTAAGGCATATCAAAAGAGGCTTAAAACTATTCTGCCCCATTACCCTTGAAAAGTTTTCCTGGACTGTATCCTAACCAGTACTAGCTTTTAAAGCTTCCACAAGAAACCAGCAACTTCTCGACATTTGCAACTTCTCGACACTCGAAAGTATTGCTTTCAATAGTACAGCTTTGAAGATCAGGAAATATTGAATAAAGTCAATATAAACTTACCTTAGTACCGTTTTCTTTGTTGACACTACCACAGTTATCTAACACTGACTGTAAGGAACGCTTTCCCTTCAAATATTCAACAAACAAGAAGAAACGGAACTTGGCACCTAAAATGATGCAAAGGAACATCAGCTGCATCTAATAAATCATACACACAAAAAATAGTTAAGCTCAATCATAAGGCAACCTCAGATTTCAAGGGTTCTAAGCGTTGTCTTATAATGTGCATTTTTATTATACCCGTGGAAATGTTCTGAAGGGGATATAGTTATAGTCTCCATCCAACAGTCAGTTACAGTACAGCTCTCGCGACTCTTGCCAAAATCGCAATGCATCTGTGGACAATTTTCTACGTGCAAGACCGCGCAGGCCATTAAAAGCGCTATAATCGCCACATTCCACTCAATTACCTGTTAATTAAATTGTGATCGCGGTAAATGCGATAAATACAGTGATTTTATTGTCGCTCAATCAGCAGGATTACGAGGAAATCGCGGGAAAAGTTTTGCAGCGATTCCCTCGTAATGCCGAGGATTAGTGGGTTCCCCCACTATTAAACTTTGACATTAATCAACCGTCACAACTTTTGTCCAGAGCATATCTTGAAAACTATATAAGAAAATAGATGACAACTTGGAGAAGTGCAGTGACCAAGATCTGTATATTGATTTTTGAATTATCTCCCTTCATGTATTTTCATAATTGGTATTTTTTGTCCAGAGCTTATTTCCAAATGTATGCAAGGGATTTACTTGAAACTTTAAATACCGGTATATTAAATAGATGGCATCTTGGAGAAGTGCAGTGACCAAGAACCATAATTCTAACAACACCGGTATCTTTATTTTTTTAATTATCTACCTTTATATATTTTTGCAATAAGTTTGTTTGAAGATGATATTGAGAAGATTTCAGTTATCAAGTATAGTAATTTTGTCATGCTTTAAGTATGTCCCTTTCTTTTTTGTCTGATTTTTAGCAGCGTCTAAATTCCCCAATACTGTAATCTAAAATCTGGCCAAAGTCTAATTCCCTGAGTCCGGAAATCATTTTGAGTGTCAAATTCCTGCCTGTTCGGAATCGTCTTCTAGCTAAAAAAATGCGCAGTTCAGCCACTTATACCTGACACCAACTCGGTGGGGCACTACCTGGGCAGACTAATATCAGTTTAAGGGTCCTTATACATACCAAGATATACATTATCTGTGGCTAAAAAGAACCAATTGGTCAACAGAAAAGACGTCCATCTCGTGGGAAACACAACCAAACAAAGCAGGAAAAAACACAGCTCTATGTGGAATCTGAAAAATTACAATATACATCAAGAGTTTGTTTGAATTCGGCTCACCTGATAATTTATTGCACCTTGAAGGATAAACTTTTTCATCAAAGTCACAATTTTTTTTATCTAATTTACAAAATGATCACTCTCTACTCCTAGTGAACAGTTTGCAACAAACAGTCTGCATATATTTATTGAAATGTCTAGATATTGTTTTAGACACAAATGTTCAGTGGAACCTCTCATAGAGATGTATCGTACAAATCAAAATTAGCAATTGCAGTAAATGAAAATAGTGGTGCATTTCACTTTACAAATTTTGTTTAATATTCTACTTACAAAAAATACTACAAAGAAGTAAAGAAATTGCTAATACAGTAGAGAATTTGACCCAATTCTCGACTTGAACAAGCATAATTTAACTGCTGATATCTGGTCTATATTTTTTCCCAGGTGGCATATTTTCATAAGCGGGGAGTATCACAAAGAAGAACAATGTGTTATACAAACGCAAATCTAAAGCATCAATATTGCACAGTTTGCTTGCGGAAATTGATATATCCAATGCAAAAACCTTGTATAATTATATTCATGCATTAACATCAGGATCAGGTCAAATTCTCCAAGCTATATCTGCCAATCAAAATTTGGTAACTATTTGACCCATGGAAATATTTATTTATACAGTATCCTAGATATATACTTACTTGAGTGAGAGTAAAGTATGATCCCATTTCAACAGAGAATAAAAATGTCTCAGGTATTCATTACACTTCCCAACAAAGTCATGCATCTGCATTAAACTGAAAAACAAATAAGAAAAAATTATAAAAATAACGATTCGTATAATTATGATTTACAAACAAAGCATGTTACTCCATGAAAGTGTTCCGAAAATCCATGCAAGCATGAAACTCTGTTGCAAACCATATTGATGTAAGAGTCTAAGACGAAACAGTCAATTTGGTTAACCCTTTTACCACATATGTACAGACGGACATACTTACACACAGGCCGACCACTGTGCCTCCCGATCTATCGATACAGGGGCATAAAAAGGAAATGGGCAAAAGGAGGAATAACTCGAAATGTGTCCATTGACACGGGTCCCCCCCCCACTCATTGGGTATATAGTAAAAATAACAAAGGGCCACAACTCTGGTAAATCAAAGCGCTGAAGGCACTGAATTTGTTTGGGTCTGAAAATCAGCTGCCCCTCCATTTCACAGATTAATTTTATCTATCTAAAAATGTAGTGTGAATTTTCCGTATGATACCTCCAGAACCTTTTGAGATAAACAAAGGACAAACAAGAAGAACGCTCATGACAATTTTTTTCTAAAATGACTATTAGAGGGCCATAATTCCATGGAAAATCATTCGATAGGAACAAAATGATAATATGCACATCAAGACTTCACACTGATCATTCCAGCAAACTTTCATTAAATTGGACCACGGGTATATAAGATTGGGAGCGGACAAGATTTTGTAAACAAAAGGGCCATAACTCCGTAAAAAATTATCAAAGCGGAACAAAAAGACGATATGCACAACTGGACCTCATACTGATCAGGAGATATGCAAAAACTTTCTCTAAAATAACCATTAAAGGGCCATAACTCCGTCAACAATCATCCGAGCAAACCAAAATAATAATATACACATTTAAACTTCATACTAATTATTCCTGGAAAGTTTCATTAAAATTGGACCAGGCGTATATAAGATTTGGAACTGACAAGATTTTATTAACGGACAGACATCATGGGAAAGAAAAACCAATATTTCGGGAGACATAATTATGATAAATTGCCAAAAGAAAGTTAAAGTACTTGGACACTGCACTGTCTTCATTACAATACTATGAAAATTACAACCTTTAAAATATATGGAAAGGAATGCATTTTTTCAATAAGATATATCCATCTGTAGATACATCTGTATAATTGTTTACCCCAAGTATAATGTTTGTTTGTTTTGTTGGGTTTTAAGTAACATCGACACAGTGTAGGTCATAAGGCGACTTTCCAGCTCTAGTGGTGGAGGAAGAACCCAGGTGCCCCTTCAGACATAATTCAGGCCGGCCACCTGGGTAGTACCACCGACCAGTTGGATGGCTACATCACATAAAGATTTTATGTCACCGACGGGGATTTGAACTCACAGCGGTGAAGGGCAAGTGATCTCAAGTCAGCGAATCTAACCACTTAGCCATGGAGAGATAACGCAGCTACCACAGCCAAACAAATCAGAACGAGGCTTATCAGCAGCTACAACAAACGGTTATTTGGGAATTCTTATAAATAATTTTAAAATTTCGATTTATCTGACGCTAATTATGGTAAGATTTGATTATTTTATTATAATTTATTTTTCAGATTTATATAAGTTTGATTCGATGGAAAATTGAATCAATTTGACTAATCGTATGGATCCTAAATCGGGATTTCTATTCGGATCTTTGTTCCGAGAAACGATGGTCAGTATACGCCATTACGGCATTAGTATACAAGCCTGAATGGCAAAACAAGTCTGAATGACAAACCAAGCCTGAATGGCAATATGCATGGATGAACTCCGACACGATGAGTGTCAAATATGTTATTTAAAACACTGTCTGAATGACACATGTAGGGTTGAAAGCCCAATCCATGTATTATGATGTAAGATAAAAATTGTACCACGTTAATTAGCGGTACATGTACATTGAACTTATTGAGGGATTTATTATCCGATTGATGTGGATATATGTACTTTAACCTGGATAGAACAATTGGTAGCACGCTAAAAGTGCGAAATTTAGTTCGGTTTACGCTTGAAGGCTTACATGTTTGCTTGAATAGCATTTTGTAGTACACGTATTTTAATCCACATGTGTTTGTTTACAAATAAAGAGTCTGTTATCACGCTTCTAGCCACGCGTGCGGATAACAAATCGCCCCGAGGTTTTACTTATCCATTTCGGGGCCCCACTGAGCTTTATAGTTACAGCAACGGCGCATAACTATAAATAATTTACATACCTATTTATAACTCGGTAAAACCTATAATAAAAATACGGAGGGGCGCACTAAGGTGCAGTGTTTATGAAACAAATTTAAGATATTGTATATATAAAATGATAAACTGCCCCAATAAACGGCTGTACATTACAGAGGAAAAATTCATATAGTTTTACTATATTTTGCGTGAATCGCATTACTTATAAAGTATTCTTGACTTGCAGGCAGAAAAAGGCGTAACGGAATGCCCTACGGGCGCCCCGACACAGTTAGACTCGACACATTAGAGAAAAGTTTGCAGGAGTTTTCCTCGGTTGCAAGGAAAGTCAGCGAGATCGGGAGGACAGAAGAGTGCCTTTCTACGGACGTTTCCTCGCTTGAAAATTATTGCGCCTGCCAAATGACGGTTTACATCCGAAGAGGCAATTTGTGAATTATTTTTTCTGCTGTTGAAAATTATTGCGCCTGGCAAATGACGGACTACTTCTGGAGACTGTAGTTAGCAGGGCATAGACGTGAGAATCATGCTAACAGTATTTATTTGGGACTGAAGTCCCAAACAAATAAAAATGTCATCCTATATGGTCAACTAAACATCAAGGTTGTTAATCAGTAAAAGTTTGAAGAAAGTCTGCCCAACAGTCTATGAGGAGTTCAACACACAAGATTTGTGTAACGTACAGACGGACAGCACCAATGCTACATCCCCCCCACCACACATATAAATAAGTACAAATAACAATTACGGGCCTATACAGTATACCGCTATCAGGGCTTTTACTAGACTCCAAAAGTGAAGAGTCAAAATGACTCAATTTTCTAGAGTCATAAACATATTGCAAGAAAAATTGTATTGTGAAGCATAGTAAATTAAACTCTTCATGTTAAATTTCCAAGAGTCAAAATAGGCATTTTGGTCAAATTCAAGAGTCAAAATGCAGTTTCAAGAGTCAAATGACAGCCGTGTGCTATACCTACCTGAATTTGAATTCTCGGACTGTCTGTAATGCAGAATGTTCATCTACCTGCTCCTCAGTAACTTCACTCTCTATATTTGTACTTGGTAGGAATTTGTCTAACAATCTTGTATGCAATTGTAATAGACAAACCAGAGCTACCAGTATCACAACTAATGCAGCCAGGGTGAACACAGCAGCTAGAATATATAAGAAGAGACATATATATGTCAAGCATGTACATCCATGCACATGCCAGCTCAATAGTCAGTAATGTTTAAGGGTGTCATGGTGATCGAGTCGATACAGCTCTGGGCTACAGATTCAACTCTGGATTGATTCTTGACTGGGCAAAAGGCACATCGGCAATTTCTGAAATACCAGTGTTTCCCATCAATTTAGAGATAGCTGGTTAGCACTCAAGTTGGTGGCAAACGAACTAACAGTATTGTTAAAGGTCATCTCGACAGTTTGGTCTACTGATTAAACAACAGACCAAATATCACACAGCCAAACAAAGTAACTTGACAGACAAAGCAATATATCCACTCATTAAAGATGTGGAAACTTGTCAATAAGATACATCAATGGCTTAGAATTAGAAGGTCGTAAGTGCCACTTTTAAGATTCATACATATTTAGAATAAGCATCACAAGGCGCTTCTTATGAGCCCATTGCATAAAAATCTGAACTTGTCATGTTGACCAAAATGAAGTTGTAAAAGTTTGTTTTACCATAAGTAAAGAGTAAATGTCAGACAGTTTTTCCATGTTTTCTCAAAATATCGATTTGGTAGTTACGACCTTCTTGTTCTAAGCCATCGACATGTGCTTAGAAGTTAATTATAAACAAACATTGATAACTCTTCTTACCTTGAGTGAGAACAAGACAAGCTAGGTTACAAACAATCCACAGTATGACTGTTAACACTGGATAATGCCATCTGAAATAAAAAAGGATATGGTATTAGCACATTTATACAGGTTTCAGGGGTGACTCGTCCCTACTGAGGCATGATGCCGAATAAAAATTCTGTTTCAACTGTGTTTTGAACATTCCTCCCTACACCAAAATAATGTCACCTTAAAATGAAAGGGGCGTGTCTGCAACTAAATGAAGAATCAGGTTTGTTCTTTCCATTGAAAGGTTAAAAGTGACATATCAATCATTATTGGAAATGTTAAAATTTAGCTTACTAATATTTTCAAATGACAAAGTTCTCAGTCTTTTTTTAATCAAATATTATATATGTAATGTAAATTGTAATTTGATCCTAAGGAAAACCCAGGATATTTACTAAAATGTTCAATTTTCTGTGGGATTATAGATGTAAAAAATAAAACAGTACACCGGTAAACACCACATACAAAACCAGTCAGCAAAATTAGCACTTTTCCCGGTTGTCTAGGAGACTTGGACAAGTAATTATTGATTTGAGCAATCAACTTCTGCAGTAATTATGCATAAAGTATATATAGGCAAACTATTCACTTTTGCTGATTCGAGAAAATACATACATGTAGGTTAATATCCTAAATTCACAGACTGCAAATAAGAAAATTATCCAATTTACCTTCTTAAATCATCCCAAAGGTAGAGTATAAAAGCAAATGGTTCTGTCATACAATTAAACTTCTCTACTTGTAGTACAAACTGTGCTATATCCACTTTAGGTTGACCCTTGCCGTTATCACGGTAACCAGGCGAGATTTCTTCCTCCATTTCCTGAAAAAAAAAAGAATTATCTTAAATGAAGTCGGTAAAAACTTTGATAAATTTTCTTTTTCCAGAAAAATCTCTGCCACCATAATTTTATTCACCAATATTTTTACTTTTTAGAGAAAATGACGTATTGCCAATTGTCAACTCACCTGTCCTGCTGCCCGCCTAATTTTAATAAATATTTTTCATACCTTGTAAATTAATCCAAATTGAACAATATATCAAAGATAACACAACATTTGCGAATCGACATAGCGATACATGTACTTGTACCTAATAGTTTCCTTGTGATATTATACATGTATGTAATAGCCTAAAACATTGTGTTTTCTAATTGAGTGTAACAAAAGATACATTTAACATAACACCACTTTCAGTTATTACAAAAAACTTGAAGTTTTACACACTGTGCTACTACATGTTCTATCCAACCATACAAGAGTATGCACAGATACATAGGGTGTATGATATCAGAGTTTGGAACTGGGGTCTCGACCCCTCTAGAATTTTGGAAAACATTTGGTAATGTCAAATATTCACACTGGATCGTCAGGGATAGTCTGTAAAACAGCACATTGGAACCCCTCTGAGAAAAAATTTCCAATTGCTGTTTTGACCCAGGCCGTTCCTAAGACAAAATGATTTGTTGGACCCCCTATAGAGAGGCTGTTTGGATCAGCGCACGAAAAGAAGAAACTGTGCTGATGTAATATTAGTGCACCTAGAATAATGTGATGCTTATAAACATTGACCGGTTTAGCCTACTTAAATCAGTTAATTCTGTATTAAAATAATACTGATAAATCAAGCACACTTGAATAATCTACCTCCTGGAATCATATTAAATTTCCCCGCCTTTCACAATATCCTGGGTACACTATTCATGGTGTATAGAATCAATGAAGAAAAACATAATATATAATGTTTCTGACCCACTAACTGAATCATTATGTCATTTAGTGTATCGGTATGTGAAATAGCTAATTTGACCATTTTCATTTTTTTTCTTTTCCAAAAAATGGACCTACTTATTGAAAATCAGTGTGACCAGTACAGTAACACATAATTTGTATCAGTCGAAATCATTCTCATGAATCAGTGTATAGTCAAGTCCCTAGACTGTATTACAGATGAAAAACATGCTGGTTGAACGAGAATGGTCAAAACTGGCAATATACATAGTTATTTTGATATGTACAGTAAAATTATTGGTCTGATAATACAACATGAAAACTGACACATGATAGTTTTTTATAAGCCCTGTACATCATGGTACACAATACTTAAGTCTTTATCTATGGTAGTTACATTCACAATAAAATACAGTACAATACAATGCACTATAAAATAGTATAAATATCTCAAAACTATAAAAGCCACTAGATCATAGTCAAATACTGTAAAGTCTTTTAATTTCGATGGAACAAAATTTCGCGGTTTGGGTAAAAAAGACCATTTCAATGTTAATGTAAATTTGTGTATTTTGCATTTCAGATTATAAATACAACAGGGATAAAGACTGACATTTTCAACTTGGTAGCCCAACATAGTACTTTCTTTGATTATTGTATAGTGTATATAGGGAATTGCTTGAAAAATCTAGGGGCCCAGTAGCCCACGGCCCCTAGATTTTTCAAGAAATTCCCTATAGATGCTAGTCTGTATCCCTGTACAAGGGTCAAAATTATTGTTTGATGGGATTAAATTTCATGGTAGAAGGTGAACCATGAAATCCACGAAATTTAATACCCCAAAAAATATTAATGCTTTTACAGTAACAGCATCTACTATTACTTAATGTAATTGTATGCATGCTTGTGACCATAAGCCCATATTCTTTAGATT
Organism: Spisula subtruncata; assembly: GCA_963678985.1. NCBI lineage: Eukaryota > Metazoa > Mollusca > Bivalvia > Venerida > Mactridae > Spisula > Spisula subtruncata. The sequence goes on along the minus strand of OY787666.1, from coordinate 33,647,465 downwards.
GTAATGAGTAACAAGGCAAGAGACTAAAAAGTGGCAGCAAATACTGTAAATGGCATTATTTTTGGCAAGGCTTGAAGCACTTAAAAGCCTATTAAAAATATGAATTTTTTTTTTTACATTTTTACATTCAACAGACAGACATGAGTTAGAGTGTGTGGTTACCAGGTATACATAATGCAGTTTTACCACTGCCTAATTGGCCAAATATCCTCAGGCCGAGGGAAGAGGTAGAAACTTTGCTTGACAATTTCTTTTAATGGAATCCGGGTGCACTTACTCTAAATAGACTCCTTAGTTCTCTATATTTCATGATGTGCCGGGCGTAATAAGCACCAATTATGGAGACTTTGGTGTTCCCAAACAGTTCATTTCTAATTGTGTTTTTTCAGACATGAACAAGTACCCTGGATGCCTAGATTCGACCCAGGGTCCTCTCAATCCAGAGCCAAGCGTATTACCCCCTTGGCCATTATGCCCCCCCCCCACCAAAAAAAGAGTTTTAATAAATTCAACACAAAAATAATAATTTGTCATATGATAACATACCAAGAATTATTTTCAAAGTATGACCACAAGAAAGATGCATGAACAATATGCATGATAAAATATACAAGTTATAACCAAAGAGTGTCATATTTATAGGAATTAATAATTATACGCAAGAGGTGTCACAATAACTCACAATGAAACTGCCAGACCTACCTGCTTAATATGCAGTACCCAGTCCTTGATATAAAAACTTTAACTGGTGATTAATTAAAGTCACATTTAACTGTTTTACAACCGTAATAAGAGTCAAGCTGACACAAATATACGACCATTACTGCTATATCGCACACGGATATATATCACAATGCCCTGAGGAAAGATTTATAAATTATAATACATATTATACATCTATGACTCTGTACAATAACGTACAACCTTAAAATAGCACAAAAAACAAATGACTCAATATTCCCCATAATCCTGTTACAGCTTAGTCTATAATAATAATAAAAAGATATTATCTCATTTATACTTTAAGTAATGTCAATATTTATTTCCTCAATAATGTGCAAGATGTAAAGACTGGCTCAAGTTCTCTTTCGTTTAATTAAATACAACATTTTGAACAAAATGACTGAAATCACAAAAGATATGTTAATGTCAAGCCATATATATTTGCCACATTTTTGGACATACTGTAAAATCATTTATTTTCGTGGGGGGTTAAATTTCGTGGATTTCGTGGTTCATCTCAACCACGAACTTTCATCCCAACGAACATGCATTTTGACCCTTGTTTTATTACCTGAAATGCAAAATCCACGAATTCAAGTCCCAACGAAATTGTCCTTTTTACCAAAACCACGAAATTTCGTCCCAACGAAATTAAATGATTTTACAGTAGTATGTACAGAGAATTTAACTTAATTCTCAACCTCCAAGAAGCATAATTTATTTATAATTTCATAAGCAGTGAGCATCGGATGATGATCCCATATACTGTACAAAAGTTAACACAAATGAAGAACTGATAGATTTTGTACCAATGCATGCAGAATTCTTTTAATTGAACAAAAGAACCTTGTAACATGTACATGTATGTACTCAAGCATAAAGGTCAGAATGTCTAAGACCAAACACTCTGTTCTTTACTACTTATCAAATCTTTTGATTAAAAAAATTACAGAAAAACCCTACCCTAAGAATGCATGGACAACAAATGCTTGAAAATAAATTAACACTTTATTAAATACTAGTGCATTATTTTGTGGTTGGTAAATAATTTAATTATGCTGTAGCCTTTGTAAACATGTACATGTATGTCACAAGCAAACAATAAGTATAGACAACAAGTCTGGGTTCTTTTAAATCCTGTACTAAATTCATTAATGCACAAATATATAACATTTATAATTATGATACTTTTCATACTAAATGCTAAAATTTTAATCCGTTTAAGTAGATGTTATCATATTTTAACAATTTAATTATAAGCCAAGAACTATTTTAAAGTTCATTTGCATGAATACATTTCTTAAGAACAATCCCCTTAAAAAATTGTAAAAGCTTTAAAAATATATCTTATTGTTTTATTTATCATGTTTTGATCACGATACTTGCAGGGTAGACATATTATATTATTAAAATATTAGATCCCGGGCCGTGTCATACCGAAGACAACATAAAAATGGTACCAGAAATTCCCTTGCTAGACCAGGCGAGCATATAAGGGAAACTGGCTTCTCTTAGGCTTGTGGCGATGGATAACATCAGGATTGAGGTGTCATAAGTGATTAAGAAAGTTTGAAAAACATCATAGGAAGGAAAGAACGACTCCTTCAGCACCAACATGATGCAGAACGGTATCCTGTACCATGATGAGTGGCCTCTTGTAGTCAAAGCCTAAGTGTGAAGGAAGGCTACAGACCTTTTTCTGGCCTTTTTGGGAAAAGGCCCCTGCCAAATTTGGGAATTTTGTGTCGCGGATTCTTACACATCGGGAAAAAAACTAAGCGGTTAAATGGCAAAATTGGGATTCTTTTTCTTTTAAAATATCTTAAACCCATGCATACATACTGGGTCGGGACAAAAAGCGAACAAAAAGACGGGTTTTCCCGATTTTGTCTTTAAAAACTATTTTTCTACGAAAATAATCGGCAATTTGATAAAATACAGCCTTTCCCCCCGTCTAGAAATGTAAACAACTCCAGCCTCGTCTGCTCATGCGTCCAAAATTAGAGGCTCCAAAAGGGTCACTAATTCACGCTAATTGGTAAGTCTACAGTACTAGTACCCGAACAAATGGTTTCATCGGCCGAATAAATGACAATAAAGGGTAAATAAAAAATAATTTTGATTTCATCAAATGTAATCAACCTTCACAAGATCCCTCGTCAACTTTCACGTGGGTGCTTTTAACTGCCGGTTCGCACCGTACTAATTCCGTACATCACATCGTGGGCTCAATTATCTCATAGTGCACAACTTCATAGAAGCACTTTGACACAGTATATGACCATAATAAATTCGCCGAAAAAATAGCACAAGCATATAAAAGTAATATCAATTAAATGTTTTGTCAAAAAGTTATCAATATATCACCTACATCCAACACCCGATGTTTCAATTCACTTCCGTGTTTACACTAACAGGGCCGCCAGTGAGTGTAAATATTTATACTGCTTTCTCATGGAGTTGAGCCCGGGCCCCTTAGGGCTAAAAGCCTTACATGAACACTTCCTACAGTCTATTCTTTAACCAATTTTATTTTTACTGACAGAGAAATTACTTAACTTTATGAAATCAAAATAGTTTTGCCGTTAAAAAGTGTTTGTTGTAAAATATTTGCTATAAAGCAAGTGCCAGTCAAGAGCCTACGTCATTCTGAAACTTTCTCATTGACTTGAGCCCTGTGATTGGTCAGCCTCTATTTAACCCAAAGACTGAAAACTTTTCACAAAACACAGTTGTGAAATAAAGTTAATTCATCTTAGATGATATTCACCTATTTTAATCAATGTGAACGAGCCTGTTGACAAATAAATCGTCAATAACATAACCCCATGGTAAAAAGCTTAGGCATTGATGCTTACCAAAACTGATTTTCATGGTTGGTTGCTATTAGTGATCACATACATAGACGATTACAAGTTGTTTTCATTCACATTTGTTTTGCTGTTGTGACAGTAACAAGACTTCCAGCAGATTTTAACATGTTTTGGATAAGAACCATCGCCGTATGTGTGCATATTTGACCCAAACAATTAGGGCTCGAGTCGATGAGAAGGATCGAGTCGATGAGAATCAGGTATAATGAGTTGCATGTGCGCGCATGTGCGTTTTCGAAAATACAATTTTTTATAGAACATGGTTGAAAATCATCAAAATGTGTCTTTATTGAAACAAACCTCTTAATAGACATCTACATAATAAATAAACATGTTATTTTCAAAAACAAACTTTAAACTTAAATTCCCAGTAAAAATTAATGCTATTTTCGCAGACGACAATCTGTGGTAACACCGGGAAACCCTTGGAATCCCCAAAATGAAACATGTGGTTTGTTCTGGAACACTTTTGTAAAATTTGTTATTATCGTTTTTCAAATAATGGCAATTTGCAGCAGAAACTGTGAAATCCATAGGGTTGAAACAATCGACTGAATTGATGGTATTTCGTATGATAGATTTTGTTTTTTTGGTGTAAGTTGGTAGAATATGGTTCAATTCATTGGGAGACGATGTTCATTTTGTTGAAAACATGCATTTTGTCATTAAACGAACGCGACTCAATCATTATCTGAGTCGTACACCTGTTAGGTTTTAAAGAAGAAACGTCTTAGAGGATGAATTGGAATAATCACTGAAATGGAATAATCATCGTCTAATAAGCTTGGACTAGCTTTTCTCAGGACTGTCAAAAATCACGGGGACCTTTCTAAGGCTTCTTCACGCATGATGAATTCCTTTACCGCTATTGGGAAGACTGTTTACAAAATAGACAGCGCTTGATAAGGGCATACTTGTAAGAAAATATCTGTCAAGGCACCGGCACAATGGTCAGGTCAAAATAGATTGCCAGACCACATCGCCATCCTGCGAAAGAAAAATTGGTTGGACTCCCCCCCCCCCCACCTGAGGAAATAATGGTTCGCGCAGGAACCTAACTGTTACACGATAGAATTTTGGACATGAATACATAGACCTATATTGGTGCTGTTATAAATGATCAAGATACAATCATTTAATACCTTTGATTTGTCGTTATGCTATTGTAAAGTTCATCCGAAATTATCTGCTAAAATCCACCATTTGTGCGTGTTTGGTTATGTTTATATTTGACAAATAGAACATGTTCCTGATTTTAACCGAACAGATTCAGATTGCGCCGAGTTGGATTCAAATAGAAATCTATTATTTTGTGGTTTTGTGATATATATTATATCGGGGATATCTAATTTGTCTATTTTTGATCATACATCATAAATAAATGAATAAGAATTCAATTGCAACAGGATCTTCTCTATATAGAATCCCTGATTGCAAGGACAATCTGCATGTTATAATACGGAGAAACAAACAGCAGATTGATCTTAAAATTGAAAAACTGTTTTATCTGAAGAAAATCGGAGGTCTACAGTAATAGCAGAATAACGAACATTTGAATTTTGTTATGATATTTTTAAGGTGAAAATGACAAACTTTACATGGGATTCAATTGGACCCCCCCCCCCCCCCTTATACAACTTGGAGATTTAAAAATTAAGAAAGCCAATTAGCCTACTTCCTTGTGTTTGGCAACCAGTCTTATATTCTATAAATCAAGAATTTCCATTGATGTTCTTAAATTGCCTAATTACCAAAAAAAATGGGATAAATATAGATTCTACATCCTTTTCTGGACAGAATCAAATTATGTTTGGACTATTTAGGCAGAATATATATATAGGGCCTATTCTCTATAAATATCTAGGGTCCCTGATTTAGGCTTGCATGTGATACCAAATTATAGTAGGCCAAGGCCCTATAATAGATTTCTATTTATTCTGACTTGTAAGAGTAACAACCTGTCCAAAAGTGTAGATCTATGAGTAAAAGTCGAGTTTGACTTTTTCCTACAAAAAGGAGATTTAAAAAATTATAAGTTTTAAGTCTTTGATCCAGGTATTTGATTAAATATTCAAGATTCAAAATTCAACATTAATTTTATTCGATGTAAAACATTGAGGCTAACGAATAATAAAAAGAACGTTTTATTTAATTTGTTGAGATTAATTTGCAAATTGCGCAACTCCTCGAACACATAATTGCTTCCAGCCTGTCCACATTTTTCACAACATACTCTATGAGCTTCCTCCAAAGACGTGCTTGTGAGACTCTGAATTGATTCAGCTTGTTGATGAGCTATCTAAGAGTTTGTCCACAGGTAAGCATAGCTAGTTTCCTCGAGTTCAGTAGAGCCTTTGACAAAGTCAGTAATCACCGTAAGTTGCTTTCAAAGTTCCGAGAACATGACTATTTTGTTTCCAGTCAAATATATAGTGGCATGGATACATTCCTTCTTAATTGAGAGATCTCAGTCGATACCGGTAGTACCTGTAACCTCTGGGTGCTTACTGTTTTCTGTGCTCGGCTGGTAAAGTCCCTGTACGATTTCCTCGTATATGTTTGCCTTTTAATCTGACAACCGGTGTGCAAATATTTACGGGCGGTGACACAAGTTACTTAGTATGTTCCTGTTATTCCCGCAGAAAGCTGTCTGTCATTTTAAAAAAGAATTACTATGGCGGGATTCAATGATACGTAATTTTGTCATGGGTAAAGAATGTAACATTTTCTTTCAACCAGCAGCAGCCTGAGAGTATTTTTCATCTGCAATATAGATATTGGTAGTATAGAAACTAGACTAACCACTGATTTTTGAGGATGAAGAACAAGGCTCCGGTTATTGTTTCAAAATACGTTGTTTTTGGGGGTCAAGCGGTTAATTCAAACGACGCGTTTTTCTTCAAAACTCAAGCACATTTTCCGTAATTTCTCCCAGAATAACACATGTTCTTGTTCAGAATTTTGTGTACTAATAAATGTATAGGCCTATATACATATTGTTTTTTTTTCGGACCCTGCAGAAGGTATAAAAAATCAAGCAATACAACTTCCGCTCAAAATGTGAACATGTATTCTGACACCTGTATGCGTAGTACCATCTGTATGCTAGGTATATCGGGTTGAACGTTGAAAGTACAATACAAAATCCTACAAATTATGTAAGGCATGTAAATGATAATTCTGTCCGCACTATATATCTAGAATATTTACATATTATAACATAATGCGAGAAACAGACACACAGTACATTACAATATAACAATGTCTTGGGCATTACCTTCTTCAGGAAAACCGGGCTTAGTAACAAAATTATGAAAATCATGAAAAATGGCGTTTGAAAGACAAGACTTAGTCTCGTATGAATAGTTTCTGAATTTTTAAAAGCAATATATAACATCAAATTGTTGCAAAGTTACAACCTCTTTAAACCAACCACTCCCGCCTTGTTTTTGAGTGTCGTTGCAAACGTCGTCGTTACGACAACAAGCATTTCAGATATCCAGTATGTTATAAATTCTTGACGTAATGATTTCAAAATTATATCATAATTTAGAACAGTGTTTTTATTTTGATATAACATATATTAAACCTGTGCATTAGCTTTTAGAGAAAAGTACCTACTGTTTTCGTCCACTTACCCGTTGTTTTACCCAAAATGGTTACTTTTCAGAAATGGGTCACCATAGCAACGACAGAAGAATATAATTCGTGAGAGAGAAAAATATAAGACATAGTAGTACTTATCTAATTACTAAAAGTAAAATAAAAAAACATGACTTCTTTCTTAATTTGTTAGCTTTTACGATGTCACTAAGCCCAGGTTTCCCGGAGGACGACTCATTTACATTTTCGGAAATATTGGGGGTGTGAGACCTTTGAATTATGTAGGACATGTATGGATAGTGTCCGTAATATGTAGAACATGATGAAACATATGCGACAAACATACACGCAAAACATTACAATGCAATACCAATTTACCTATTGTCGGAAATATTGAAAACAAATATATATGCCCGACGTATAATGTTTTCAATTACGTCAGATAAAATCAAGTTATACATAGAAAACGACAATGCTATGTAGAGTATGATAATGTAGAACAGCAATAATAAGTAAAACGCCACGGAAATGGTATGTAGGGCGTGATTATCGTATGTGAGAAACAGTCCAAATCTACATCACAATACAATATCTATTTTTCTATTGTTAGAAATATTGATTTAAAAAATGGTCTACAAATTATGAAAGACATGTGTAGGTAGCGACATTGTATAAAATAGTTCCAGGTCTTGTTTATCATGACATACTGTGTATAGTGATCGCTAGCTTAGTCTTTACATGTGATAATCTGCCCTTGATATCCAACAATGTCAATACATGTATTTCACAATTTAATAAATTAATTTCAATTCAATTTATTATTAACAAAAACGAATTATTCATGTGCCGCTTTCACCGATACCCTCGCTAATAAACTTGCTTACGAAGCCCTATGAATCACGAATTTATATAAGTTGGTTACACTTTATAACAACGCTGGTACATGTACCTTTGTTCGTGATCTCACCTTGTTTTTTTTCTTCAAAAAACGTGCTTCGTAAAAACCATTGATATTGTCAGTATTGATTATCCATAAGTCTAGTCTCGGAACATTCAGGGTTATGAAATACATTAAATCAATTGACCACGTATAACAGCTTCCAGTTAGTAAGGTATTTCATATGATAGAAAAACGCGCACACGATCACTTGTCTTGTTCAGGGAACTGTTTACGAAATTTAAGCAAATTATCGTCGAAATGGATAATATCACTGGTAATCAGGATAAAACATTTGGCGTTGAGCTCGGAAATAATTTCAATAATTTTAGTAGCTCTACTCCTATTATAACGAATAAAGAAAGTAGTGTTACAAGCAACGAAACGTGGACTTTGGTTGACCTGTGTGATCCAAACATTATCGGACAGAAATCAATTCAAGATATACAGTCGGAGACTACGGATTGGTTAAAACGGCTTCGTGATTCAAAACGGACAGTCAGACGCTCCTCGTGTGATATTCAAACAACGGATGTGGAAATAACGAACACAGCTCGTCGGAAATCTATTCCAATATCGAAAGGGAACGGCCCACTTCTTAACAACAGATTGTCGACTCTATCTGAAATAAATAAAAACGGATTAAAACCACCAAAAGCTCAAGTTCGACGTCATAGCACACCGGAATTAAAAACGTCAGCCAGTGTACTTGAACATCTCCGTGCTACGTACAGACGTAATACAGATGGGAACATTAACGTAGATAACAAAACATTGAAGAAAACAGCACTTCCAGACAAGTGGTACACGTTTAGGGACAAAGTTGTCAGAGAAAATCAACAAAAGCGGAATAGTTGCGACCAGCAAGTTGAATTAGAACTGTTATCTATAAGTGGTAGTGACGACAGCGCAGACGACTCTAGCAGATCAGTATCACCACCATCACACCATTCACCATCACCACACTCGTCTACGTCATCGCTTACGTCACCAACAAGCTTTCCTGGTCGCTTTAATGCGAGTGTAAAGGATCGAATTTCAAACGCCAATTTGAAAAGTGATTCTTTATGCTCAACGCTTGAAGAAAATGTTGATGAAAGTAATGATTCTAATGTGCAATGTACTATTGACAATTTGAAGTGCAAAGTGCCCAGGCTAAAAGCTTTACTAAATAAACGGAGACATAGCCTTCCAGTCGATATTAAGGGGCTCACTCTCAACAAGATTATGGATACGCACAGTCCAGTCGGACGCGGATTCGATGATCACGAGCCTCACAGGAAACATCACGTCAATTTCAATGAAAATGGCCCAAAGATTATACCGACGGGTGATGAACTAGTCACATCGAAGCAATCTGCTCGTAGAAACAGTGTGTCAGTTGCCACAGGACTTCATCAAAGTGGTGACATGAAGGGAAGAAGAAACAGCATCATATCAATGGACAAAGAAATCGTTCATCATAATCATAACACGGATACAGGGGAAAATGACACTCACCCTATCATTGGTCGGAGAAATAGCGTCGTTTTCGGCACAAGAATAAATGAACACATGCACTTACCAGGGCGTAGGAATTCGGTAATAGCTGCTATTGACCATTCAGCTCATCCTGTCAATATACCAAACAGTGTTACTCATAATCCACGACGAAGGAGCAGTATTGGTTCGCTTGGTGCTGATCACGTCATGGGTAGAAGCACACCGGGTGAATCTGGCAAAACTGGAGGAAGACATTCCAACGAACGTCATCAATTGAAGCATAACTACCCCCTCCAGATACAGAAGTTGTTACATGATGCCGAGAAAGACATGCCCACAAGTACATTGCTGGAAATAAAACGGTTAAAGGAAAAAATGAAACATGACGAAGACTAATTATAAGACTACAAATACACATCGGGTGTTTGGCGTAAACAGCAAAATTTCGGCGAATACGCATTTTGAACATGACGTCCTAATTTGTGCTATTATATTTGTATATTCTTGTGTATATTAAAGTCGCCGGAAACCCAGACACGTGACTGTTTAGTAGGGACCACGGTCGGAGGATGCGTCAGACGTATATTATTTCAATTAAGGACTACTTTGAAATGGTGAAGAGTCGCAAATAGGTGATTTAAATATTTTGATCTACATGTTCTATGTAAAGGTGGACGTACGAGGGTTGTTCATTTAATTCCCGGACGATCGCCATAGCGCTTGATTGGAACATGCGATTGTAGTAAAATTTCGTTTCATAAGACTTAGTCATCAACGTGATTATTTGACAAAACATGAAACAAATTTATCCAATCGAACACAAACTATGGTTGCTATAGTAACCACACAAACGACTACCCGGCCCAACCCAATTTTGTAGTGGTATGTAGAGTGTTAATTAGGTAGGGGTAGTGGTATTATCGCATATTTTAAGCAGAAAACATCAGCAAACAATATGTTTGTATCTATGTCATGTAATATAACATTTGCTGTCAATTCAATGTAGCCTTTTGCGTTCTAATGACGAAGAGCGTGCTTCTGTGAATATCTCGATTTGTTTAGAGAAAACAGGTAATGTAACGATTTTATGAAAATATTGGCCGTACACCTGTAAAACTTAAGGCTCCATTAAAGAAAACTCTTTAGACAATTATCGTAAATGCGGAACGTTGTTTATATATGAAATAAACCGTTCTACGATGACATAGCACCACCATGTAATGATCAAAGGAAGGGCAAAACTTAAGTCATCAACAGAAAATGTCGTAGATTCATGGCCTGTTGGGCGGTAGACACTAATAGAATAATAAGTGCTGAATAAATTGCAGCTACATGCGATTTAATCGTAGTTGTAGGATATTACATCACTACTGAACAGCTTAACATGGCGAACATATGTGTCCGGGCAACTACTTACCCCCTAAATAATGAACAAACTGTGCAAAAAGTAGCGTTTTAGATGCGAAAACGTCGTAACGTCGCCATTTTTTACGTCGACCTGGGCCGACTAACGTTACACGCACTTACCAAAACGCTAATATTATGAAATCCCTTCATCGTACCAAGTTGAAATTTTGTATGTGAATCAAGGAATGATTTGATTGTGCTAGTGTGCGTTTTCATTAATATCAGTCCAATAGTTTTTCAGCAATATCGATCGTCCGGGAATTAAATGAACAACCCTCGTACATAGTTTTACAGTTTATTTTCCGAAATTAAACCATTATGCCAATGATTCTTATTCACAATTACAACAGAAATGTAGTTCATACATTGTACTCATATTTTAGCATATGCTTAGATAATGGTTCAATTTCTTAATTCTGCGATCCGGTTTTTTGTTAGTAATTGAGGTAATTGTTTGGATACATGAGTTTAATGAGTGCCTACTAAATCTGGTCAAACTATACTTAATGTTAGTGTTTTAATGTTGATATATGGATTGTGTTTAATGTTGGTACACACAAAACTCAATTTTACAGCACTACACTTAAGTAGGCCTAAATTCATAAAAAAACACTGAACTTTAAAACTCGATATTGATGTTGCCACCAGCAAGTTATATTGATTGTATCTCCCATTGACATACTTCATTACTTGTGTGTTTCATGTGCTTGAAAAGAACAAAGTAAATATCATAACTTTATGTAACGTTTTGTGTGCTATGTTGTTTGATCAATGTTAGTAAAGTTACCTGTGCAACCAATTGCAATACTAATACGCAACGCAACGCAATTTAATTCAACTTACAATTACAATACAATACAATACAATACAATACAATGCATTACACTTGCAATACAATGCATTACACTTGCAATACAATACAATACAATGCAATGCAATGCAATGCAATGCAATGCAATGCAATGCAATGCAATGCAATGCAATGCAATGCAATGCAATGCAATGCAATGCAATGCAATGCAATATACTAGTAATACAAATTTTTATACAAATACAATGCACACTAAACCTAGGAATAGTTTAATTAAGTACAATACAAATAAAACACAATACAACATACAATTACAATGCAATATAAACACAATACAAATCGCACTAAACCTTAGAATATATGTATGTAACTACAATGTACATGTTACATAATTTTAACAGTTAAAATACTTGGAAATGTGGAATCATAATTTCCAGATTATCTTAATATGTGCATACACAATACAACCTCTGTAGATGAACATCATTTGGAAGTTGCAAATACAGACCGTTGTTTGGACGTGGATCTTACAGTAGATATCGGATGATGGAAAAACGAAGGGATTGTTTTTGAGAGGTTGTTGCTATACAGAGGGTTGCTGCTCAGGCAGGGTTGTACTGTACATATGAATTCGGTAAAATATCATCAACTCATACAGACTACCGATGTGATCAGACAATCTGAAAATTAAGAACATATGGCTGGCATAGAATGAGACTGATACATATTCATAAACAGCATCAAAAGGCGCTTTTCTTTAGCCTATTGTCATGAAAATCGAAAATTACTGTCATGTTGACCAACCTGAAGTTGAAATATCGATTTTTTACTGGTGTCTATCTCATTTTAAGCCAGCGATATATTTATTGAAGTCGATTGGACCGTTGAGCTATTTGACCGGAGTCAGTATCAACCGTGACACCATCTAAGTCGAATCTGTCCATCCAGACCTTCCATGAAAAACCCTACAAAAACAGTATTTGTTGTCGAGTGATCTCTCTTAACAGGCTTGATATATCATTGACAATGGGCGAATGCAAAACTTTTGGTGAGTTTGCCTGGACCAGGAACTTTCTTTAGATAGTTCCTACTAGAAAGGAGAAAAATACACGTTTTTAAATTATTTTGATGTATATCTATTTATTTGATGGTACTTGAGTTGGTGAAGAACAAAATAGAACATTATATTTATTTTTTTGAGATTATGTATATATGCGTGTAAAACATAAAACATCACAATATCATATTTAGTCATCTTTTTTTCGCCCTTTTCAATAAAAATGTACGTTTCGTGTTGTCATACCGCCCCGCTGTTTTCCGTGAAGTTGTTATTGTCGAATAAAAGGCTGACAGCGATTTATTATTTCAAACATTTAAATATATTTTTATCATTATACTGACATATTTCGGCACATGTTCTTCTTACATAATTATTAAAACGATTTTATGCACATTTATGTCATTAAATGCGTTAGGGAGTAATAACATGCTGGATATAGGGTGTGCCTCTTTAAAAGTTCTAACTAAACATGTACTGCAAAACAAGTCTTTAAAATAGAGTCAAAATAAATTTCATTGGATTAAAGGTTCTTATTTATACATGAGTCATACTTGTGCACTATATAATACTATATATATAAAGTCAATACTACTTGATTGACACATGCTTGGTCATAGTTTCTGCTATAAGCGCATGATTTATAAATTCCCAGACTCGTCGTCTATATTTTCGACTTGCTACATACATAACAAATAAATAATAATACAGTAGTAGAATTATAAAATAAAAAAATATGCGTCATTACGTGGTACCAGGTATATCAATTAATTAGTTGATTAATTACTTTATTTAAACACGCGTAAATAAGTCTTAAGCCATGTACAAGGTCAGTGTTTCTGTTTAGTGCCATGGGTTCGATTTCCATTCATATTCAAGTCATATACATGTAATCTATACACTTCCATTGGACGTGGACAACAATGTCGATCTTTTTCCACATGTGGAGAAGTTGCTGGTTCCTTGTGGAAGGGAACGTGGATAAGCCTACTGGTGAGGAAAATGTCCTAGAAAATGGGTTTGGTGAATTGGTCACCGTACGTATAGTGTTCCAAGAAATTATTGAAACTCTTTAAAGTTGTTTCAAAATGATGTTACTATTTTACTTGAATATCCAAAAATGGAAGCTTGTTTAGAAACGGCATTGGACCCAAAATAAACATAATTGTAAGGACAATGAGTGTATACATGTGTTTGCGAGGTAAGTTTCGTGAATATGATGACATGACTCGCAATAAGGTAACGTCGCAAAGTGTAACACAACGTCGATGTTATTTTATGTATTTAACGTCGGTATTTTACTTATAAGTGGACGAGCTTCATCCAATGATTTGATGCACTGTTAATTAAGTGGATTTATAGTTTAATTACGGATTAATAAGTAAATGTCTATATTTTTAAACTTAATATATCAAGTGAAAATATGCGGTTTATGTTGTTAATTCAACCAACGTTTCAAATGATGTTACCGATAAGACGCACGTTTTATGCCCCTGTGACATTTTGTCAGTACTTACATCGGTGTAAATAACTTTGCAAGTACTGATTGGAATTGGTTCAAATTTTAAACAATTAAATTTCAGCCTAGACGTACCTCAAATTTTTAATTAAATGTTTATGTTAAAAGTAATAAACGAAATATCAATATTTAAAAAGAAGTACCATAAAAATACAACGTATTTTTTTCATCTGTGACATTTATTCAGCATCTACTTAACAGTCTGATTTTTCAAAACGCTTTGTCCGAAATATGTCATTTTCGCATGTTGTAAAATTGACCCAAACCGTATGTCAAATTTGAAATATATGCATTATAAATAGCGTATAATAATTTGTATAGCTATTTAAAAAAACGCAAATTATTTTCTATAAATTGTGACATACTCTGACCTATTGCAATATCCGCTGCCATTTTTGTTTCAAACGCCCGTTTCCGTTAAATTTCTCGCACGTTATTGTGTTACATCATTGACATTATATGGTGAAATTTCCCACGTTTTGGATATCAAACAAAACAGATACTCATTTTTATAGAGGTTCGATTGGCAGACGTTGTTACTTGTGACACGACGTTTTTGACGCGTTTTTGCCATTTTCGCATTAATAATGCTTTAATACAAGGCTTTTTAAAAACAAATAGCTATAATGCCCATTATTTGATAGTTAAAATGATACATACTACAGTTAGATACGATGAACCGTTCATTTAATACAATCTTTATAATAAGACAACTCCAATAAATAAGAAAAGACGCGACGTTATTGCGCGTCATGTATATTTCATACATAACACGTAAAAGAAACGTGCATATTAGTGTCGGAATGAATTTCTAGTCCGCGGGAAACTGGAGCTAAACTTTTGCAAGACTGTTATTGTCTTATATACGTACTATATTTACAGTGTTATAACGTTACTGAGTTACATGAGTTTGTCAGATGGAGTTGGCCAGACGGCTAGGCGTCGGACCAAGACATCTCTCTCGGAAAGCAGTTGGTTGAATCCAACCACTTTGAGCAAAATAGCTGGCCTAACAACGTCCAGAGAAAAGTGCAGTAAAATCACTTATTTTTCGTGGGTTATTTAAGTTCGTTGATTTTTTTTTGTAAAATGTATTTTCGCGTGGGTTTTTAAGGTGTGCATTACTAACTGAACGAGAAGTTTGCTACATATATTTGGAAGGTAGATTAAGTGTGGTGATTATATTTCGTGATCAAGTCTACCCACAAAATCAACGGAATAATAGCCCAAGACTGATACGTATGCTTTATGCTACCAGTCTGAGTATAGTCTACCGAAAGACCTAAATTAGAGGTCTTTGGTCTACCAGAGTCTAAAGTGCACATGCATTTCGCTTTTTTCCATTTCCACACAGTTTCAAGCGTTTGTAATTGTGTTATTATGCACTCAATCTAATGTCAGTGGACTGGGAAATTCAAAGGCTACCTTACATCTAGGATATTAAAATTAATTAGTCCGATGACAACAAAGTAATAGGCACATGCTGCTGATAGGGTTCAATCGTGTGGTGCTATTTTTCAAAATGTCGCAAAACATCCACAATCTGCAGCAAAGATACCCAAAACACAAATCTCGATAATCTTTAGAAAGATTATTTGGTATGAAAAACTTACTTTTTGCTTTTCAGTGACGCTGCTAAAACTGTATCCGTTGCGTTTTTTCAACAATCTTTGGGTTCGATAAAAGATCCTTGTGCGCATGCGTACAACGTAGTTTCGTTTTCGTCAATTGTCAAGAAATTTATTTGTTGATTATATTGCATCCGACTGTTATTCAACCTGTCATTTTAGTTTGTACTCAGGTATGTAAAGCATGAAAACAAATATATAATGAAAACACATACTTTTCTGCTAATTGCACTTTAAAAGGCTGAAATATCACAACTGAATGTCTACTTTCGTTTTCAACCTCGAACAAACTACGTAGACGTCTACTGTAGTTAACAAGGTGACTATTACGCATAACGAAAGGAAGTGTAACATCGGAAAGGGAACAAGAAGCAGATACCGTGTACCTGTAAACGGGTAAAGTATAACGCCGTTACAAGTACTAGAAAGTATCGACTGCCCAAATACAACGGAAGTAATTAGCTTTAAATAGTATTTTACAGAGCTTTCATCTAGTGTACGCCCTACTGTAACGTCACCTGACTTTACATTGATGTAA
The DNA here is from genome assembly GCA_963678985.1 of Spisula subtruncata. Classification (NCBI taxonomy): domain Eukaryota; kingdom Metazoa; phylum Mollusca; class Bivalvia; order Venerida; family Mactridae; genus Spisula; species Spisula subtruncata. The sequence continues at coordinate 33,630,887 of OY787666.1, read as the reverse complement.
GATGTGTGAATTTTAAGTTTTATGTATTGAAGGTTTGTCACTGGCATGTAGTTTTCACGCTATAGTCTACAGAAGGTCGGTGCCCTAGCTAGTTGGTTACTTCCTGGTTGACTGGAATCTTAATTGGAACCAATTATCGTCTTTCAGGTTAGTCCTAATAATAAGACATATACAGCTAGCTGATTTGAAGCTACTTTTGACATGGTCAAATCTGCAGAGCAAATATACTTTTTTTCAATGATAAAAAACGATGAATATCCTAAAAAAATAGGGTAAAAATTTAAAAAGTTTAAATATTGATTCTTTTTGGATGGACTAGTTACATGTAGTTATCAGATTATTTTTGATACATTGTTGTAACCATATAAAAAAAATTAAATGCAGAGCATAGCCTTCATTTGCCAGTCAGCTTTCTGCTGACTATGGCAGGCATATATATGTGCCTCCATCAGGATTTGAACACTGGTCTCCGGATCAGGTGGCTAACTACTGAACTACTGAGGACACATACAGAGTAACAATATATATGTAGAGACGGAGTAATGTATTATATGCTTAATATATTCCAATGCATGTCCCGTGTACTTGAATCACTGATTATCAATGATAATCAGTGATTCAAGTATTCATATATGTACTCATTTTATCTTCTAAGTATTTAGACCTACTTTTAACTACGTAAATATCTAAATGGTTTAGCGAGCAAAACCTCTCAGTACATTTATCTAAATGATACTCTTATCTCAATACAATATGAACATACTTACACAATAACTTGTTACCCCATAAGTGTGTATTCAACATCTAATAAAAATTATTTAATGATGTTTATAAAACATTCCATTTCCATGTTTCAGTCACCAGCATGAATAGAATGAACGAGTGATTTCTACTTGTGTGACTTATAAAGACATGGCAACTGCATATGATATCAACACATTGGTTAGTACTCTCATTGTATTAGTTTCAACTTTTTCAACTATTGAACATCAGCTTAGTTTACAGTAACGCCTCGGTATCAAGACCACCTCGGTCATAAGGCCAACCCAAACTTAAAATAACATTTTGCTCACTTCAGTTGTTCGTATAACATAACATCACATAATATAACATTTTACTGGTTTGTTAGGTCCCAGGGTCTTTTTTCACTATATATCAGAGGCCGAAATTGGGCTACTTCACAATTGGAAGGAGGGTCCTTCACAATTCCAAAATGCCAGCTTCACAAACCACATAAATGTCACTTTCAGAATTGAAACCACTTGCATAGGCCCCAAATTTTTCAAAAATATGAAATTGATAAAACCAGAGTAGCTTAAACACTCAATGATGACATAGTTCAAGCCTTCAATGATTTTCTTTACAAAATAAAGGGAAATATGAGTTGTAAATTGCTTTTCACAAATTAATTTATGTTAAAATCTCGCTTCCTCTTTCACAATTCAAAAGCAAAACAACGTTTGAATTTCACAATTTTAGGATAAATCTCACTTTGCATTTCACATATCTTAAAGGCTAGGGTGTCTTCACAATTTTGGCAAAAAGAGCCCTGGGTACTCTGTAAATAAGTTGATCAGTTTAAAGAGTCCTATTGACTTTTTATGCCCCAGCATCTATTGATGCAGAGGCATTATACGTAGGGCGTTCCAAAAGTTCCAGGAAAAGTGCTTTATTGTATTTATTTTATGGTCAATATACTTCAATCTTTGCATTTACATAGAACAATTCATGATACATAGTGTGCTATGCATTGAACGCATGAGGATGTGCCGTACAAAATGACACGGCTGCCATAGTAACGCCAGTTATGGCTGCCCGGGGCAATGTTATATTTGACCGTACGTTATTAACATGTTCTGACTAAATCGAACTCAGTCAGTCAAAGGACACACAAAATACACCTGCTACAGTAACAACAATGCTTTATATTCTAAAAGAATGCCTCGCTTGAAGATATGCACTTCCAGGGTCCGTTTGCATTATATTTGAAAGTGTCACAAAATCAAGCAGAAACGTCCAACGTAACGTCTAGCGTCTGATTCAAACCAGGCCATACCTTCCTATTATCATCTGCAGCAGTACCACAGGCAGTCTGGAAGCGTTCATATCATGCGTACATCCTACCCAATGACAAACGACGTTTTTAACAGGCAGTGTTTATGAATCCTATTGGTTCAAGTCTTAATTTTCCTGCTAATAGACAAAAACTGGTCAAATTTCAATGATTTGCAGACATTTGACGGGTGATTCTAATACGGCGACAAATAAGACTGAACAAAACAGTGGGACTATTTAAACTATGGCATAAATTGACCAAAATGATGTTATACCGCCCTTCGCAAATGTTCCATGCAGTAACTTTAGGTCATTGTTAATTGGTAGCTGTTTGGTTGAGAGCAATGCGTAGGTTAGTTTGGCGATTTCTACGACGTGACGTCAAAATTGCCCCGGGTAGCCATTACTGACGTTACTATGGCAGCAGTGCCATTTTGTACAACACACCCTCATGTGTTTGATTCATGGTATAATATGTATCATGAATTGTTCTATTTAAATGCAAAGTTTGAAATAATTTTAACATACGATAAACATTATAGAGCACTTTTCCTGGAACTTTTGAAACGCCCCTCGTATAGTGATGCACCCGTCCGGTCGTTCGTCCATTACAAAATGTCGATATTGAAATTTTTTTAAGTCCATCGAGGAATTGCATTCAAACAACTTTGCATATTTGTTTACCATCATATTAAAACATGATGCATTATCAAAGCCATGTAACACTATCAAACATTTCAACGGCATAATGGCCCCTGAATGACTAGAGCTCTATTTGTTACGGACAAGGCTTCCACCGGGGCAGAACATTTACTGAATCTAAATTATGTATTCATGCCAATTGTGTTTATAAGGCCTTAAGGGTCAAGTAAACGATTGAGATTTACTCAAGCCATGTCATTAATTCTACAAATAGACATTTATAAATCCAGGTCATCCTGAGAATAACGCAGAAAATTTGACACCTCGTTTTTGATGGTATTCATGGCTACAATGATATGAGAGATTAATCATTTTGATTTGATACTATCATAGATTAGATTAGTGTGCCCAGGATAATGTGATTTTTATAAACATTGACCTGTTTAGCCTAATGTAGTAAAATCTGTCAATTCTGTGCTAAAATAACACTGATAAATTGTGCAAGTGACCTCTGTGGCTCATTCCACATTTTCCCGCTTTTCACAATATCCTGGGCACACTATAGCAAGTTAGTATCCACTTGTGGTGTGTTTAACTGTAAAGTTGCTAACATTGTTTCGTTTATTTTACTATTTCCAGTCTGATGACATAGCAGAACACCAGGAGGGTAAGCACCCTATACATTGTAACATTAATATAGTTCATGACTTGTTGTGTGAATGAATGAGCCTTTGGGTGCATGATCAGCTAGGCTTATATGTGTTAATGATGCTGTATGGTTTCATATCATTCTCAGTGCATGTCAGGGTTCTCAGTAAGTTTTAACATAGCAGACCGAAATGCTTTAACAACATGTCTGATAAGGTCTTTAAATAGCTTAATGCAACTGTTTTCTTCAAATTGTGTATAAATTTCACCTTTTCAGCCAGCCTTAAATGTTTTTTAAACAGTCAACCCTGCATGTGCAGTATTTTATATCAGGGTTGTATCCAGACCCAAAAAATCACCAATGCAATTTTTTTTCTAGGGTCTTATTGAGGCATTTTTGCCTAAAAAAATATGCTTATTTAGGTAATTTCTCAACTTTTTACTGAGGCAAGTACTTTGGTCTGGCTTACTCCAAAACTAGCTTGAATATACTCAACATCCACATAATAGTTGTGAGGTACTTCTTTAAACCCCATAATGTGCTTGTATGTATCAAAATGTCTGACATTTTAAATAACCTCTGGGAGATTTTGTCAGATGACTTTAATGATTACTTCAGAGTATAAATTGGCTGACAATTGTATTGATTTTTCATATTTCATCTGTGAGAATTGGTATAAAATTCAACCACTTTTCTCCCTTAAAACTGAAGGTCATATGCCAACCTGTTAGGAAAAAACTGAATGTTCTATCAATGTTAACAATCAACCATTCAATCAATTGTGTATCTTGCTTCAGGTGAAACATCAACTGATGACACTCTATACAAAACAGCTTGGAAAGACTTTGAGATCCGTCTTCATTGGAATGCTGAACACGAGAGCGTGCCTGTTCCTTCAAATGAAATCTGTCATCCCTGCCTGTTTCAGTATGCTTTTTCTTATGACAGAAAACTAATTGAAGATGCTTTGAAAAAAGAAGAATTCGAAATTAGCATTCCATTGAAAGAGGGTTTTGAAATAGATGCTTTAAGTAAAGGTTGTGTTTCTGCACAGGATGCCTGGGCTGACCTACATGCACTGCTCACTGGTTATTTCAGTCATTATAGAGTTATCACTCTACCAGTCAACAGAGAAAAAGCTCAGATACTCATGAAAGCGTATGAAAAAGATTCGAATGAGTACCTGTTCAGAAATGTGGCATTATACATTGACAAACATACTAATGTTATACATATGGTTGGATATGCAAAAGGGGTCAACAATGTTTTGAAGGAATTAAAACTTGAAATGAATGAGGTGGTGTATAAGATTGACAAAGACACATGGGAAAGACTGTTACCTGAGCGTTTGATTCGAGAAGAAGCACATGTAAATATTACTGAGACAGGTGATGTGTTCATGGTTTCTGGGGATGCTACTGAAATTGAAAGAGTGAAACAAGTATTGAAAAGAATTGACAACAATTCTTTTTTCCTGGATACCTTATTTGATAAGAATGAACATATAGAATTGCTTATTCAAAATGGCAGAACAAATGATTCAGTGTATGCCTACTTCCAAAAAAGGCTTCGTCAAGAAAGGCTTGATGTATTTTTTGAAATGTTTGAAGAATCTAAAAAAGCTGTTGTAAGGGTGCATGCCAAGTCTAGAGAATCTGCCAAAGCTGCTTATGATGTAATAAAGAAAAGTATTGTTGAATTTTCCTTGGATCGGATTGAAGCTGTTTGTGTGACGGATGAGTTGAATTCTTGGAGCCGAAAGAAGAAATTGAAATCCTTTCAAAAAAGGGCGACCCTGAACATTGTTTGTACATCTGATGTTGCTAAACTAATACAAGAGGTTGATTGTGATATTGACATACCATTACCAAATATGGTTTGTGACTATTTGACATTGTATGGCAATGATATTGTTGAGAGTCTTCGGACAAAATTCAACCTAAAAGCTGTTACATTTTGCCCAACGCAGCAAAGTGTCCGGATAAGTGGATGTTTGAGAATGGTTCAAGAATTCCAAAAACACTTATCAGAAATTTACAAATTACTTACTTTGACAATCCATATGCCTTTGGAAAGCCTTGCTGAACATGAATACCAGATTAAAGCTATCGGAGATAGTCATCAGTGTCTGACCACTGCTGAAAAGGTGACTAGTTATAGGAGCTGTATTTTCATAAACTGTTTCATAGCAGCAGAATGGAAACTGTATGATTTTGCTGGAAACTCATCAAAGGTGTATATATTCCATGGTGATATAAACAACATACATGTCTCCAATGAAAATATCGCCAAATTACAGTTTGTGAACAAGTCATTTGAATCATTGCAAGATGTACCTATGAAGCAGTATGGTAATTATATTTCAATAATAACTTTAATTTTTTATGAGTCTATGCCGATGTCATAGAGATTTGATTTAGTTTTGATTCTTCAGCTTTTAAAGGGATTGTGTCCCTGATGGAGCGATATTTTCAAAAGTATATTTTTCTTACCAAATTAAGTATTTACTGTAAAATCATTGAATTTCGTTGGGACGAAATTTCGTGGTTTTGACAAAAAAAGACAATTTCGTTGGGACTTGAATTCGTGGATTTTGATTTCAGGTAATAAATCAAGGGTAAAAATTAATGTTCGTTGGGATTAAAGTTCGTGGTTTAGGTGAACCATGAAATCCACGAAATTTAATCCCCCACGAAAATTAATGATTTTACAGTATATAATAGAACGTTTCTGACTGTTGCTTTAAGAACAATGTATTGCAAATAAATGATTTAAACCTTTGTCTTTAAACCACTCTCAATATTGCGTACACCAGAGTATTTTTCCTTTAAAAAACGCACAATTTTCATTTCAGCTTGATTAATACATTAAATAATTCACTAAATGAGTCATTAACATAAACAAACTTCAGCCTAAACATCAAAAACTAGGTCAGTAAGGTCAAATCTTGTGCTCACTTTAGAGACCCCTGTTTTGATCAAATCTTCATGAAATATAGTCAGAATGTATGTTGTACTGATACTAGTACCTAGACCAATGTGCAACAGGTGAGCAACCAAGGTCCATTTGGGTCTTCTTGTTTACTTCATCGTTTTGAAACGTAGTCACAATGTTTGACTCAAGAAATCTTGATTAAGTTCGCAACTGGGTCATCTAAGGTCCTAAACTAGGTCACTAGGTCAAACCTCAATAAAACACTCTGGATGTCACATTAGTAACGTAATCCTAATGAAACTTGATCTTAATGTGTGTCTCTGTAAAATCCTAGTCCAGGTATAAATTGGGTCATCTGGGGTCAAAAACTAGGTCAACAGGCTATATCTAGAAAAACAATTTTAAGGTCAAATATTTTGGTCATATCATGACAAAAGTCACTGATTCTGCCTCAAATGCATGCCTTCAGGTGAGCACTTCAGGGTCAATGGCCCTCTTTGAGGCAGAAAACAGTTATTTCTCAGATGTTTATTTTCAATGCTTTCATTACAGAATATCAGCATGAAAAGTTTGATGTTTACAGACAAGCAGGCAATCCTGGAAAGTTGGCATACTGGCATGGTCTCCATATGTTACCTACATCTATGACTGATGCAGAGTGGCTGGTAGAAATTGTTGTAAAAAACAAATTTTCGTTATCAAAGTGTCTTGGTGACGTATTTCGAGAGGCAGTTGAGAGAAAATGTCAGTGTTTAGTGATTCCTGTTGAGCTTCTGCGAGTCATCTCCCCGTCTGATATTGCTGGTGCCTGTATTAATGTACTAGCAAATATTCAGTACCGGTTTCAAGTAATATTTCAGTGTCATAATAAGGCAAATATAGGTGATGTAGCCAGGTGTGTGGAGACGCTCTTCAAGAAACAGGACAAACTGTGTATCAGGGAAAATATACACACAGATCTATCACCCAACACAGGTCAGTGGCACTTTTTAACCAATTTGTTTGTTGGGGGTTCAATATTCATGGACTCGGCCACTGTCAGTGAGTCCAAAGTCTAAGCTGTCAATAAATGGGTCAAGCTTAGTAGACCATTTAGAACGGGGTCAAGCTTAGCAATGCTTTCAAACATATCTGGGCTATCAGCAACTGGGTGAAACTTATCTAAAATGTCAGTAACTGGGTTAAATTAATCTGAAATGTCAGAAACTTATAAGAACTACATGTCTGTAACTGGGGGAAACTTACCAGAACTGCCAGTAACTCCGTTAAACTTGTCAGAACTGTCAGTAACTGGATGAAACTTATCAGAACTGCAAGTAACTTGGTCAAACTCATTAGAACTGCCAGTAACTGGGTCAAACTCATCAGAACTGCCAGTAACTGGGTTAAATTAATCTGAACTGTCAGTAACTGGGTCAAACTTATAAGAACTACATGTTTGTAACTGGGGGAAACTTACCAGAACTGCCAGTAACTGGGTTAAACTTGTCAGAACTTTCAGTAACTGGATTAAACTTATCAGAACTGTCAGTAACTGGACAAAACTTATCAGAACTGTCAGTAACTGGACAAAACTTATCAGAACTGTCAGAAACTGGACAAAACTTATCAGAGCTGTCAGTAACTTGGTGAAACTTATAAGAACTGTCAGTAACTGGATGAAACTTATCAGAACTACCATTAACTGGGTCAAACTCATTAGAACTGTCAGTAACTGGGTGAAACTTATCAAAACTGTCAGTAACTGGGCTAAACTTACCTGAACTGCCAGTAACTGGGTCAAACTCATCAGAACTGTCAGTAACTGGGTCAATCTCATCAAAACTGTCAGTAACTGGGCTAAACTTACCTGAACTGCCAGTAACTGGGTCAATCTCATCAAAACTGTCAGTAACTGGGCTAAACTTACCTGAACTGTCAGTAACTGGGTCAAACTCATCAGAACTGTCAGTAACTGGATGAAACTTATCAGAACTGTCAGTAACTGGATGAAACTTATCAGAGCTGTCAGTAAATGGGTCAAACTTATCAGAACTGTCAGTAAATGGGTCAATCTCATCAGAATTGTCAGTAACTGGGTCAAACTCATCAGAGCTGTCAGTAACTGGATGAAACTTATCAGAACTGTCAGTAACTGGATGAAACTTATCAGAGCTGTCAGTAAATGGGTCAAACTTATCAGAACTGTCAGTAAATGGGTTAAACATCGATAGGTTTTATTAGATATTGTTTCTACTTAATGTCTCATTACAGATGTGCATCCTATTGCTGTCACATTACAGAAGAGCTCCCTTACATCTCTACAGGTAAGTTCTTAACAAAAGTTACAACGATGATGTTAAAGTGAGATTCTTATATCAAGCAATTTTTTCCAATTGGACATTTACTTAAAGATAGTTTTAGCCACACTTGTTTGCCAAAATCATTGATAATTACCACATTTAGCAAAAAATTGATGACAAAATACTTCTCTTGCAGGAGTTGCTTCCCTTAGCTTTTAAATTATTTATTTTTTATGCAAGTAGTTTGGGTTTAGTCTACAAACCCTATGGAGGCTGTATTTCTTCCATTTTATAGTGATTTCCATCTTTTGGACTCGACTAAAGTGCTCTAAATGCATCAATCTACAGATAGGATACCTGGTTATTGCTTTTTAGGCCCCTACCAGTTTTTACCTGGAGGAGACTATCTATAGGTTTGCACGCCGACTGTCAGTCTGTCCGTGAAGAAAATCTTGATCCTGTCATAACTCAAACGGTTTTCAAGCTAGAGTTAAGGAATTTGGTATGTAGATAGGGACTAATAAGGAGAGTATGCATGTCTAATTATTTGTTAATTCGGACATAAATTGTGGCTACCATTGCAACTGAAACATTGACAACCTGGAAACCAGGTATGGGACTTCTGTATTGCTTGCAATTCCTAATTACTTGTTGAAAAAAAATAGGACTTAATGGGGCTTTAAGGTGAAAATATATATTTATTGCAGGTTGATGTGATTGTGAATACTGTTTCAAAGGAGTTGATTCTGAACAAGGGATACTTGTCAAGGTCTATTTTAAAGTCTGCAGGAGACAAAATTCAAGAAGAGTGCCAGACAAATGACCCAAATGGGATACAGTATGGGGATATAGCTGTTACCAGTGCAGGAAACATGGAACATAAACACATATTCCACTGTGCTTTACCTCGTTTTCATAAACACATGGTTGCTGAAGTAATTCCATTATTTGTTTTTTTATGTCCCTCTATGAAAAATGTGGGTACAGTAGAACCCCACCTTACGACCACCCCAAAATTACAACCACCCCGCTAATACGGGCATTTTTTGAAAGAGCAGATTTTTTATATGTTGCTTTGCACATGTTAGTGTTGTGACTTTACGCACAAATGAGTAAAGCAAAAGGGTTCCAATCAATGTATCTAGAGCTGTTGGACCCAGGACCCTAACATTTTATAAATAGGGTGGTTGGTCATCATTAGAAATACACAATTATTGATTTTGAGGTCATACTGTAAAAATATGAATATTTGTGTGCGGGATTAAATTGTGTGGTTGATGTGGCCCACCAAACTAAATCCCCACACATATGAATAATGTCTATCGTATAATTATGACTGAGTGAATTACATATCTTTGAAATTACGCCACCACGAAATGGTCATTCTCACCAAAACCACGAAAAAAATTACCATTAAAATTAAATGATTTTACAATTGTTGCTGTGACCTTCAATTGACATTACGCCAGTTGTCAATCAATACCCTTTAAAAGTTTAAAACAATTTTAACATTATAATCACATGGTCGAATGGATTAACTTGAAAACCTTCACCAAGCAGTCTTCAACAACAAACCAGGAGGAGCAATTTCTGCTCTGGCGTAATGTCCATTGCAGAAGGGATTAAGATCAGCAGTTACACCATAGATTTGGCCTTAACTGTTTATCCTACCAAACAGATGTTTTGCTTATTACTTTAAGTTACAGATCAAACTATATGGTGTACTATAAAATTTCACAATTATCCGAAGACGTTAGAACCATGTTTGGATATGTTAGTACCTGTTGTCAGTACTAAGTTTGCAAAATATTGTCTCTGAACTTACCCGGAATGGTCTCCAATTGAATGTTGCGAACATTAATGTCATAACTAGCAATATCTTGTGTATGTTATACTGTAGTGTACGCATTTACATGTATTAATGTTTTGTTTTCATGCAGAATGTGAAATCCATGGTTTGGAAATGTTTGATAGAAGCAGACAGAAGGCAGTGTACAAGTATAGCATTTCCTGCATTTGGTACAGGCAAGCACCGGTATCCACCGAGGGAAACAGCCAGTGCTATGCTTGAAGCTATTGACGAGTATAAGAGACGTACACTAAATTCCTGTCTGCAGAAGGTCATGATAAGTGTTCCAGACATCAGTGAGGTAATTTCTTTTGCTTCCAGGTTGACTTGTTTTCAGAAGGGAACATCATGCAGATTATACACAACATTGCTAGATATTCAAAACCTCCTATCTCATGTTTCTGTCAAAACTAGATGTACTACTTTTTAATGCAGCAGAAAACCTGCATTATGTATCTTATGACAAGATTTTGTAGGCAAGCTCTGGACCAATCAATTTTAGTTTCTTGGATTTAACACATGCCTTTTATCATAACTTACTAATTTCGATAAAGTGTTTTCCTGAAGGGTTGGAAAACCACAAGGTGTTAGGTTATGACTATTCAGCAACGTGTTACAGGTTTGCTAAATATATATAGGAAGCCACAACATCATATAATCTTTTCTCTATATAATGTTGTGTAGTTATCCATGAGTTATATTTTGAAAGTTTTATAGTATAATACTTATTATCTTGTATGTTGACAGGGGTCAGGGTTGGGGGGATGCATTGCACTTCTCATCGTGTTATGTACTACGGTGATTTTCAATGGATCAACTAAAGATATTTTATAGATAGAATTTCAAATTCCTGCACATAGCTCAAACTGCATCTGTTGTTATCCATATATACAAAAATTTCTATTTCAGGTATTTTTCAACGAGTATAATCGTCGACAGAGACGTCTCTGGTGCACCATGGGAAATGGAAGTAGGTTTCTTGTGACTTCATAAGTGACTCTTAAAATTGTTAAACCAAGTTACAGTTTTCTCATTGAGTTGGTATTAATTATTGTTAGTATTAATTATGGCTCCCCAATGATAGGGGAAACAGAAAACTATACTCTCTTTAACGCTGTTGTCTATATAATTCCATTCACCCTAATGTAACTATGATTAAGTCAAGGTCAAGCTTAGTCAGACTGTGTAATGTGCATGATATGTATCTCTTGCTTGACAAGAAGGATTTTTAACTTACTTTACAAAACATTTCACCAAAGTAAGATGGCATGCAGAGTGTGTGTTGAACTGGAGTTGGATTGGATCAAGGTCACAATTGAAGGTCAAACATATACTGACTTCATTATTTGATTCAAGGTTGAGGTCACTGTTTGACTTCAAAAGGATCTTGTGTTACAAACTATGGAGGACTAACCATACTACAGTGACTATTTGATGTATATTTACATTTATATCCAAATGTCATTTGTTTTTAGTTTTAGACTGTAGCAGGCTGTCTATACAATATGGAAATGGCATCTATGCCACTTGCTTACATGTTATGTCAGAGAAACATGTGAATCTCCTTTCATCACAGTTTGTTATCATCTGTTTCAAAAATGGGCAATCAGGTAAACAATTGAATGGTTGAGTATGTTTGTAATTATGCCCCCCCATAGGCTGGTTTTGGTGTTTGTAAAAGTTCAGTATTCATCGGTGCTAAATCTGGATGTTGACTGCACACAGGCCTATCAACATGCTGAATATATTTAAAAATAATTGTTATCACATACTGTTTACTAATTATGTTGTGATTTAAACGTTTTAATGCTCTGGCATCTGCTGATGCAGAAGCATATAGTGATTGTCCTGTCTGTTAAATCGTCCCTCTGTTACAAAATGTTCAAGTTGATTGACTTTGCTAGTTATTATGGACAATGCTTCCACCGGGGCATAAGCACTTACGGAATGCAGCCTTATTCTCATTCTTTCTTTTTATTCAGTTGATGGAAGTTTTAATTTACTGATGGATTCTGACAGACCTGCTGATCGTGATCGGGACATACTCCATGATCAATGTCTCGTGTATTTAAATGAATATTCTGTGAGTCATCGGATAAAGGAAGCTATGAAATACCTTTTGTCATTTAACATTTCTGACATTGCCATTGACTCCAGGGGTAAGAAATTTATTTTAACATTCTAAGTATTCTTACTATACAAGTAAAGTCCCTCAAAACTGACTTTCCCATTAAACCAGACAATTTTTATGGTCCCTCATATCCTTTTCAGCTGAACTTTGAGATGAAATAAATTTGAGCAATGGTTATGACTTGATCGTTAGTGTCTGCCTGCACGTTGGTTAAGTTTATTATCAGAGTCATTTACTCATAGACTATCAAAGATATCTACTTAAAACTTGGCATAGTTATTCACTATCGCAGGAGTCCATTCTGACAAGGCTGACAACCCTGTGACCTACCAGTATATTTATTGAGTTATCTGCCCTTGTTACTATAAAAAACGAGAAAGTCAAGAGTCCAGGAAATTTAGGTGGTGCACTTGTCATTAAGTCAACTGAAAACATTTCCACAGTATCAAACTTCCAGAATTTAGGATGGTATCTTTGGTCCGCTGACAAAATACTGGTATTCAAGAATAATTATGCCCCAATCTATGATGAGGGGGTATATTGCTTTGCACATGTCCATCAGGTTGTGTGTTGGTAAAAGAATTGGTTTCCGTACAGTATTGAGAATGCCTAGGATCTTCAAACTTAACATGGAAGTTGGCCAGTAGATGACTTTGATTTTGAGGTCAGTAGGTCGAAGGTCAAGTCACTGTGAACATTACCATCTTTGACTATTGAGCTGCCATGAGGCGCATACATGTTTTACAAACATCTTTTGTTACTTTTGGAATACTGGACACATACATTCATTAGATAATTGTCATTTTAGCTCACCTTTCACATAGTGACAAAGTAAGCTTTTGTGATCACTCTTCGTCCGTCCATCGCCCGTCAACAATTGCTTGTGTTCACTCTAGAGGCAACAGTTTTGATCAAATATTCATAAAACTTGGTCATACAAGTTCGAAAATGGGTCATGTGGGGTCATAAACTAGGTCACTAGGTCAAATCTTAGAAAAACCTTGTTTACACTCAAGTGGTCATCATTTTCATCCAATCTTCATGAAATGTGGTCAGGATGTTGTTTTCAATGAAATCTAGGTCAAGTTTGAAACTGAGTCATGTGGGGTAAAAAACTTGGTCGCTAGGTCAAATCTTAGAAAAATCTTGTGTGCACTCCAGAGGTCACAGTTATGATCCAATCTTCATCAAACTTGGTCAGAAAGTTGTTCTCCGTGAAATTTAGGCCAAGTTCGAAACTGGGTCATGTGGGGGCAAAAAGCTAGGCCACTAGGTTAAATCTTAGAAAAACCTTGTGTACATTGCAGAGGTCGCCATTTTGATCCAGTCTTAATGAAATATGGTCAGGATGTAAGTTGTATTGATACCTAGACCAATGTGCAACAGGTGATCGACTTGGGGCCCTTTGGGCCCACTTGTTTATTTAGACTGAGTTTCTAATAATTTCTTCAAACATTTTAGGAATTCAACTAGATAGTCACCAATTTGTCCTTGATATCATACAACTATTGCAAGAATTGACAAAGGAAGCAGACAAAAACAACAATGCTCTTTATTGGCAAAATATTGTAGCTTTAGTTAAAAATGAGGACATGTTGCCACTAACTAAGAACTTATGTCCTTCATCAGGATTCAAAAGTATGGTTCCCACATGTAAGTTTTTTGTATCACGCACTTATTTAGTTTTGGGGCATATAGAGTTGGTGCTGTCAGCACACCCAATCGTTAGGTAGTGCAAATTTAGTGTGTTGAATTCCTCAGAAACTGATTAAGATTAAGGGTCGTTATTTATAATTACAGTAAAGGATGAAATTTTGACTGCAACAATTTTTACCAGAGTAATGGCCCTTTGTTACTTATATAACTATATACCCCATGATGAAAAATATTTTATTATAAATTCACTGTACAGGAATGATTCATTACAACTTTTATACAAAGACTATTACGCAATCACCTGTATATTCTTTTTTTCAAGTCATGTTTACCAAACCTGTTTGGCATGCACATACAGTGCCACATATCGATGTTGGGTTTACAATATTGGGCAAAACAGATTATCATACATCAGAAGTGAAAAGAAAATTGAGAACCTTCTTGGACTTGGATGGTTTTGAGTATGTATTTTATGATTACAAGACCAAACTTAAATTATTCTTTGTTTCCTCTTCTGGACCCTAGCTGATTTAGAATGGGTATGTTGGTAGGTTAAATTTCTTTTTGGAAGAATTTCCCAGAAAGATATTTATTGGTAAAGACATACAAATAACGAAATTTAGTAAAAGCTCTAATATAAGGGTAAAATCACTAGTCTTGTAAATTTAAATTGATACCAAATTTACTAGTAAGAAAGAAGCCCATATACAAAACATCAATACCTAATTTTTCATAAAAAAGAATCGACTTGGCCAATAAAATATTCTGGGTAGGGCTGTTTTTGCTGCGATTGATAGGGTAAGGGGAATTAAATTATATTTTATTTTAAACCTAAGCACCGTTGCTTTGTTTGTTAACACCCTCGGCGGTAGAAAAGTACCAGAATTCGAATCAGTACATGAACATAGCCAAAGTCAAGGACATACTGACTTGGTTAAAGAATGGGCTGTTACTATAACAAGTTTCAATAATAACATTACAAGTACTTTGGAACTGAATGTGATTTTTTCAAGTTTCACTGTTATTGTACTGTTATATATTTGGTTAAGATTATTTTTCAAGTTGCACTTGATTTTCATTTGTGTAGAATGGTTGACCAACATGGGGCCACTAATGTTGATGAGGCTATGGATGTACTGGAGAGTGATGAGTCACCTGGTGATACAAGGTCTGAAGAGGAAAACACTGACCACTTGCTACTGAGTGAGGTAAGGGTTTGCTGTGTATAATTTACTGATGCAGGAGGCATATTGTGATTGCCCTGTCTATCTGTCCATAAGTCTGAATATGTTAAC
Organism: Spisula subtruncata; assembly: GCA_963678985.1. Lineage (NCBI taxonomy): Eukaryota > Metazoa > Mollusca > Bivalvia > Venerida > Mactridae > Spisula > Spisula subtruncata. The sequence continues at coordinate 33,615,394 of OY787666.1, read as the reverse complement.
CAAAACTTTCAAGTTGTTACAGCTCAAACAAGTTTTAAGTCCTTCAAGGCTTTCACACTCTGCATATTTGTTAACCATCATAAACTCATTACATTATCAAAGACATGTAACAATATCAAACATTTCAACAGAATTATTGCCCCTGAATCACTTAGTTATTTGATATGGACAAGGCTTCCACCAGGACATAAGTGTTTACTGAAAGCACTTTTGTTGGTGAACGTTTTGCACTCAAAGGATATTCAGACCTTAGCTATTATTATCTTATTTACCATCAATGATATTACATTGTAAATAAGTTATATAACTTTAAGCCTGTTTTAAACTTAGGCTTTTGTGACAAAACACTGCAAATAGTCAAGCATGTTCCCTTATGGACAGACTTGTCTTTGTAATTGTTATTCTACTTACCCATGTATTTCTAATTTCAGAGTTTTGATGAATTGGTGACAGCAGAACTGAATCCCGGTCTTGTAAAGTTTCTGAAAAACTCACCACTATTTAAATCATGGCAAGATGATGTGCACAAGCAATTTGACGTCACCTTGAACTATGACGGTCACACTACGGTCGTCTCTGGAAGTTTTGAAGCCATTCTAAAATTTGAGACATTCCTTGAAGAAAACACTATGGAAAATGCTGATGATGATAGTCAACAGATGAGTGACAAGGTGTATCAAAGTAGTGGAGACTTAAAACCTGACATTGGTAATAAAGACCCTGCTAATGAAAGTGAAATAAGTTCAGATGATTCAGAAGAGGACAAATATTATACATGCTCTGAAAAAAATAGTAATAAAAGTAGTAGTTCTGACACCGTTGATGATGCAGATGATAATATGAAAGTGATGGCGGAATCAGATACTGCACAAGGTGAATCAAATAGTGGTGTTACCAAACTAGAGACTGAAAACATTGCTTCTGGTTTTGAAGGAAAAAATAGTCCAAAAAGACCAACTGATGAGGACATCATTGATAGTAGTACTAATGCTTCAAGAGAAGAACCTGAAATGGGTAACATTAGTAGTGAAGTAGACAAGGCAATGGATGCAGCACATGGAGAATCAAGTACTAGTAAAGTTGATAGCGAACCAGAAACTGTCAACCATGCTATTGATGTCAAAGGCATTGACAATCCAGAAAGTCTGACCAATAATATAAGAAATGACCTCGGTATGAATAGCATTAGTGGTGACCCTGACAAGTCAAGGGATGAAAACGTTCAAAAGTTCGATAAACTTTTGGAGGACTTACCAGGTAGTGAGAACAATTATTCAAGAATTGATTCAGAAATGAATAGCATTATTAATGAACCTGACAAAACAATGTATGAAGACAGTCAAAGGTTTAGGGAAATATCAGAGGATAATCCAGAAACGCCTACCAATTCTTCAAGCATTGAATCAGAACCTGACAAAGCTATGGATAATGACTCTAAAAAATTTCCCAAAATTTGGGATGGAGCTAAATCAGCTCTTAGTAGCATTGTAGATATTGATTCAGCTAAACCTGTTTCAAATTTTAAGTTGAATGGGATTAAAGTATGCTTGCTATGTGGGGACTTGACCAAACTAAGGGCTGATTGTATAGTTAATTCAGCCAATGAGCATTTGTCTGAATCATGTGGAATTTCTAGAGCATTGGCAAAAGCTGGAGGTTCAGATTACAATGCTGCTGTTAAACTTGCTAAGAAAGAATATGGTGCACTAAAACCTGGAACATGTATTGATACCGTATCTGGAGGACTGCCTTGTCATTGTGTGATCCATGCAGTTGGACCAACTTCAAGATGGCCAAAAAGTGATCAAGAACGGCTTCAAGTTTTGCAAGAAACTGTGGAGAAATGTTTGTGCATGGCTGATGGAAATAAACATGTGTCAGTTGCTATGCCAATACTAGGCTGTGGTAAGTTGCACAAACTTTTTTGTTACAATTTCAATTCCTTGGCCTTCAATCATGGCCAATATATTATAGACATTTCAGAAATAGGCTTGACTTGAAAGGCTTTAGAATTGTCTGTCATAGGCTGGAGTGCAGGTGTTGAATGATGTTTTGGTAACATTTAAAATACCTTTTGGGGTCACATGATTCATTTCAGGATTGTTGAATCCTTACAATTTATTGCATTCTCCACAATTTGGGGTTTCATTTGACTCTGAAATAGAGGTTTTGACCTTTGCTATTTCCACACTTTTAACCTCAAGATATTGGTAGGAAAGCGTCATTTTCTCTTAAAACCTTGTAAGTTTGCTTATAAGATAGTAAAATGTAGTGAAAGGTATCAAAATAACCCTTTTAAATTCAGAAGTCAGTCAGTTGAATCCCTGTTTGAAAGTTGAGCCGCTTATATTGTTATACTAGAGTTATTGGTATACCCTTTACTAATGTTTATCTCCTTGTTGTTTACTCACAGGCGCTGGAGGAATGTCAGAGAATCATTGTGCTATCCAGTATTATCGAGCGCTTACAGCATTTTCAAGCAACAAGACAAGGTATTTAAAGAACATTTACTTGGTGGAGATTGGTGATCAACGTATCAGAAATATAGCAGCTGAGTTTGAACGGTTGAGGAGTGGCTCTGGAGACAAATTAAAAACAAAGGAAACAATACAAGTGCTGAATCAGCAGGAATTCAAATGTAGGTGTTCAAATCTACATGTGATTTTACTGGAATCAAAGGATTTAATCAGAGTAAAAGCTGAGGCCATTGTTTGCATGGAAAATCTGGCTTCAGTTGATGATGGAGTTATTGTTTCAAATTTGTTACTTAAAAACGGAGGACAGCCTTATGTGGAAATAACTTCAGAGTTGAAAAAGTTGTATCGTGACAAATCATTGAAGTGCCAGTATGTTAATGAAATTCCCTTGAAATCGAGCAAACTTGAGTACAAGTATGTGCTACATTCTACTATAAGAGAATCTTCAAAGGATAGGAAGCAACCAGATGTAACAACAATTGTCAAGGAAGCTCTCCTCAAGGCAGCTGATCTTAAGTGTCGGTCAGTTAGTTTACCAGTAGTAGGACTAACAGGTAAGCTCATATAGGCCTACCCTATACATTTTTTGTTGATTTATGGTAAAAAGCCATATTTAGCTAAAACAAGGTTTACCAAAGTTATATTTGATTGAAAAAGGTTTACAAAAAGCTAAATTTTGAAAAAAAAAGGTTATCAGTAACAAAAAACTATACATTTTTATTTGATTTGGAAAAGGTTTACAAAAATATTATTATCTTTTTTCCTTCTATAGTACCCTCAGGAATATTCTTTTAAGTCATCCAGTTTTCCCCCAAAATCCAATTTACATCAATTTTTATCTTCACTTTTGCCAAAAATATCTGTTATTTTTTTCCCAAATTTTAAGAAATGGCCCCTCCCTACGGTTGAAAAAAGCCCTGATATATATTTGGTTAAGTTTACAAAAAGCTATATTTGGAATACTTGTTTTACCAGCATGATATGATATTCAGTTTAAATTATGTCCAAAGCATCAGCAGTTTTGTAAATTATCATACCAGAATTGCACATCCCACTGTCTGCATGTAGCAACAACACTTATTATATATCAGTCTATTTTATTTTGCAGACAAAGGCTCCCCAGTACTGAACAAACCAATGTGGGATAAAGTTATCGCAGGCGTTTGTCAGTATGTTGCAGATCAACGTTATTCAGCTCTCCAAGAAATCAAGATTGTTTGCCAAACTCCAGCTGTATTTGAGTATATGATGGTTGAACTGTGTAAACTACAACAATTTGAAATGAATTCAGTTGTTTAAATACAAGACAGTGGATTATTATCACAACAGTCATGACTTTTTGGTTGAAATTGGAATAGTTTGTAAAAAAATCAAGCATAGATGTAGGGGTTGATTTTTGATTTGTCAAATAGTAACATTGAAGATCTAGGTTTGATTGGTTGCATGCTGGTATAGCTTCTGGGGGAAAGGCTCCAGTAATGTCTTCCACAATGGGCTCCAGTGTTTTCTTCTGCATGTGAACTAATCGGCAGTAATTCTTTCCCTTGTAAGCATGGTAAGAGGAAGTTAGAGCTGGTTGAAATTGATTTAAAAAACTACCTGCACCCAATTGTATAAAGCTTGGTTAAATTTTAACCACGGTTAAATTTAACCAAATGGTTTATTTTCTGGTTTAATCGGAAAATCTGATTGTGTAAAACATTCTGGTGACTTTAACCATGGTTAAAAGTCTGGTCAGGTAACCACGCGGTTAAATACGTTTATACAATCTGGTAACCAATCTGGTTACCTAAACAGATTTTTAACCGTTAACCATGCAGCTTGGTTAGTTTACAAGCTATATACAATTGGGTGCTGCTGTGATTGTGCGATTTTCTGCGTGTCACTACATAAAGTTCATGGGTTATTGTCCTTGGATTGTGTCTAACATAGCCATACTGCTCTTTTGTGCAAATGTATTGATTAAATGTCTCATCTTGGCAATATTTTGGCTGATTCACAATAACAGTTTTTCTGAAGTGTATCCCACCCATACTAACTTACCCTTCCACCAGGAACCAAAAACTTCACGATATGTGGAGGAAAATCAACACGTAGTCTACTTTTCAAAGAGGCAGTTGAACACATTCTAGAGGGTTTACTCAGGTTTTGTCTGTGATATATATTCATTTAATTTGGTATTATAATAATGTTTTAATATTTATTTTCCTAATAATGTAATTATCCTAATGCTTTAAATTGGATGCATTTTGTTGTATTTGTTTTTAGATTTTTATCCGTATGTCTTGATTTACTATCAAGTAAATAACTTATGCTGTTGACCAGTTGTTTGGTAATTACATGTAATAACACTGTGCGTTTGTCATGTGTATATTAAGTACATAACATTGACCCCAGGAACTGATTGACTCTTTTATCTTTTATTCCTCGGTGCATATTGCGATGCACCTGTCTGTTTGTTCGTCCGTGTATTTGTCTGTTACAAAAAGTTGAAACTCAGAAATTTTTTAAGTCCATCAAGGCATTGCTTTCAAACTTGGCTTCATAAACACCTTACATTATCAAAGCCATGCATGTAACACTATCCAACATTTCAACAGAATTATGGCCCCCTGAGTGACTTAGCTATTTGATATGGACAAGGCTTCCAATGGGGCATGAGCATTTACTCAATGCTGTCTTGTGTTTTTGGTTGTAACATGATACTAACAATGTTCTGACTGCATGATTAAAATAACAAATCTAATCTGAGGACGGATAAGTATGAACATTCATTGCTGCCTGGCCAAATATTATGTACTATAACATTACTGCAGATCATGTCATGTTGTTTGCTTTTAGAAGTTTAAAAATCTTTATATAGGGCTGGGGAAGGGCCTGCCAATATAGTATGTGATGCTTCTTTTGTGCCATGAAAATAAAATTACTCCATGTGTGTATACATGTAATATACAAATGGCAAGGAGTGATGTTCTGTATTTACTTTGAGTATGTATAATGTAGACTGAAGCCATTCTGTCGCAACAAGAGGGAAATACGATATTTTCGACTTTGTCATATAACTTAGTCTTTTCGCATTGTTGTGGTGAAAATGCAAAAATATGACAAAAGAAGGGCGACAATATAAATCCATGAAAAATGTCATGGTGTTACAATACATCTGTCGTTTATTGCTTTTTGTGGCAAAAATATGAAAGGTTTTGCCTTTTAGGTTGCTGTATTTTTGCATTAATTGTCACATGTTTTCTCTAATATAGGTCTAATGATAAACACCAATGGTATATTGTATACACAGTGCACAGTCTAAGACGTCACAAGTGAGTAGCGGGCATAAATGTTAATAAACAAAAATCTGATTCACCCAAGAAAATTTGCCCTCATAGACCACATGATTTTGTACTGTGGCATATATATATGTAACCCTGTATACATTTTAGATCTATATTATCGGAATTCAGAGCCACGTAATTATAAGCCCTTTTTGAATTTCTTTTCATTTGTTGTTTTGATGTATTTGTTTCTTAAGTTATTGATACTACAAGATGAAATAAAGAACATGTATCCAGATTTAAATTTAATTTGTGTTATATGATATTGTTTCTTTACAAACTTTGTGTGGTGTTGATTAATCTAATCTGAGTTCCACAATGAATCAGAAACCTCTCCATAAGTGGGGAAAAAGCGTAGTTGTTTTAGAATTTTCAAAAAAGGGTATGACCTGCCAGGACTAGGAATCAAACCCTTCATGACTGCTGGGCTGCAACAAAACTTTTCCTTCCAGCTGGCGTGAGCTCAATCAGTAGAATGCGCGTCTGTACTTGGGTAGATATTAGTTTTATGACATCCACTATGGTTGTTCTCCACATGTGGAGGAGTTGAAGAATCTATAACATCAAATATGGCATGTCCTCCTCGTGTGGAAAAGTTGTAACTCAAGGAAGTTAGTTCTGGTTGATAAATCCTTAAGGAAAACTGCTCAGATCAACAAGTGACCAGGTATCATTAGCGGCAGGTTCACCTAGTTTTCCTGGACTTTTCATGTCAGTACTAGCAGAAAGTACTAGCTAATATTTTTTCAAAAAGGAAACAACAACTTCTCCCCATACATGTATTAAAGAAGGAAAATCAACTTTGTTGCCAAATTGTCATGGAAAGGTATGACCTGCTGCAGCCAGGATTCAAACCTGGGTTATGTAATTACTAATCAGGTGTACTAACCACTGGACTAAGTGAAACATTTAGGCTATGGAGTAAAGTGGCAAAGTATGGGGACAATAACAGAGGTAAGTGGTTAAGTGGGGAGCTATGGAGTAAAGTAGTATATAAAAAGGGAGCTATGGAGTAAAGTAGTATAGAAAACGGCCAACAGTAAATATATAGTCAATACATACACTGTAATGTCAATTTATTCTATGAAATAAAAGACTTTAAAATTTATTATAAGTATTTTATTTGCTATTCTTCCAAATTGAATAAATATTGGAAGTTTGCTACTTAATATGAACTAAGGCACCGCCTAAACGGGGATTTAAGACTGCATTCGCAGTATATTCATTTCATATTTGAAACATGTTAACCGCATACATGTTACACATTTGTCAGAGAGAATATTTTCTGTAAGGGTACCCAGACTTTTCAATTAGCCTTCCAATGAATTGAACAATTTCAGTTTCTGTCCTGGGTACGTTTTTTCCTGGGTACATTATCGCATGTATTTTTTTCAGGTTTTCCAACGAAAAATCCTGCTTTATAAGATTGGGACAATTGGTCCCGGACTAGATGACGGGCAGCGAGGCAGCAATGTCAAACAAATTTTAACTAGGGGTTTCCGGTCAATAACTTGAAGTTTGGATAGGCTGATCTTAATGATACTTTGTATATAGCAAGCTTGCATGGATACCTAGCTTGGGATTGTATTTGGGGTCATGGTCACATTTACTAAAAATACATAAAAAAGGTTTCCGGTCAATAAGTTCAGTTTGCATTGGGCATTTTTCATGAAATGCTATGTTTTGTGCTGGCATATTCATGCTTTCTACACTTATTAACCAGGCTTCAGAATCATTCGTTATTATATTTGGGTATAGCCACAAATGTGTGGGCAGGCAGCGTAAGCAATTAATTCTGTGCTCAACTCCTATGTTTCTCAAGAATTTTCAACCATCATTAGGCGGACACCCGTACAGGAAGACTGGTTTTGCGACAATGCGGTGTCTTGTGTAAGACATATTTTGATTGGTCGACTCGATAATAAATTCTTAGGCCAATCGCAAAGCTGAAACATTTTTCTAACTTGGTGTTTTTGTACTCTTTTTCTGAAGTCTCACGAGGGAAAAGGGGAAACTTTGTGCATTAAAACGATTGAATTATTGGTAAATGACAACCGGAAAACAAAGTCTTACACTGAGATCATGATAAAAGGACTTGGAAACAAGGAAAACCTTTTAATGTGTAAACGCCGCCTTAAAAGGGAATAACTGCATTTGTTGATTTTAGCAGATAAAAGCCCATCTGACAGTCAGACCAACTTTTTTTAGTCCGCCAGATCGTCAGTCCCACAGGTTATCAGCGATTATCGGGAAGTCCGGTAGCCAAAAAATCAGGGACCCCGGTCCGGAAGACCTATAATTGAACTTGACCTAGATTATAATGAAATAATTTATTCTGTAGAAATTTCATCAAGAAAAGACCAACATTTTTATCTCTATTGTCTACCGTGACAAGAAATTTCTAGGACTTGACCTAGTGACACATTTTTTAACCCCGGATGTCACAATATTGAACTTGATTTTTACAAGAATATCCTCCTGATTAAAGGCTTTGGAATATAAGGCCAAATTTGTGACCTAGTGACCACATAAGGCATTTGACCTACTGACCCAAGCGAATAGAGTTAAATTATTTTACTTTGGCTAAGTTTAGGCTTTGCGGCTGCAGAGATGCATGTGAAATTTTTGTTTGACCCTGACCGCAGATATGTACGATTTTAGGCAAACATTGCGTGAGATGCACAGTAGTCACGCTATCGAGCGCTATGCTTAGAAACAGCTTCTTAAAATAAGCGCTACTGTATATCGGAAAAAGTGAAAAATATATTATTATTTCGGCATGCGCTTGTGGCTAGCTGACTGTTACGAGTACATAGCGCTGAAAAGGGCAACCAAATCACCCCGTTTCTAACGAAATCACTTGGTAGCGCTTGCCTAGCAGTACAATGTAAATATCTTTTTGTACACAACACATTCAAAATGAAACTGTCATAATTTGATTCAAAATGAGTAAAATCAATGGCATACCTTTATTGTACTTTGTAGGCCTAACTGTATTCTTGAGAGCAGTTTCAATTAGTCCAGGGGAAATTTCTAAACCTACTGTAACCATATTTCGTCCAGTCCATAGTATCGGATCAGCTTCAAGCCTTGGAAAATTGAAGATATAGCAAAAGCGACACCGTATGACGTTAACTGGGGGCCTAGTCAATCATACAAGACCACAACAAACATCACACAATTGTGCTCCGCAGATTCATACTCCCACGAACCGAACTCCAGCTACCGATGGTGATCAATCCGGTATCAATCCATTGAAATAGATATGCGATAGTTATTTGTTTTGGATAATTAACGTCTGATGTAGGCTTAAGTAAATTTATCGAAGATATTACATAAGCGACAACGTATGGACCCTGCTAGTACACAAGTTTGTCCACCACAAATAATTAATGCACCAGTCAGTTGCATCCACAGTTCCTCCCGACCACAGGGATCCATGGCAGATAGGCCATGTTTTTACCATCCAGCTACCCCCCAAGGCAGGGGAAATTTAGGATTTTTTCTGCGAATACCAATAGCCTAGAGACAATATTTACCGGTAGATGTCAGGGGAAATGCGGGAGATTTTACCATCAGCTTCCCCTGTAGGCCGTAGAAGGCTGAAGGGCTGTTGATTTTGACAACTCAAAATCCCGGAGCGCCCCTTCAACCGGGGCTGGGGTGCTGTGGATGAAACTAACTGGTACATAAGTATTATACACACTGACAGTAACAAAATAATCTCATAAACATTGCTTTGACAAGCTATACATTGAGACATAGAATTGTTGATTTGCATTGTTGACATGGAACGAATTGTAGCCTACTTACGTTCAAGCATCTGGTATGATCTGAGTGTTGATATCATTGTAAAACTACGTAAAAATGTCTATTAAAGACCAATTTCCTCAGAGATCGAGTACTGTCATGATAAATCGGCTATTTAAATGAAAATTTCACCTTTATTTTTTGACGATTCTAAAACGTCTTCCGTGTGTAATGGGCGCTTGAAAATCTCGCAAACGCTTTGGCTAGTGACACGTAAAGCGGAGTATCTACAGTATTGTACAGTAGCGTATTTCTTACTTCCCTTTGTTTTTTTAAAAATATTTTTTTTATTTATTACACATGTTTTAAAAATTATATTTAATCGAAAGAGAACGATAGGCTCAACCGTTTACAGCTTACTATTTTTTTTATAATCCAAGGACTATTCACCTCGGAAAACTGCCTGAAATTTTTGACCGGAAATAACTTTTTTTGAAAGCATTAGTACCGGCAGAAACTCAAAGAAGATATGCACGTGGCACCTGTTAACGGTCTGGGTATTTTCAATAGCCCCGCTGCGCGGGGCTATTTAAATCCCCTATTAATACAATCATCTGTTTGTAAAATATGATAAAATTTAACCTCTTATACTACAGTGATTAATCTTTAACAAAATGCATGTAGATTCATTCAATATCTTTAAACATTATAATTATTGTCAAACACTGTAACAAAGATAACAAATCAAAATAAATTGATGGCTTAGAACCAGAATGTCGTAACTACAAAATCGATATATTGAGAAAACAAGAGAAAACTGTCAGTAATTTACTCTTTACCTATGGGAAAACACGTTTTTAAAACTTCATTTTGGTCAACATGACAATTTCAGATTTTCATGAAAATAGACTCATAAGAAGCGCCTTGTGAAGCAGATTTCAAATATGTATGAGTCTTTTAAGGTCGTAAGTAGTAGTTACGACCTTCTGGTTCTAAGCCATCAAAATATCAATTGAACAGGTGATATGTTTATAAAACCGGGCTCTAAATTAGTCTAATAGTCTACATCCATGATAATTCATGCCTGCATGGCAGCCAAACAGTGATTTACTCATGAGGTCATGGTGACATTGACCTTGCAACTGTACAGTATATCTATGCCCAACATGCATACCGAATTTGATGGTTGGACCTAATCCAAAACATTATTCAGTTATTGATTGGAACTAATATCATGGTTTCCCAACCAACAAGTACAAAGCAAAGCAAGGGCTGTGTAAAACTATGGTAAATGCCTCTATAAATTGATAAAGTAACAATGGTTTCGCACCGAGCCCTCAAGTGTCTCCCCATTTCCTTAAAGTGTATAGAGCTATATTCTAACAGTCATTCAATGTCAAAATAATTACTTGCATCGTTTTTGGAATGATACTAGACTACCTTAATTGCAAATTAAAACTTTGGATGGGTTCCGTGTACTTTGTAACAATCGTCGAAAAATTGACGATTCTTATAGTTTCATAGGGTGTTCTAGAACACTTTCGTATGAAAATGGACAGCTCGCATGTCCAATAAATCACAGAGTGAGTTTCTGTTAAAACTGAAGCGAAAAATGATCTAATGGAGTTGAAAGCATAATTGTTTTTCAGTTTTTGAAACTTTAAAAAAAAAATCTTTCGATGAAGCTCTATAATACACTTTAAGGGGGAAAGGGCCATAACAGTAATATATATTTTAATAAAGTAACATTATCAAAATAAAATCATATTATTAAATAAAAACTAATTCAAGTAAAAATTTCCAGCAAACTTGCATGTTTGTGTTTATATCTGGGTTACAAACCCTAGCATATTTGGATAGCAAGGCATATTTCAAAAGAGAATTTTTAAAATTACTCTGGCTGCCGCTTGATGCCTGGCGTCTGTCCAATTATCCAAAGTATGTCGCCCGATAATTGAACAGTGATCAGAATAAATACGCTAAATACAGTTGGTTTTAAAAATTGCAATAAAAAACATTACATACATTTGTTATATAATATCACATACGGTATTCGTTATAGGAATTCTAGTAACTTTGCATATTTCACGTCTCGCAGTTTATTATCATCAACAGTATAACAAAATATAAATGGACTCTGCATAGTGTACAATATTATTTGGTAATAAATAAGTAGAGCGCTTACAAACAAGAAATATCACCGAATGTGATGAATACCCCCAGGTAGTGCATGACACAGTAACTTATTTAGTATCATACTTCTAAATTATCTGATGGTACAATGGGCTGTAATCCTCTAAATATTTATCCAAGCGATATCCAACGACTTCGTATCTGGCGGTCCTTGACATATACATGTATGCATGTATATAATATGAGGAATATATAAATTTATGCTACAAAACGTTGTACATTCAAGTTGCTAGTAATTTAGATAAGTGTATTCCGAAAAATATTCATAACGCCCTCTCATATAAAAGCAATGGCTAAAATTAAATTGAAGACATAAAAACCGAGTGTTAGATTATGCTTATAGAACATTCATGGACCAGATAAATTTGTTCTCACTATATGATGTACTGTAAAATCAGTTAATTTCCATGGGATAAAATTTCGTTGTTTTGGTAAAATTGATCATTTCTATGGGACAATAATTTGTGAATTTTGTGTTTGATCATTTCGATGGGACAAGAATTCGTGGATTTTGTGTTTGATCATTTCGATGGGACAAGAATTCGTGGATTTTGTATTTCAGGTAATAAATACAAGGATCAAAATTATTATTTAATGGTATTTGATTTCGAGGTTGAAGGTGAACAACAAAATCCATGAAATCTAATCCCCCATGAAAATTAATGATTTTACAGTATGATATATATTCTGCCTTAGATGACTGGGAAGCACATGAAACAGATCGCAGCTAAATTACAATAAATTATCAGCCACATGAAGTCGTACACACTCATTGTGGAAGTCAAGTGGACAAAAAATATTTTGCCAAACTCCTTCGCCTCCGTAGCTCAGTGGTTAGTATACTTACAATCTCATCTGGCACCTGGTTTTAAATCCAGAATGAGGCAGTCATATGCCTAAAATGACAAAGACTTGATAAATGCATGTGAAGGATAAAAAAAACACAATTCAAGTTGTATCTTACTATTATATATCAATGGCTTAGAATGAGATGGTCGTAACTACAAAATCGATATTTTGAGAAAACAAGAAAATACTGTCCGATAATTATTCTTTACACATGGTAAAACAAGCAGTATAAACTTCGTTTTGGTCAACATGACAAGTTCCGATTTTTATGAAAATGGGCTCATTAGAAACTCCATGTGATGCTTATTTTAAATATGTATAAATCTTAAAAGGTTGTAAGTAATAGTTACGACCTTCTCATTCTAAGCCATCGATATAGTGAGATACAACCTTGCTGGTGGAATTATAATAGTATAAAAATATTATGCTACATTTAGCACCAACAAAGTAAACTGAAGACAACATGTCCATATATAACTCAGGCCCTTCCCTAAAAGTTTGTTTATATGTGCAAGGGGCAATGATAGCATTTGACTTAAAAACGAGATCCAAAACAATAGCTTAAATGTTTTAGATGAGAAAGCTGCATGGAAATCAATGATTTAAAGCAGATTTTATATAAGAAGAGCAATATTTTTTCTGATAACACGATACTGAACAAAAATATAAACACCAATAGTTTAATGGTTTAAAGACACCATTCTACTTGGAACTCGTGTGCATGGGAAGCCAATTCTAGCTTGAAGGCACTAGGCTACCCCTGGCCAGAGGATTCTCAAATAAATGTAATGCCTAAATAGATTAAACTTCTTGTAATGGCAAGCATGAACATTGACCCCTTTTGTCGTAACAAGGTGGTACCTCACTCTACAATACAACCTCTCTAGGGAACCCCTTTGTAGAGCAACAACCTCTTTATAATAACACCTTCAAATGTCCCAAAGCCAGTATTTACTCTAAATTTAACCTCTGTAGAGTAAAACCTCTAAACAATGACCAGTATTTGTATCTTCCAATGGGTGCACATGTTGCTCTACAGAGGTTGTACTGTATACTATACAGTGAGATACAACCTTGTTGCACCAAAGGGGGGGGGGGTGTAATACCATCATTCATTCAATGAACATGTTTTACACTTCAATGATCATAAGATTTCCTTTAGGTTTTGGTTTCTCTGTGGTAGAGGAACCAGCAGCATTAGCGACGCTATCATCTTCATCATCTTCAAGCCGGGCACCAAGACCACTCCCATACTCCCTATCACGGTCCGACATGTGAATACTAGACTTCATACTGCCACCATGCCTTCTATCATCACTTCCACCTCCACGTTTATCTTCATCAACATTGTTAGTGTCTCTAGTTTTATTATAAGAAGAGCCGGAAGGTTCGTGATTTTTGTGAAAAATGTTGCCATGACCTCCCCTATATGAGTTATCCATTGAACTTTCAGTATTGCCACGACCTCTAGGACTGCTAGAACCTTCGTTGTATCGGCCATACTTTCTCTGTTTATCCTGGTTATGGACGCTTCTCTTTGATGTAACATCATCAAATACTTCACACAATACTTCATTGACTAGTTCATTATTGTTAGCCAGATGTATTTCTTGTAATTCATTGTTCGAACATGTACTAACAAAGTTATCCAGTGCTTTGACCAGTACCTTCACACATTTTGTTAGACTGGCCCTGTTTGTTTGTATCTGACCTGAAAGAAATGAATTTAGTTCATTCGGTCAATGGACACATAAACCCAAAAATAAACTAAATAAATTAATCATTTGTTTACTGGCATGTTAAACCTGCCTTTAAACGAATTGATACTGTAACAGTAGTCGGTCTTCAAAATATTTTATTATCAAGAGAAATAAAGTGGTCTATCCTCAAAATAACTAAATATGTTAAGTTCAAGAGCTGCCATACATGTTTTTCAAGTTCAGTCAAGTATAAGATCTGGTTTTGGGGAACATTACTTGGATCATTACAATTATTACTGTTTGAATGATTTGTGATAAAAAATAATGTTATGTGCCTAATTATGACGTAGCCATTTTCCTGAAATCTGACATCCATGAAATGAAGTGCCCACGAAATAGTCTTTTTCACCAAAGACACAAAATTATGTCCCATTGAAATTAAATGATTTTGCAGTATTATATTTAAAAGAAGTTTTACCTGTTCCAAACATGGGTAGCACAATTTTCCTTAATTTCCAAGCAGAGGCGTTTTGTAGAACATTGTGTATAGCATCCTGATATGTTTTAAGTTCCTTTTCATCAACATATGTCATTCTGTTGGACACAATGAACATCACTTCACGTACTCCCAGATCACCCCCGCCACATCGATAAACATCAGATAATTTGGCCAAGCTTCTGCGTGAATTAACCATTTTCTCAAAGTTACTTCGATATTCAGGACCGCCAGCTTTTTTCAAGGTGTCAGCAATAAATCCACGACCCTTTAGAGCTAAATCAATGCCGCATACAATAGCATCCATCCTCTTTGTCTTATCGACCTCTCCCTTGAAGACTTTAACGGTTATCTTCTTGCCAACAAGATACACCTGAGCCTCACCACCCCATCTGAAGATTTCATTCCCTAACTTACTAAAAGTACACTTATCATTCATTTCAGATTTGACATCGGACACACCCCCACTACTTGCATTTTGACCATGACCTCTGGATCTTCGACCTCGAGGTGCATTAGACCTGGAGTCTCCTGTGTAAGAACTAGTATAACTGCCTTGAAAATGTGGATTATCCCTTTTGTATTGTTCAAATGATTCCTTAGGTTTAACAGAATCTGGATTTTTCTTCCATTTTTCGTACGAAGTTTTTACAAGGGCTAAGATTTTTAAATCAATATCAATGATATGTAGAGCCTCAGGATTCACAAACTTGCCTTTGGACTTCTTTGCGGCATAGCCAGTTACTGCAGCCACATACATATCAGCACATAGTTCCTTTGGTACACCAAATATACCTGTATAGATATAAAAATATGAAATCCATAAAAAAATTAAATGAAAATACAAGTCATAAACTAATTGACACCAGTATTAAAGAAGAGGTAAATGTGCATACATGTACATGCTATTGTCTTTTATTTATTCTGCTTTGAATTTAAGCCATTTCTTTACAATTTTTTCAGCTATACAAGGGCAGTCATTGAATTTCGTTTAACCATTTTTTTTCTGGCCAGTATCTAAATCTTACTAATGCACTTCCACCAGGAGTCGGCAACTTCACCATATATGTAGGAAAATCAACAATGTTATCAAATTGTCAAGGAAGGGTATGACCTGGTGTCCATTGCCTAAGCAAAGCACTACCAAGTACCTTCATTCAATTACCTCCCGTTCAGTTGAATATCGAAGGCATGGCTTACCTCCTGTGGATAATGTATGTATTGCTTTGCTTAGGCAATGGACACCGGCAAGGACCAGGAAATGAACTTGGATTGCAGGGTTACAAATCGCCTGTAGTTGTTATTTTCATCAGCCAATATAACAATATTAAATATTATTTTACCTCACCCAATTTATTTACTGTTTATAGCCTTTAATAGGTCATATCAGAGGGTAACATTTTGTATGACTCTACCCAAAACCTTCTTTACGATTAAGGATAATGTAAAAGGTTTGAATGAATTCCATCAAATAGTTTACGAGGGGTACAACACACATGATTTGGACACACTATAACAAACCTGAGCTGATGGCAGACATAGCAACGCTTCTATAATTCCTTTTATTACATGTCTTCAGAATATTCCATATACAGTCATATAGTACATCTAAACATTCAACTTTGTCCCTGAAACATGACAGGCATACCATACCATACCATACCATACAAAACATGACAGGCATACCATACCATACCATACAAAACATACACAAGGTTATTATCAAAGTTTTGGGTTATTTTGGTACATGGGAATGGTCCCAGAGCTGATTTTGTAAAGGCTGTTTTTATATCAAGCATGCCAAGCAATATATCCCTGCACTCATTCAAGATGGTAGGTGATATAACAATTGATTTCAAAACTGTAAATTCATAAACTTTGGCGAGGTCAAAACTAGACAAAGTACTCTAAAGTGCATTGTACTCTCAAAGTTAAATGTTTGCAGTTTCTTAACTTCAAAAAAAACTACGTTCTGCCTTGATTGAATTAGCGCCATAGCAGCATTAATCTCTTGGGGGAAAATATATGATTTCTCACTACCTTCTTGCCTTTGAATTGGAAAAAGCTATGTTGGCACCAAGGTTTTCAATTAGTGACCAATATTTTGAAATGTTAAAAAACAACTCATTTTATAGTAATTGTCTTAGGAAAGTAAAATGAAAAGTGGTTTCATTTTGTAAGAATAGCTGAATTTTCCAGAGCTATTGGCTTATTGGCTAACATTAAAAAGTAAGCTTAATATTGAGTCTATAATTAGGCCTGTGACCTAGATAGCTTGACTATTTACAAACCTATAACTGTACCAGACTGGACCAACAGCATGGATCACACCCTGATACTGGTCCTTCAACCTCCCAGCAGTAGTGATACAATTCTCGCCGGGTTCCAGTGACCCGTGTTCATCTATATAGTCTTTACTCTCCTGATCCAGTTCATACCCGGCGGCATCAGCAATCACCCTAGCCACGCCCCCTCCATGCATCAAACTTTCATTGGCAGCGTTAACAATGACATCTACCTTGACACGTGTTATATTCGCTTTATAAATCTTTAAAGTAAATCCATCACCAATGTCTGCAGTAAAATTAAAATCGCTTTCTCCAGAACTTGCGCTGTAAGCACTTGAACCCGACATTCTTCGGGTGTCTTCAAGGCGTTGAGATGAGGAGGGGGAACCAGTAAAGCTTCTACTACCATCAATTCGTCGAGATGACGAGGTACCGGAATCCTCGACCACATCAGCTGAACCCCTGTGTCCACGACTATTTGGCTGTATTTGTCCTATTTCCACCTGAACATGATAAAATAAAATACAGTTTCTTGAGAGAGCAAGATAACGGTGGTAACAAGTAATTAGGAATTGCAAGCAATACAGAAGTCCCCTACCAGTTTAAACATATGTTAAATGTTTTTGTTGCCATGGCAACCACATATTTTGTCTGTCAGTGAATAAAAAAAATAGATGTGTATAATCCCCTTATGTCCCTTTTCACATACTAAGTTTTGTAAACCAATAGATCTTCAAAGCGGTTTGAGTTTTGCAGTATCGAGATTTCTTGACAGACAAACTGACAACGGTCAAACCTATAGACCCTTCTGGTCGAAAACTGGTAGGGGGCTAATAAAATAGTAATTAAGGAGTGAAGTTGAGGGTATGATGGAAAATCAGGGTTAATACTAATATGAGTATATGAGGACTTCTTTCTG
Organism: Spisula subtruncata; assembly: GCA_963678985.1. Classification (NCBI taxonomy): domain Eukaryota; kingdom Metazoa; phylum Mollusca; class Bivalvia; order Venerida; family Mactridae; genus Spisula; species Spisula subtruncata. Next base: position 33,597,393 of record OY787666.1, on the reverse strand, counting down.
ACCCCCAACAGAACTGCTCAGTAGAACATTCATGCCTCAAATTATTTATGCTTTTTTAAAAATATGTGTCAACAGTGCATAATTTGAATATTACGTAAGATTTCCGTTTTGTTAATAAGTATACAGTACAACCTCTCCAGCAGAGCCCTCTGTAGAGTAATCACCTCTCTATAACAACACCTTCAAACTTTCTCTTATCTGATATTAACTATAAATTTAATCTCTGTAGGGCAACAACAGTCAATATTTGCAAAGGGTGTCGCTCTATAGAGGTTGTACTGTACTGTTCATGCAATTACCTTCAATCGATGTACAATTTTTTTAACATCTTCATAGTTTCTTCCAATAACAGTGACTTGGCCAGGCTCAGGAATCATCAGAATATCAAGTCGTGTATTCTTCATTATGAATTCATCAACTTTCCTGGATTTGTCTTGTAATATACCACCAACAACATCTCTTATATCCAAGGTACGTATATCATCATACAGGTCAGAAATGGACTCATCAACTTTCCTATCTGATTTATCAAATTCAAAAGTGAGTTCTTCAATATCGCCTTGCTTTGGGTTCCGTGTGACCTTGACACCATTCATCTCAGCAATTTGCTGAAATTTGTCTTTGTAAAAATGCATGACCATTTCCGCATGCTCACGTTGAAATGCAACCCTCTTAGGCTGCATGGAAGCTAAAAGAAATAAAAGAAAAATCATTCTGACCTTTTTTAATAGTCAATATGTGATTGCTTGTTTTTTTAAAAACCTTTTTAGTAGAAACCTTAATCTCTTTAAAAGCAGCCCCTTACACCACTTAACTATCTTTTCTTAAAATTGTGTTGGGTAATCAGTTGAACAGGACAATCAAGATTATTAATGTGTGAATAAACATGTCCACTGCACTTCCTTCTCAAATTTTTAATTTATGATTGATGATCCAAACAGGTCCGGTGATTATAAACATGTTCTCATACTCAAACTCCATACTCCAAGCTCAACCTTGAAAAACATAGAAATAATAAGAGATGGGACCGAATAATCGGATATTCGTAAAAAATACCAAAAATGTCAATTTCACCGAAATATTGATATAAGTACAGTTTAATTATTTTCGCTGGCTGTTAATAGCACTATAATGTGTGATATATATAATCAAGACCCAGGTTAACACCTTTTTGGCATGTTTATCAATATATTACAACTGTATTATCTGAATAAACATCTTCAAAATACTAGTAGCATGTACATCCACTAGACCTAAGAAATATTACATTATCATTTTTTCCAAGTCTTGACATCCCCAATGTTTTCCTAACATATTCACTGGACACAGTGTTTTATATTGAGTCCTTGGAAGTAATTCAGCCTCATTCCCTCAGTGTCACCCCATGACTAAACAACGGATATTTTCATCTTTTTAATTTTATCACATATTACGTATTAACATATAGGCACTGAGAACAGCAAAAACTTGGGATGTTTAAAATCTGTACTTGGTGACATAAATCCTTAGGTCTGTGATGAGTGTACATGATTTGATTGTACAAACAAACCTTTGGCTCGCATGTCTGCACCATCCTCATCAATCAACACTAAATTTCCCACAGTTGCCATCCTCACACAGCGACTGTGTACATCTAACACCTCACCTCATTCATCACTGTAACAAAACACAAACATTTTACGGTACTGTTATATTTTGTACTTCGCATCATGCAATCATTTTACGTGTACTATAAGTTATCAAAATCGATGCCTTGAGTCTTGACACCCTCTTTGTCAAAACAATCCTCCGCACAAAAACTGTGGCTGTACAGAATGAAATTCAATAGCGGCCTCTACAGAACAATCAGTTTGCCCATGGAATTATACACTCCATCAGTCCATGGCTTGCCTAAATAAAATTAATTGATAGTGAGAGGGTCATGACTTGCAATAGATGTGGGGCAATCTGCTAGGAGATTTTTTAATTTCTAACCTTTATCTCCATTGCAGTAGTCTCGAACAGTGTCTAAGTCGAGATTGTTTGACTAGACTTGCAAGTGCTCTGACATTCTGTTACCCAATATGACACATTTACAAACATGAGCTAAAACTGTATAATATATCTAGACAAACATTTAAATATGCTTTACTTGATCTAGATTCGGCCTAGTTAGAAGTAAATGAAGCCATAAACGGAAATATTTTGAAGTACATCCTATCCGACTACTAGTACACTTACTACTAAAAACGTTAGAAATGACACATGAACAAGCGATTTGAGTGTTTTCAAAACTTACACTTGTCTTTTCAGTATTCAATAGTATTCTTAAACGGATACTGGTAGATTTCTCGCACAGAAATCGTATCAAAATTTAACTCTGTTCACTTTCGTTTTCACTAGGAAGTGTTTGCGTCAAATCCGTCAGCCGTGAAAAACTTAAGACATCCGGTTTCAACTGACAGGATTTACGGTAATAATATGAAATTCGGTAGAGCTCTGTGAAAACTGTCAGTTGTTATTATAATCAAGGATTTAAATACATATAGTTATATACCTCCGTGTTATAATCGCGATTTATACCCGTATCTCAACCTTTTCTGTGCAAAAGCCAGGGGCGTGCCTGGGTCTGATTTGAGTATGAGCACCATGGCTAGGGGTTCCGGGGGCAATGATGCGATAACTTTGAGAATGGTAGTATTGAGCATGGCCGTAACTAGGATTTTTCAAAGGGGGTGCGAAATGATCGGGTCTTGTAGAGATGACCGGGTTGTTTGAACGTGAGAAGACGAAATACCTATCCAGGCCCGGGTCCAGAAATTTCCGAGCGGGGGGGGGCACGAGGTATGTACGGGATTCCGGGGGAGGGGGCATTTGATTAATAGGGGATTAAATAGCCAGCGAAACTGGCTATTGTAAATACCCATACCAATAATGTCCACGTGCGTATCTTTGTCGAGTCTTAGCAGGTACTAATGCTTCCAGAAAAAATTATTTCCGGTCAAAAATTTCAGGCAGTTTTCCGAGGTGAATGGTCCTTGGAAAATAAAAAAAATAGTTATCTGCAAACGGTTGCCCCTATCATTTTCTTTCGAATTATAACCATCTTTAAAAATATTCAATAAATAAAACAAACTTTAAAAAAAAACAAGGGAAGTAAGAAATACGCTACTGTAATGGATACACGGCGCCAATACAAGACGTGATGTCATGGCGTCACAAATTACGAGAAATGACGTCATACCAAAAGTACGCCAAATATATCATGACGTTACGTTGCAATGTATAACAAATCAGTATAATATAGGTAAAACTCCAGGTTAGGGATACCTACACTTATTCCAAACATAAACCACAGATACATAGCCAATCTAAAATTTTAAATAATTATTATTTCTGGTCTTAAATTTAAAGAGGAAAAGTGATCAGTTGCTGATCAATAACTATCTTTGTATATTTTATAACATCTAAATCAACTCATATTTAGTCAGTTTCTATCTGAAACATAGCTTAGCAGATATCCAATGTGTATTTAATCCCTCATTTAGGCGATGCCTTAGTTCATATTATGTGTGTGTGATAATGCACAGGAAGGGGTACATTTGTAGAGGTGGGGGAATCCATAGTACTTTTTATGTTATAAGCGTCAACATGTACATTGTGTATGTTCGTGTATATTAGTAAGTGTTCACATACAGTATTTGTATACACCAGCTTTCATCCTTTTGGCCATTGGAATATTATAACATAAGTAGGGGGGTTCGGGGGCATACTCCCCCGGGAAAAATTTTCAAAGCAATGGATGAATCTAGTGCATGCTAAGCCTATCTGGGAGCCCTGAAATACCTTTTTTTCTTTATTCTGAGAGTTAACCTTAATGGTTTAGTTATGATTATTTAACAGTCAAAAGGTAATATAATGAGCTAGGGCAAAATTCTCTTGTAATTGCTTACTGTGATGCAACAGCTACGTATAAATATATACATGTATATTAAAAATATTCTGCGAGCGAATCGAGCACGAAAAATGCCCATCTTACAAATACTTTTTCATCTAGAACATAAGAAAAAATACCCATATTATTTAAAGATGTCTGTTCAATACCTGTTTTACTATTTATTCAAAGTTTTTTAAAAAAAATCTCAGCCAACTGGGGGGCACGGGCCCTCGTGCCCACTGCCTGGATCCGTGCCTGCTATCCTTCTTACGAAGCTGTGGCTAAGTGCTCTCTTAGTAAAATACACGGTAAAGTCGTATTTTCATAAAGAAACATGCCGGACATTTTACAATCAGCTGTCCATCGGGCTAAAGTCAAGCCAGCGAGCGATAGCAGCGAACAATAACTCCAGCGAACGATAAGGATATACAATGTAGGTTATACACCACTAAATTTCCCAGCGAACAATAAGAATTTCCCAGCAAACAATAAGAATGGGTTTGATAAAAAGGGGCACATTCAGGCAACCAGGCTTTGTGAGCTCGAAAGACCGGGTATGTAGATGTAGGGCAGGTGGACGAGAGTAGAAAAACACCGTCGCTAGGCCCCTATCTTGGGGCTGAAAGAGGGGCCAGACCCCCAAAGTAGCCAAAATAGCTGTATGTCATTGTCGACTTATGATGGGTTCGAGCCCGTGTACCGCCGAAACCATGCTTTGTGACCCCAAAAGACCGGGTATACAGACGTAGTGTATGATCATACGAGTCCAACGAGACCCTCTGCAAGTTCCTATCTTGGGGAGGGTAGCGGCTAGGGGTCGGACCCCGTGGTGCGTATAATAGCAGTGTATTGAACTTTGCGTTTTGGACCGGTTTCGGGCCCGAACAGAGCCAAAACCAGGCTCTGTGACCCCGGAAGACCGGGTATGTAGATGAAGGACAGGTGGACGAGAGTAGAAAAACACCGTCGCTAGGCCCCTATCTTGGGGCTGAAAGAGGGGCCAGACCCCCAAAGTAGCCAAAATAGCTGTATGTCATTGTCGACTTATGATGGGTTCGAGCCCGTGTACCGCCGAAACCATGCTTTGTGACCCCAAAAGACCGGGTATACAGACGTAGTGTATGATCATACGAGTCGAACGAGACCCTCTGCAATTTCCTATCTTGGGGTTGGTAGGGGCTAGGGACCGGACCCCATAGTGCCCATAATAGCAGTGTATTGAACTTTGCGTTTTGGGCCGTTTTTGGGCCCGAACAGAGCCAAAACCAGGCTCTGTGACCCCGGAAGACCGGGTATGTAGATGTACTGCAGGTGGACGAGACTCGACAAATACCGTCGCTAGGCCCCTATCTTGGGATGAAAGAGTGGACAGACCCCAAAAGTAGCCAAAATAGCGTTAAGCCATAGGCGACTTTGCAATGGTTCAAGCCTGTGTACCGCCCAAACCATGCTTTGTGACCCCAAAAGACCGGGTATACAGACGTAGTGTATGATCATACGAGGCGAACGAGACCCTCTGCATGTTCCTATCTTGGGGAGGGAAGCGGCTAGGGGCCGGACCCCGTGGTGCCTATAATAGCAGTGTATTGAACTTTGCGTTTTGGGCCGGTTTCGGGCCCGAACAGAGCCCAAACCAGGCTCTGTGACCCCGGAAGACCGGGTATATAGATGTAGGGCGGTTGGACGAGAGTTGAAAAATACCGTCGCTAGGCCCCTATCTTGGGACTGAAAGAGGGACCAGATCCCCAAAGTAGCCAAAATAGCGTTATGCCATTGTCGACTTATGATGGGTTCGAGCCTGTGTACCGCCCAAACCATGCTTTGTGACCCCAAAAGACCGGGTATACAGACGTAGTGTATGATCATACGAGTCGAACGAGACCCTCTGCAACTTCCTATCTTGGGGAGGGTAGCGGCTAGGGGTCTGACCCCGTGGTGCCTATAATAGCAGTGTATTGAACTTTGCGTTTTGGGCCGGTTTCGGGCCCGAACAGAGCCCAAACCAGGCTCAGTGACCCCGGAAGACCGGGTATGTAGATGTAGGGCAGGTGGACGAGAGTAGAAAAACACCGTCGCTAGGCCCCTATTTTGGGGCTGAAAGAGGGGCCAGACCCCCAAAGTAGCCAAAATAGCTGTATGTCATTGTCGACTTATGATGGGTTCGAGCCCGTGTACCGCCGAAACCATGCTTTGTGACCCCAAAAGACCGGGTATACAGACGTAGTGTATGATCATACGAGTCCAACAAGACCCTCTGCAAGTTCCTATCTTGGGGAGGGTAGCGGCTAGGGGTCGGACCCGTGGTGCCTATAATAGCAGTGTATTGAACTTTGCGTTTTGGGCCGGTTTCGGGCCCGAACAGAGCCCAAACCAGGCTCTGTGACCCCGGAAGACCGGGTATGTAGATGTAGGGCAGGTGGACGAGAGTAGAAAAACACCGTCGCTAGGCCCCTATCTTTGGGCTGAAAGAGGGACCAGACCCCCAAAGTAGCGAAAATAGCTGTTTGTCATTGTCGACTTATGATGGGTTCGAGCCCGTGTACCGCCGAAACCATGCTTTGTGACCCCAAAAGACCGGGTATACAGACGTAGTGTATGATCATACGAGTCGAACGAGACCCTCTGCAAGTTCCTATCTTGGGGAGGGTAGCGGCTAGGGGTCGGACCCCGTGGTGCGTATAATAGCAGTGTATTGAACTTTGCGTTTTGGGCCGGTTTCGGGCCCGAACAGAGCCCAAACCAGGCTCTGTGACCCCGGAAGACCGGGTATATAGATGTAGGGCAGTTGGACGAGAGTTGAAAAATACCGTCGCTAGGGCCCTATCTTGGGACTGAAAGAGGGACCAGATCCCCAAAGTAGCCAAAATAGCGTTATGCCATAAGCGACTTATGATGGGTTCGAGCCCGTGTACCGCCGAAACCATGCTTTGTGACCACCAAAAGACCGGGTATACAGACGTAGTGTATGATCATACGAGTCGAACGAGACCCTCAGCAAGTTCCTTTCTTTGGGAGCGTAGCGGCTAGAGGCATGACCCCGTGGTGCCTATAATAGCAGTGTGTTGAACTTTGCGTTTTGGGCCAGTTTCGGGCCCGAACAGAGCCCAAACTAGGCTCTGTGACCCCGGAAGACCGGGTATGTAGATGTAGGGCAGGTGGACGAGAGTTGAAAAATACCGTCGCTAAGCCCTTATCTGGGGGTGGAAAGAGGGGCCAGATTCCCAAATTAGCCAAAATAGCTGTATGTCATTGTCGAGTTATGATGGGTTCGAGCCCATGTACCGCCCATACCATTCTTTGTGACCCCAAAAGACAGGGTATACAGACGTAGTGTATGATCTTACGAGTCGAACGAGACCCTCGGCAAGTTCCTATCTTGGGGAGGGTAGCGGCTAGGGGCCAGACCCCGTGGTGCCTATAATAGCAGTGTATTGAACTTTGCGTTTTGGGCCGGTTTCGGGCCCGGACAGAGCCCAAACCAGGCTCTGTGACCCCGGATGACCGGGTATGTAGGTGTAGGGCAGGTGGATGAGAGTTCAAAAATACCGTCGCTAGGCCCCTATCTTGGGGCTGAAAGAGGGGCCAGACCTTCAAAGTACTAAGTAGCCAAAATAGCGTTATGCCATAGGCGACTTTGGAAGGGTTCGAGCCTGTGTACCGCCCAAAGCATGCTTTGTGACCCCAAAAGACCGGGTATACAGACGTAGTGTATGATCATACGAGTCGAACGAGACCCTCTACATGTTCCTATCTTGGGGAGGGTAGCGGCTAGGGGCCAGACCCCGTGGTGCCTATAATAGCAGTGTATTGAACTTTGCGTTTTGGGCCGGTTTCGGGCCCGGACAGAGCCCAAACCAGGCTCTGTGACCCCGGAAGACCGGGTGTGTAGGTGTAGGGCAGGTGGATGAGAGTTCAAAAATACCGTCGCTAGGCCCCTTTCTTGGGGCTGAAAGAGGGACCAGACCTTCAAAGTAGCCAAAATAGCGTTATGCCATCGGCGACTTTGGAAGGGTTCGAGCCTGTGTACCGCCCAAAGCATGCTTTGTGACCCCAAAAGATCGGGTATACAGACGTAGTGTATGATCATACGAGTCGAACGAGACCCTCTGCAAGTTCCTATCTTGGGGAGGGTAGCGGCTAGGGGCCAGACCCCGTGGTGCCTATAATAGCAGTGTATTGAACTTTGCGTTTTGGGCCGGTTTCGAGCCCGGACAGAGCCCAAACCAGGCTCTGTGACCCCGGAAGACCGGGTATGTAGGTGTAGGGCAGGTGGATGACAGTTCAAAAATACCGTCGCTAGGCCCCTATCTTGGGGCTGAAAGAGGGGCCAGACCTTCAAAGTAGCCAAAATAGCGTTATGCCATAGGCGACTTTGGAAGGGTTCGAGCCTGTGTACCGCCCAAAGCATGCTTTGTGACCCCAAAAGATCGGGTATACAGACGTAGTGTGTGATCATACGAGTCGAACGAGACCCTCTGCAAGTTCCTATCTTGGGGAGGGTAGCGGCTAGGGGCCGGACCCCGTGGTGCCTATACTTGTAATAACAGTGTATTGAACTTTGCGTTTTGGGTCGGTTTCGGGCCCGAACAGAGCCCAAACCAGGCTCTGTGACCCCAGAAGACCGGGTATTTAGATGTAGAACAGGTGGACAAGAGTTGAAAAATACCGTCGCTAGGCCCTTATCTTGGGGCTGAAAGATGGGCCAGATCCCAGAAGTAGTCAAAAAAGCGTTATTCCATGGGCGGATTTTTTGGATGTGTTCGACCGCCGATGTACCGCCCAAACCATGCTTTGTGACCCCAAAAGACCGGTATACAGACGTAGTGTATGATCGTACGAGTCGAACGAGACCCTCGGCAAGTTCCTTTCTTGGGGCTGATAGGGGCTAGGGACCGGATCCCGAAGCGCCTATAGTAGCAGAGTATTGAATTTTGCATTTTTGGCCGGTTTCGGGCCCTAACAGAGCCCAAACCAGGCTCTGAAACCCCTAAGACCTAATATGTAGATGTAGGCCCGGCGGTTGGGAGTCGAAAAATACCGTCACTTTGTCCCTATCTTATGGTTGAAAGATGGACCAGATCCCCAAAGTAGTCAATATAGCATTAAGCCATATTCGTATTATATAACTTGTACACGTATCTGTGTTGGGTCCACCTGGAAGATCGTCTTTCGTTGTACACGTGCTTATGTGTACCCTTTTGTGGAAGGTTTTGCATGTTTCATTCACAAGGTAGTTAGACATACATTCCCCTCTCCACAACGACTTCCTCTCTACAACAAACACTTTTTCGGTCTCCGAAGAATGTCGCTCAAGAGAGGGACCACTGTACATGATTGTCTTAATATTATGCAAATGTTTTAACCTCGTAAAATAAAGTCATTATTATTATTATTATCACATTTGTACCGTGTAGAGCTCTAACTAAGCTGTGTGACATCTGACGACCAGGTATGTAGATGTAAGACAGATTAATATGAGTCGAATACGACCGTCGCTATCCCTGTCTTTGTGCTGAAAGGGAGGTTGGTTCCAACCTTTTGTCTACCTTTTGTCTTTTGAGGAACTTGTTAGCCTCTTATCAGGCTGTATCAATACAATTAAAATTTATGCATTTGTCTATAGGCGACATTTGATGAATTCGATCACAAACGAGACTCTACGATCTAAAACACGAAATGGAGCTATAGCACTTGCTCCTAAAATGAAATGAGACCTTTGATAGAGTTCTATCCTGTTGCAGGAACCGGCGTCAGACCCTCAATGTTGCCATAAAATAATATACATGTACAACCCAAACTAGCTTGCGTTAACCTGGAGGAGTGAGTATACAGTCGTAGCCCAAGCCCATATGAATTAACAGAAACAATCAATAGGATGCTATCTTTGGGCTGAATGAGTGGTGAGACCACCAAAATTGTCACCAAAGCATTTGACCTTTTCAACCACAAGATTCTTATAGACAAGCTCAAATTTTACCATTTTTCATCAGACAGCATAGCTTGGATTAATTCCTATCTATCAAACAGAACACAGAAAGTATGCTTTCTGCAAAACTTCCAGACCCCGCAGATATAGTTTCAGGTGTTCCACAAAGCTCAGTTTTGGGACCCTGTTATTTCTCATTTATATAAATGACTTACCATATCATATTAAGTCTTCTACAACAGACATCTTTGCTGACGACACAACACTAACAACATCAGGTATTACAATTCAAGACATCCATCAGATCCTTCAATCTGATCTTGACATTGTAGATTCATGGTGCGCACAAAACTCCATGATAATCAATGCACAAAAAACAAAACATATGTATATAACAAGACAAACAAACAAACCGAACATCCCACACATCAAATTGAAATTACAGAACCATGATATTGAGCTTTCAGAAAATGAAAGACTTCTTGGAATCAATATAGATAATACACTAAAATGGAAAACTCATATAGACAAAACCATAAAAAATGCAATACACAACTCTTCCTACTCATGCGAATCAAACAATACTTAGATGTTCCAACAAGAAAATTATTTTTAATGCTTACATCCTCCCACACCTAGATTATTGCTGTTCAATCTGGGGTAATACAGACAAAAAGATAATGAACGAAATCATTAAATTCCAAAAACGGGCAGCACGTGTTATTCTTGATGTACAAGACTTTGACACTCCCTCTGACGTTTTGTTCAATAAACTTCAGTGGGCGAAATTTGACAAAAGAGTTGAATATAAAAAATCAATTCTAGTGTACAAATCACTCAATGACAACCAATTTCCAAGATACATGCAACAAAAATTCACAAAACTAAACCAAGTTCATTCATGTAATCTCAGATCCATAACCAATGAAGAACTATATGTACCATCACCAAATTTTGAATTCTCCAGAAAATCACTTGCCTACTCAGGACCAAACATATGGAATGAAATACCAAAAGCAGTACGAAAATCAGACACAAGAAATAAATTCCAAAATGCATACATTAAATGGCAATACCCATAAACAAAGATAGACATAAAAACACGACTCATCCTGTTAATATATCTTACCTTTGTAGCTATTACTTTGTTGATTATATTTGTATATCTACTTTTCATGTATTATACCCTTTATATTTAATGTATATATGTTGAGGCCCGTATGGAAGATTGCATTATTGTAAATATGTTATCCTCGTAAAATAAAGACTTTACTTACTTACTTACTTACTTACTTACTTACTTACTTACTTACTTACTTACTTACTTACTTACTTACTTACTTACTTACTTACTTACTTACTTACTTACTTACTTACTTACTTACTTACTTACTTACTTACTTACTTACTTACTTACTTACTTACTTACTTACTTACTTACTTACTTACTTACTTACTTACTTACTTACTTACTTACTTACTTACTTACTTACTTACTTACTTACTTACTTACTTACTTACTTACTTACTTACTTACTTACTTACTTACTTACTTACTTACTTACTTACTTACTTACTTACTTACTTACTTACTTACTTACTTACTTACTTACTTACTTACTTACTTACTCACTCCTAAAGCTCCATAATCACTACATGATGTAAAATTGGCATTATTTCACACTACAACATTACACCAATAAATTACATGTACAATGTTATTTTGAGTATCATTACCATAATGCTTTAGTTTTTGTAATTTGTTTCGTTTCTTCATTACTAAGTATTGACTTTGTAATTTCTGTAAATTGTTGTTTCATGTTGATGTCGACCATAATTAATCAATTATTGAAAATTGGTCTTGAACCAAATAATATTATGCAAACCACTTTAGATGTATTCGTGATTATTATTATCATTACAAAATGTACATGTATTTATTATTATTTTCATAATTATTATTGAAAATGCATTAAATTATGTTTCCGGTATGAGGGTTTAGTCCCTCTACAGTCCAAAGCAGGCTGTGTTACCCTGGAAGACCTAGTAAAAACCCGTAGTCTATGCTCAAATAAATAAAACGAGACCTTAAATAATTATGATCATGGGACTGAAAGAGGGGTCATGCCTCCAAAGTGGATTTAAATATTGAAGCATGTGTATTACTATTTATGTAGCCTAAACCAGACTGTCTGATGCCAGAAGAATGCTCAATGGTGTCCTATCTAATGACTGAAGGGCTGTAAGAGGGGCCAGACGACCCTAAAGTTAGCCATTAAAGCAACATACAAAGGCTACTTTACCGAAAAACAGTCTGTGTGCCCCTGAAAATACAAACATAGCAAATCGCAATACGATTTGAACGAGACCATGACCAGTCTTTTGGGTCCTTTATTATTATTTATTATTTTTAGCCTACTCCATTGTGTTATTGTGTGAATTTGTAAGCTATGTGTGTAATTTACCAGTCTGAATGCAGAGTGTGGCACTCAGATTCAATAATCAATTTTTTACCTCATAAATAGTACATGTACAAAATTGCAAATAACGCGTATCAAATGTTATTTTCAACATTCAAATATCAATTCTAAACCGTTTCCGACATATATTAGCAATGTAGAACAAATAATAGCTCTGTGTATGACAAATTCAATACATGTATTTGAGTATTGAATGCTGAGTGTAAGTATTGGTTGTAATTTCGGATCCTGGTCTCTATACATATATATAATTTTTTACTCCTTTTCAATGATACAGTTAGCCAAAATAGTTACTATAAGTACATTTGTGTATCCTCAATACTACAGAAAAAAGAGATCTTCCCTCTACTGCAAATATCAAAGCAACTAACGAAGCTTGAAGGTAAAACACTATCTTCAACATATTCCGGGTGGGGCATGTATGCAACTCACTGGTACATTACCAACTCAATTTTACGAAAAACTTTCGAATATTGTCTATACGTCGGTCGAAATTCAAAACAGGGACTTCTGGATCTGAAGCCACGGAGAGAATTATCCACTCGGTCTCGGTGTTAAAAAACTTGATGGTCATAATTTCATTGTTTGACAAATAGTGCATCCACGCCCTTATACCCGGGGACGGGCCGGTATTTTTACTTTTGGGATGTAACCCCCTCCCCCGCAACCCTCCTTACCGGGGACATCTGAAGGTAAAATTTCAGTTATCCCCCTAATAACTAAATATTGTCCCCGGGGTATTGGTTCAGCAGTGCGGGGAAAGTTAAAAGGTAAAAACACGACCGTTTCCCCGGCCATCCACCGCCCATACCGGTGGGGAGGGGCGTGTATGCAACTGACTGGTGCATAAAGGTAGACAATTTATAGATTCATGAATCAGAAATACTCGTAAATAAACAACAATGATAGCTCTGCATAAAATTGGTACCGGTCAAAATGACCAAATCAATAATTTCGACATTTTTGTTTGAATTTTTGGGTTTCAAAAACATCAACATTAATTGTTTTGACGCTAAAATTGAGATTCGGGAAAATTTTGAAATACGTTACAAATTATCGACAGTCACTTTTGACATTAAATTTTGACAAGACATTTAATATCACAATCATGTACAAATGCACGTTATGTCAATCGGAATTCCTCGGCGTTAATCTAACGAAATTGCATATTTCTCAGTTACGGAAATGTATGAGAAGTTACGATTGACATTATGCATGACTATGACAAGATAATCTAATATGAAATCTTCATACCGGGTTTTCCGGGGTCACAGAGCCTGGTTTGGGCTCTGTTCGGGCCCGAAACCGGCCCAAAACGCAAAGTTCAATACACTGCTATTATACGCACCACGGGGTCCGACCCCTAGCCGCTACCCTCCCCAAGATAGGAACTTGCAGAGGGTCTCGTTCGACTCGTATGATCATACACTACGTCTGTATACCCGGTCTTTTGGGGTCACAAAGCATGGTTTCGGCGGTACACGGGCTCGAACCCATCATAAGTCGACAATGACATACAGCTATTTTGGCTACTTTGGGGGTCTGGCCCCTCTTTCAGCCCCAAGATAGGGGCCTAGCGACGGTGTTTTTCTACTCTCGTCCACCTGCCCTACATCTACATACCCGGTCTTCCGGGGTCACAGAGCCTGGTTTGGGCTCTGTTCGGGCCCGAAACCGGCCCAAAACGCAAAGTTCAATACACTGCTATTATACGCACCACGGGGTCCGACCCCTAGCCGCTACCCTCCCCAAGATAGGAACTTGCAGAGGGTCTCGTTCGACTCGTATGATCATACACTACGTCTGTATACCCGGTCTTTTGGGGTCACAAAGCATGGTTTCGGCGGTACACGGGCTCGAACCCATCATAAGTCGACAATGACATACAGCTATTTTGGCTACTTTGGGGGTCTGGCCCCTCTTTCAGCCCCAAGATAGGGGCCTAGCGACGGTGTTTTTCTACTCTCGTCCACCTGCCCTACATCTACATACCCGGTCTTCCGGGGTCACAGAGCCTGGTTTGGGCTCTGTTCGGGCCCGAAACCGGCCCAAAACGCAAAGTTCAATACACTGCTATTATACGCACCACGGGGTCCGACCCCTAGCCGCTACCCTCCCCAAGATAGGAACTTGCAGAGGGTCTCGTTCGACTCGTATGATCATACACTACGTCTGTATACCCGGTCTTTTGGGGTCACAAAGCATGGTTTCGGCGGTACACGGGCTCGAACCCATCATAAGTCGACAATGACATACAGCTATTTTGGCTACTTTGGGGGTCTGGCCCCTCTTTCAGCCCCAAGATAGGGGCCTAGCGACGGTGTTTTTCTACTCTCGTCCACCTGCCCTACATCTACATACCCGGTCTTCCGGGGTCACAGAGCCTGGTTTGGGCTCTGTTCGGGCCCGAAACCGGCCCAAAACGCAAAGTTCAATACACTGCTATTATACGCACCACGGGGTCCGACCCCTAGCCGCTACCCTCCCCAAGATAGGAACTTGCAGAGGGTCTCGTTCGACTCGTATGATCATACACTACGTCTGTATACCCGGTCTTTTGGGGTCACAAAGCATGGTTTCGGCGGTACACGGGCTCGAACCCATCATAAGTCGACAATGACATACAGCTATTTTGGCTACTTTGGGGGTCTGGCCCCTCTTTCAGCCCCAAGATAGGGGCCTAGCGACGGTGTTTTTCTACTCTCGTCCACCTGCCCTACATCTACATACCCGGTCTTCCGGGGTCACAGAGCCTGGTTTGGGCTCTGTTCGGGCCCGAAACCGGCCCAAAACGCAAAGTTCAATACACTGCTATTATACGCACCACGGGGTCCGACCCCTAGCCGCTACCCTCCCCAAGATAGGAACTTGCAGAGGGTCTCGTTCGACTCGTATGATCATACACTACGTCTGTATACCCGGTCTTTTGGGGTCACAAAGCATGGTTTCGGCGGTACACGGGCTCGAACCCATCATAAGTCGACAATGACATACAGCTATTTTGGCTACTTTGGGGGTCTGGCCCCTCTTTCAGCCCCAAGATAGGGGCCTAGCGACGGTGTTTTTCTACTCTCGTCCACCTGCCCTACATCTACATACCCGGTCTTCCGGGGTCACAGAGCCTGGTTTGGGCTCTGTTCGGGCCCGAAACCGGCCCAAAACGCAAAGTTCAATACACTGCTATTATACGCACCACGGGGTCCGACCCCTAGCCGCTACCCTCCCCAAGATAGGAACTTGCAGAGGGTCTCGTTCGACTCGTATGATCATACACTACGTCTGTATACCCGGTCTTTTGGGGTCACAAAGCATGGTTTCGGCGGTACACGGGCTCGAACCCATCATAAGTCGACAATGACATACAGCTATTTTGGCTACTTTGGGGGTCTGGCCCCTCTTTCAGCCCCAAGATAGGGGCCTAGCGACGGTGTTTTTCTACTCTCGTCCACCTGCCCTACATCTACATACCCGGTCTTCCGGGGTCACAGAGCCTGGTTTGGGCTCTGTTCGGGCCCGAAACCGGCCCAAAACGCAAAGTTCAATACACTGCTATTATACGCACCACGGGGTCCGACCCCTAGCCGCTACCCTCCCCAAGATAGGAACTTGCAGAGGGTCTCGTTCGACTCGTATGATCATACACTACGTCTGTATACCCGGTCTTTTGGGGTCACAAAGCATGGTTTCGGCGGTACACGGGCTCGAACCCATCATAAGTCGACAATGACATACAGCTATTTTGGCTACTTTGGGGGTCTGGCCCCTCTTTCAGCCCCAAGATAGGGGCCTAGCGACGGTGTTTTTCTACTCTCGTCCACCTGCCCTACATCTACATACCCGGTCTTCCGGGGTCACAGAGCCTGGTTTGGGCTCTGTTCGGGCCCGAAACCGGCCCAAAACGCAAAGTTCAATACACTGCTATTATACGCACCACGGGGTCCGACCCCTAGCCGCTACCCTCCCCAAGATAGGAACTTGCAGAGGGTCTCGTTCGACTCGTATGATCATACACTACGTCTGTATACCCGGTCTTTTGGGGTCACAAAGCATGGTTTCGGCGGTACACGGGCTCGAACCCATCATAAGTCGACAATGACATACAGCTATTTTGGCTACTTTGGGGGTCTGGCCCCTCTTTCAGCCCCAAGATAGGGGCCTAGCGACGGTGTTTTTCTACTCTCGTCCACCTGCCCTACATCTACATACCCGGTCTTCCGGGGTCACAGAGCCTGGTTTGGGCTCTGTTCGGGCCCGAAACCGGCCCAAAACGCAAAGTTCAATACACTGCTATTATACGCACCACGGGGTCCGACCCCTAGCCGCTACCCTCCCCAAGATAGGAACTTGCAGAGGGTCTCGTTCGACTCGTATGATCATACACTACGTCTGTATACCCGGTCTTTTGGGGTCACAAAGCATGGTTTCGGCGGTACACGGGCTCGAACCCATCATAAGTCGACAATGACATACAGCTATTTTGGCTACTTTGGGGGTCTGGCCCCTCTTTCAGCCCCAAGATAGGGGCCTAGCGACGGTGTTTTTCTACTCTCGTCCACCTGCCCTACATCTACATACCCGGTCTTCCGGGGTCACAGAGCCTGGTTTGGGCTCTGTTCGGGCCCGAAACCGGCCCAAAACGCAAAGTTCAATACACTGCTATTATACGCACCACGGGGTCCGACCCCTAGCCGCTACCCTCCCCAAGATAGGAACTTGCAGAGGGTCTCGTTCGACTCGTATGATCATACACTACGTCTGTATACCCGGTCTTTTGGGGTCACAAAGCATGGTTTCGGCGGTACACGGGCTCGAACCCATCATAAGTCGACAATGACATACAGCTATTTTGGCTACTTTGGGGGTCTGGCCCCTCTTTCAGCCCCAAGATAGGGGCCTAGCGACGGTGTTTTTCTACTCTCGTCCACCTGCCCTACATCTACATACCCGGTCTTCCGGGGTCACAGAGCCTGGTTTGGGCTCTGTTCGGGCCCGAAACCGGCCCAAAACGCAAAGTTCAATACACTGCTATTATACGCACCACGGGGTCCGACCCCTAGCCGCTACCCTCCCCAAGATAGGAACTTGCAGAGGGTCTCGTTCGACTCGTATGATCATACACTACGTCTGTATACCCGGTCTTTTGGGGTCACAAAGCATGGTTTCGGCGGTACACGGGCTCGAACCCATCATAAGTCGACAATGACATACAGCTATTTTGGCTACTTTGGGGGTCTGGCCCCTCTTTCAGCCCCAAGATAGGGGCCTAGCGACGGTGTTTTTCTACTCTCGTCCACCTGCCCTACATCTACATACCCGGTCTTCCGGGGTCACAGAGCCTGGTTTGGGCTCTGTTCGGGCCCGAAACCGGCCCAAAACGCAAAGTTCAATACACTGCTATTATACGCACCACGGGGTCCGACCCCTAGCCGCTACCCTCCCCAAGATAGGAACTTGCAGAGGGTCTCGTTCGACTCGTATGATCATACACTACGTCTGTATACCCGGTCTTTTGGGGTCACAAAGCATGGTTTCGGCGGTACACGGGCTCGAACCCATCATAAGTCGACAATGACATACAGCTATTTTGGCTACTTTGGGGGTCTGGCCCCTCTTTCAGCCCCAAGATAGGGGCCTAGCGACGGTGTTTTTCTACTCTCGTCCACCTGCCCTACATCTACATACCCGGTCTTCCGGGGTCACAGAGCCTGGTTTGGGCTCTGTTCGGGCCCGAAACCGGCCCAAAACGCAAAGTTCAATACACTGCTATTATACGCACCACGGGGTCCGACCCCTAGCCGCTACCCTCCCCAAGATAGGAACTTGCAGAGGGTCTCGTTCGACTCGTATGATCATACACTACGTCTGTATACCCGGTCTTTTGGGGTCACAAAGCATGGTTTCGGCGGTACACGGGCTCGAACCCATCATAAGTCGACAATGACATACAGCTATTTTGGCTACTTTGGGGGTCTGGCCCCTCTTTCAGCCCCAAGATAGGGGCCTAGCGACGGTGTTTTTCTACTCTCGTCCACCTGCCCTACATCTACATACCCGGTCTTCCGGGGTCACAGAGCCTGGTTTGGGCTCTGTTCGGGCCCGAAACCGGCCCAAAACGCAAAGTTCAATACACTGCTATTATACGCACCACGGGGTCCGACCCCTAGCCGCTACCCTCCCCAAGATAGGAACTTGCAGAGGGTCTCGTTCGACTCGTATGATCATACACTACGTCTGTATACCCGGTCTTTTGGGGTCACAAAGCATGGTTTCGGCGGTACACGGGCTCGAACCCATCATAAGTCGACAATGACATACAGCTATTTTGGCTACTTTGGGGGTCTGGCCCCTCTTTCAGCCCCAAGATAGGGGCCTAGCGACGGTGTTTTTCTACTCTCGTCCACCTGCCCTACATCTACATACCCGGTCTTCCGGGGTCACAGAGCCTGGTTTGGGCTCTGTTCGGGCCCGAAACCGGCCCAAAACGCAAAGTTCAATACACTGCTATTATACGCACCACGGGGTCCGACCCCTAGCCGCTACCCTCCCCAAGATAGGAACTTGCAGAGGGTCTCGTTCGACTCGTATGATCATACACTACGTCTGTATACCCGGTCTTTTGGGGTCACAAAGCATGGTTTCGGCGGTACACGGGCTCGAACCCATCATAAGTCGACAATGACATACAGCTATTTTGGCTACTTTGGGGGTCTGGCCCCTCTTTCAGCCCCAAGATAGGGGCCTAGCGACGGTGTTTTTCTACTCTCGTCCACCTGCCCTACATCTACATACCCGGTCTTCCGGGGTCACAGAGCCTGGTTTGGGCTCTGTTCGGGCCCGAAACCGGCCCAAAACGCAAAGTTCAATACACTGCTATTATACGCACCACGGGGTCCGACCCCTAGCCGCTACCCTCCCCAAGATAGGAACTTGCAGAGGGTCTCGTTCGACTCGTATGATCATACACTACGTCTGTATACCCGGTCTTTTGGGGTCACAAAGCATGGTTTCGGCGGTACACGGGCTCGAACCCATCATAAGTCGACAATGACATACAGCTATTTTGGCTACTTTGGGGGTCTGGCCCCTCTTTCAGCCCCAAGATAGGGGCCTAGCGACGGTGTTTTTCTACTCTCGTCCACCTGCCCTACATCTACATACCCGGTCTTCCGGGGTCACAGAGCCTGGTTTGGGCTCTGTTCGGGCCCGAAACCGGCCCAAAACGCAAAGTTCAATACACTGCTATTATACGCACCACGGGGTCCGACCCCTAGCCGCTACCCTCCCCAAGATAGGAACTTGCAGAGGGTCTCGTTCGACTCGTATGATCATACACTACGTCTGTATACCCGGTCTTTTGGGGTCACAAAGCATGGTTTCGGCGGTACACGGGCTCGAACCCATCATAAGTCGACAATGACATACAGCTATTTTGGCTACTTTGGGGGTCTGGCCCCTCTTTCAGCCCCAAGATAGGGGCCTAGCGACGGTGTTTTTCTACTCTCGTCCACCTGCCCTACATCTACATACCCGGTCTTCCGGGGTCACAGAGCCTGGTTTGGGCTCTGTTCGGGCCCGAAACCGGCCCAAAACGCAAAGTTCAATACACTGCTATTATACGCACCACGGGGTCCGACCCCTAGCCGCTACCCTCCCCAAGATAGGAACTTGCAGAGGGTCTCGTTCGACTCGTATGATCATACACTACGTCTGTATACCCGGTCTTTTGGGGTCACAAAGCATGGTTTCGGCGGTACACGGGCTCGAACCCATCATAAGTCGACAATGACATACAGCTATTTTGGCTACTTTGGGGGTCTGGCCCCTCTTTCAGCCCCAAGATAGGGGCCTAGCGACGGTGTTTTTCTACTCTCGTCCACCTGCCCTACATCTACATACCCGGTCTTCCGGGGTCACAGAGCCTGGTTTGGGCTCTGTTCGGGCCCGAAACCGGCCCAAAACGCAAAGTTCAATACACTGCTATTATACGCACCACGGGGTCCGACCCCTAGCCGCTACCCTCCCCAAGATAGGAACTTGCAGAGGGTCTCGTTCGACTCGTATGATCATACACTACGTCTGTATACCCGGTCTTTTGGGGTCACAAAGCATGGTTTCGGCGGTACACGGGCTCGAACCCATCATAAGTCGACAATGACATACAGCTATTTTGGCTACTTTGGGGGTCTGGCCCCTCTTTCAGCCCCAAGATAGGGGCCTAGCGACGGTGTTTTTCTACTCTCGTCCACCTGCCCTACATCTACATACCCGGTCTTCCGGGGTCACAGAGCCTGGTTTGGGCTCTGTTCGGGCCCGAAACCGGCCCAAAACGCAAAGTTCAATACACTGCTATTATACGCACCACGGGGTCCGACCCCTAGCCGCTACCCTCCCCAAGATAGGAACTTGCAGAGGGTCTCGTTCGACTCGTATGATCATACACTACGTCTGTATACCCGGTCTTTTGGGGTCACAAAGCATGGTTTCGGCGGTACACGGGCTCGAACCCATCATAAGTCGACAATGACATACAGCTATTTTGGCTACTTTGGGGGTCTGGCCCCTCTTTCAGCCCCAAGATAGGGGCCTAGCGACGGTGTTTTTCTACTCTCGTCCACCTGCCCTACATCTACATACCCGGTCTTCCGGGGTCACAGAGCCTGGTTTGGGCTCTGTTCGGGCCCGAAACCGGCCCAAAACGCAAAGTTCAATACACTGCTATTATACGCACCACGGGGTCCGACCCCTAGCCGCTACCCTCCCCAAGATAGGAACTTGCAGAGGGTCTCGTTCGACTCGTATGATCATACACTACGTCTGTATACCCGGTCTTTTGGGGTCACAAAGCATGGTTTCGGCGGTACACGGGCTCGAACCCATCATAAGTCGACAATGACATACAGCTATTTTGGCTACTTTGGGGGTCTGGCCCCTCTTTCAGCCCCAAGATAGGGGCCTAGCGACGGTGTTTTTCTACTCTCGTCCACCTGCCCTACATCTACATACCCGGTCTTCCGGGGTCACAGAGCCTGGTTTGGGCTCTGTTCGGGCCCGAAACCGGCCCAAAACGCAAAGTTCAATACACTGCTATTATACGCACCACGGGGTCCGACCCCTAGCCGCTACCCTCCCCAAGATAGGAACTTGCAGAGGGTCTCGTTCGACTCGTATGATCATACACTACGTCTGTATACCCGGTCTTTTGGGGTCACAAAGCATGGTTTCGGCGGTACACGGGCTCGAACCCATCATAAGTCGACAATGACATACAGCTATTTTGGCTACTTTGGGGGTCTGGCCCCTCTTTCAGCCCCAAGATAGGGGCCTAGCGACGGTGTTTTTCTACTCTCGTCCACCTGCCCTACATCTACATACCCGGTCTTCCGGGGTCACAGAGCCTGGTTTGGGCTCTGTTCGGGCCCGAAACCGGCCCAAAACGCAAAGTTCAATACACTGCTATTATACGCACCACGGGGTCCGACCCCTAGCCGCTACCCTCCCCAAGATAGGAACTTGCAGAGGGTCTCGTTCGACTCGTATGATCATACACTACGTCTGTATACCCGGTCTTTTGGGGTCACAAAGCATGGTTTCGGCGGTACACGGGCTCGAACCCATCATAAGTCGACAATGACATACAGCTATTTTGGCTACTTTGGGGGTCTGGCCCCTCTTTCAGCCCCAAGATAGGGGCCTAGCGACGGTGTTTTTCTACTCTCGTCCACCTGCCCTACATCTACATACCCGGTCTTCCGGGGTCACAGAGCCTGGTTTGGGCTCTGTTCGGGCCCGAAACCGGCCCAAAACGCAAAGTTCAATACACTGCTATTATACGCACCACGGGGTCCGACCCCTAGCCGCTACCCTCCCCAAGATAGGAACTTGCAGAGGGTCTCGTTCGACTCGTATGATCATACACTACGTCTGTATACCCGGTCTTTTGGGGTCACAAAGCATGGTTTCGGCGGTACACGGGCTCGAACCCATCATAAGTCGACAATGACATACAGCTATTTTGGCTACTTTGGGGGTCTGGCCCCTCTTTCAGCCCCAAGATAGGGGCCTAGCGACGGTGTTTTTCTACTCTCGTCCACCTGCCCTACATCTACATACCCGGTCTTCCGGGGTCACAGAGCCTGGTTTGGGCTCTGTTCGGGCCCGAAACCGGCCCAAAACGCAAAGTTCAATACACTGCTATTATACGCACCACGGGGTCCGACCCCTAGCCGCTACCCTCCCCAAGATAGGAACTTGCAGAGGGTCTCGTTCGACTCGTATGATCATACACTACGTCTGTATACCCGGTCTTTTGGGGTCACAAAGCATGGTTTCGGCGGTACACGGGCTCGAACCCATCATAAGTCGACAATGACATACAGCTATTTTGGCTACTTTGGGGGTCTGGCCCCTCTTTCAGCCCCAAGATAGGGGCCTAGCGACGGTGTTTTTCTACTCTCGTCCACCTGCCCTACATCTACATACCCGGTCTTCCGGGGTCACAGAGCCTGGTTATCTCAGTACGCCAATTTTTATCATACCCAGTCTTATTGTTTGCTAGGAAATTTAGTGGTGTTTAACCTAAATCCTTATCGTTCGCTGGACTATCGTCGGCTATTTATCGTTCGCCAGCTTGACTTTGGTGTCCATGGGAGGGCGGAGGAATGGTGTTTTTTGCAACCCATAAATACAAGTTTTGTTGCGTATTTGCGCACATGTAGTTTGTTAATATGCATTATAGACATATCCTTATAATTTTCACAAGTTTAATTTCTATAAACAAATAATTCATAAAGGTACAAAAAACACAATAATAGATCTAACAAAGTACACGATTTGCTGGGACAACCCTCGTAACGGTTTTATCATATGTAGATTTCTATTTTTGCTCTGCTTACATTAAGGGAGTGCAAGCAAAGTAACAATAATATTATTATTTAGAAATAAAGTTGAATACAGAATTCAATCCAGGATTAGATGGGAGCGGGAGGGAATCGTCATCAGGAAATGGACACGACAGGAAAACTCCATGACTCATTAATCTAAAAATAGATTAACTAGTATGGAGTTCATTGTGGATTTGGTACGTACACTATTTATTTACTTTTCTATTCTTTCTTTCCTGTGACACTGTGTATAGTAATTTATTTATACAATTAGCAAAATGTTCCGTAGATTTATGCTTCTAACACCCCAGATTCTTATTTCACAAAGTATATTGGGGTTTCACGGTGGTTTCTTCTAGAAATTCCATGAGAAAATCGAAAACCGAAAATTAAAAGATTCTGTGCATGCCTCCAAGAAATTGAAGAAAGTTGTTTTATCGGATAAGCTGAAAATTTTACTGACTGATTTTCAGGTTCTATGTATGTTTGTATAGTTTGCTTTCATCTATGAATTATATGACATGTTTCGATTATTAGAACATTGCGATTTGTTGACTTGTTTACATTTGTGTGGTAACCGAATGTGAAAACGAAAGTAGAATTTTAACACCATGTAAACAATTGTCTTTGGGACGTATTTAATATTAAGAAACGTTTTGTAATACACTCTACAGCGAAATTGGAACTGATTAATGCTCTGACTGACTAAAGATGTCAAAATACATGTAGATCTTTTGTCATGTACATGCCTATTCCCTAAGGCTAAGAACTAATAATCCAATTAGCAATTTTGAAATTTGAGTTGTAACTTTGTTAGTGGACTTTTTATTACAGTCGACACTCGTTATGTCGACATTTTTGGGACTGTCAAAGTTGTGTCGACATATCCGGAGGTCGACACATCCGGATCAAACAATACTGACAAGTTTTCCTAACTTATATACAAGTGTATAAGCAGTGTTTGTACGTGTATTATGATTCGACATTAAACTTTCGTTTCGCTGTTATAGCGGTTTTGTAATATTAACTAGTCGTATTTTTTACTTTGTGTGTTTAATGTACACCTTATTCATTCGTGATATTTTATATGTATAATTGATTTAAATTCTTGGACTTGTGGTGTATTTGTGTTTGTTTCTTTTCCCCTGATTGTACTGACACATGTAAACATAATTATAAGTAGACAACATAGTTAAATTAGTTTTGGTAGTCATAATGACAATAAGATCGAATTGACGATTCATGATTATTTTATAGACAACTTTAATCACTCATTTTTGTTTGCATGGTGTCACGGCAAACATTTTGTCAAATTTGCGCTGTGAGAGATATCATTTAAAACACAAAACTGTTGATTAAATAATTATTTAATTTATGCGCTGAGACAGGTATCAAGTTGTTTTCAAACTTCAATTTAACATTATTCAATTTCAGTGTGAACAATTTAATTGTTTAATAAACAATGGGTCGAGACAAAAATATTTTCACGGTCAATTAACAACTTTTCTATTTCAATCACTTTGACTTGATGTCGACACAAACAATGACAATAAGGTGCGAACATATCATTTCGGCCAGAAAAATTGTGTCGATATAACCGGATTGTCGACATAGGCATGTCGAGTCAAACATCAGTTTTTATATAGAACATAGAGTAACCAAAATCGGGGATTTTAAAGTATGTCGACTAAACCGGAGTGTCGATACAAGCGATGTCGACACAACGGGTGTCAACTGTATTTGATTTTAACCAAATGTAATAACAACTTGTATAATTAAGATCTAGCTACTATAACCATTAGTTGGTTCCAGAGTTAAAGCCCCTGGAATGATCAGAATTTGGCACTTTTGGTCTCAATTGGACCTACATATGATGGTTTGAGGCATTATGTAGACAAGATTTCGGTCTCCGGTGGTTTTCTTCCTTTGTGACGTGTAGTCACTAGGTCGAGATTGTTTGACTAAGGCATTATGTTACCGAACTTGCCAAACTTTGAGGTGACACCTCGTCCCCTTATGTCTAGTTCTTTATTAATTACTATTGTATATTTTTATCATATTTATTGACATTTTATTAATACTATTTTTTATTGTTTCTCTTTTTATTGCAGAACTTGAATAACAAGCATCATGGATAAACACGACAAGAAAAAAATCAAAGAACATTTACCCACATTGGTGGAAAATATTGACCCAGTTCAAATTATGACATACCTGCCCTGTCTTCTGGAATATCATAGGGTAAGTACAATTGACTTACAACATTTGCAAATCTTATTTAGCTGATCTGTCGTAAAAGTGACAAGGGGTTTGAATATTGGTTGCTAGGATAATAAGTAGTTTATGGTTAAAATAATATCAAAACCATTGGTTGTGTACATGCATGCAATAGAGAGCTGCTTTAATTAACATTGAAGTTTCATTATTCTTGGCCAGAAATTGAAGATGATTTCTCAGGTTACTTTCAATAGAGTCTAAGAGACCTTCACAACTAACATAATTAACACCTAAGGCCCTTTTCTTTGATTGACGCAGAGCTGGAGCCTTTCTAAAAGTATTAAAAATAGCTTGTCAAGTATTATGCTTTTATCAAACGCCATAAAAACATTTCAAGGGCATGGTAACTACAATAACATCTATATATTGAGGCATATACCATAGTTTTGCACTGGGCCCTGGATTTAGGATGTTGTGGTATGTCGATTAACTGGAAGCATACACATTTTACATGCTGAAGTTATTAGGCCCTACCTAAAGAAGCTTAATGGAAAGACATGTAAGTGTTACAAGTACTTAATATAATTTTCATTAACAGGAATGTATTGGTAATGCACATCATTCAATACAAGGCAGCAGAACTCTGGCTGTACATAAACTACTAGATATCCTATATACACGACCAACAGGGTTTCGAGAACTTGTTGAAGCCCTGAGGAACCCGGAGGTGGACAAGGATGACATTGCTGATAGACTTGATCCTCCTGGTGGGTAGATCAATCATTGATTATCAATGTTATCTTTTTTTATTTAAGTCACATCTGTCTTTCAATGTATTTCTATTGTCATGTTGTTTTTATGTTCCCCATGAGGTAAATTGCTTTGCACAAGTCTGTGGGTTGGTATAGGTTAGTGGGGAGATAGGTCAGTCCGTCGGTCAGTAGACCAAAGGTTTACTCTAAGGATAACTCTAGCCCTAGTACAAATGTATAGATCTTCAAACTTTGCATGGAGGTTGGTCGGCAACAGTAAATGAGCCCTATTAAATAGAGGTCAAAGGTCAAGGTCACTGTGCCCTTACAATTGTCAACTATTGGGCTGCTATAGGGTCTTACATGTTTTATAAACATTTCTTGTTTCGAGTAGAAATTGGTAATGTCAAATTTTCTTATGATCCATCATTTACTGATGGGGGGGGTGGCGGTAAAACACAGTTTACCAAACAGTCGAGGTTATATTTATAACTGTTATCATTTAACTTCGAACAGACTCTACATTGCAGATACATGTTTATGTTTATTTTGATTCTAGATGTATACTATTTTAGATGCATCCACACATTCCAATGTTCATAGAAGAATAACAAGGTCTGAAATACCTGAATCACCGCAGAGAACAACAACAACAACAGTAACTGCGAGGCAATCAAGGAAGTCCTCTAAAAAACTGGTCACCATGGAAACCCCATATAAACTGTTGCCAGTATCTGTTCATAATAAGTTGAAAGTATTGGACAGCTGTCAGATTAAAAATGTGGACAAATTAGCGGAAGTGATTGGTAAGTTATGGATGGAACAGTGGCCGAGTGGTTAGTGTTCTTGACTAGCAGTCCAAAGGTCCCTGCAAACCTGGTTAGAACCTCTGCAAAGGGTACTTGAAATTTCTGAAACACTTTTAGTGTTTCCCAGAGAACTAGTTGAAATTCCAAAGGTAGTCTCCTGTGTAATGGTGCTATACTCCGAGCTGGGTAAAGAACCAAGGAATTTATTGGGAAATAGCCTAGGCAGCCATTCCCTTCTGTCGGTGGTCATGGGCCAATTAGCTTCACAGAGTTTTTGCCCTTGGACTTGATTTTATCATACAAACATACAGAAAAGTTATTTGTGGAGATTGAAATCATATTTGGTTATATCTCTTGCCAGATGCTCTCTCTCACAACCTTATGGTGTGGGATAGGCCAAGCCATCAGAAATGAGGTGTAAAGATTAATTAAAACAAGTTATAACAAAACTTGTTTTACAATCAACCTAAAATAAATTAGTAAAATGCTCTACTAAAACTCGTTTAATTCAGCTCTTTTGTATTTTTGAATTAAAATAATCATATTATTCAAAACACAGTAAAGCTCACTCATCTAATATCATTTCAGCATATTAGCCTCTTACCAATCTTGAAAATCATTAATGGCGAAATTTGATTTCTGTGTTTTCAGAGTTAACGTTGCAAGATGTTCACACAATTAAGGCGCGCTGTAAGGATAGTCTGACCCTGGACTACCTACAGTACTGGGATGAGAGGGAGGACTCAGCGGCAACTTTACTAGATCTCTTCCAGGTTTTGCATAAAATGGACCGAATTGATTTAATCCAAAAATTGGAAAAATCCTTAAATGTAAGTTTTGAACCTGAAGTCGAGGACGTTGGTGATGAACAAGGAGCGAGCAATAATGCTGAAGGTGCTTCAAGGTCAGAAGGTCATGTTGTAAGTGATACTGGTCATCACAATGTTCAGCCACACAATATAGGACCTGCACCCCAACAACCTACAGTCGGGGAAGGATTTAATCCAGCCAACAACAGGACTCCTATAAGGCCTGATGTAAGGATACCTGATACATATCAGCAAAGGCCAACCAATGTTGGTAGAGCTCTTGATATTACTCGTCCGGAAACCAATTTAGGTAATTTGGAGTATCAAGGTCATCAAATCCCATCTTATTTGAATATGCAACCTGAACATGTTCTTAGAAATGCCAATGGTTGTGGTGATGGAACTACTGAATACATGAATGATCCACGATCTTCAGATAGTATGTTTAAAAGTTTAAGACCTAGTTCTGGTAACTATTCCGACAAAACTTATCAAGATGGAAATGTTTCATTGGAGTCTGATATGAAGGAACACCCAATATCAGAGAAGCAATTTAAATTTACTGGTTATGCCCCTGCGGAAATACTTAACAGCAATCAGTATCACTCAGATGGGTTTGTCCAGGAATGTAAAGAAGAAAAAGGTGATTCAATCAAAGATGACCCAGAGAAGATTTTTAAACGATACAAGGAGGAAGAAATTCTTTTTGGAGACGGAGCGTATGGAAACGAAATGAGAGCAAGCCAACCTCCGTCTACCATGATCAGCAATCAGTCATCTTCACCAAAACCGCTTGAACAAATATACAGCAAAATAAATGATTTCTCTGAAAAAAGTCGATCTGACTTAACAGCAAATCCACGACCCGAGTTAGGTCATCAAATTGGTGATGATGTCAGAAATATCGAGGCTTCTCAGGATGATAGTAGCACTAGCTCTATTTCTGATAACTCGCTATATGGAAGTATTACTGATACAATTGAGAAACTTAACCTTACTGGTGACAAAAAAGTGGAAAATGTTGGAATTGTTTGGGAATGTGAAATTGGAGATAAACTGAGGAACGAATCAATTGAGAAAGACAACTTTGCTGCAGATAAATCCCATAATGCAAAGTCTTCGATGGAAGGAGCACAGAATGTACCAGATTCAAGTGTGAGGTTTGATTCTATAAAAAGTTCAGGATTGTCTGAAAATTTTGAAGTTGGCAACACAGAGCAACAAAGGAGTCGCCTGGAACAAGCTATGCTACATGGTAACTTTGACAATATACATGAACATGTAATGGGTTCAGCAGACTCTGCTTCAAGGACCATTTCTATAGCAGATAGCATGACTAGTTATAGCTATGTTTCCCAAAATGATGATATTGAAATGCCAAAACTATCGCTTGATTCTGAATTAAACAGTATGATGAAAAAAGCCAACAAACGCTTGCCAGGCGATGATCAGGGTGAAGATGATCTATCAAGCTATGACAATGACTTAAATGAACAGTTATCTATTGATGGAATGTCTCCGGGTGTAATTGATGGTGTGATACCAACCGGAAATTCTAAATCATTTACGGGGGTACAGGTGACTAGTCCTGGGACGCAGGAAACTAGCCCGAAGGCTCAAGGAACCAGTTATTGGACACAAGGAACTAATCCTGGGGCGCAGGGTATAAGCCCTAGGGAAAATGGATCAACTGGTATTCCTAGAGCTCAGGCAACTAGTCCTCGAACACAAGGAACACAGCCTTTTCAGAATGAACCTTGTGTTATACAACAGCCACCAAAGTTGGCTAACTCTGATCTACCACATGGAGAAAATGTATGTGTAGTAAATAACAACTTTCAAGGAGTACCACAAGATAGGTCACAATATGGACAGTACTCAGTACATGAGCCTCCCAGGCTGTTAGATATGGGGGCTACACCTGGACATGACACGGTGCATGGCGATAATGTTGTTACAATGGTTGCTAAGCAACAGACTGGTATGGTTACAACACCAGTGTCTGAGGAAGCTAAATCAGATGACACAGGAAATTCTGCAGACAATGGAAGATGGAACAATGTGCTTACTTCTTCTTTAAGAGTGGCTTTCAATGTGTTTAAGTCAACAAATGATAGCTTATTGTGAATTTCTTGTATAACTACAATAATGTATGTACAATGTAAAGTAATGTTCAATGTCTCGATAGCCTTGTGATAGAACATTGATTTTGAGTGTGGAAGGTCCTTGGTTTGATCCCCGACATTGTGTTACCAAACACTAATTATTGTTATTCTGGTCCCCGGCATTGTCTTACCAAACACTAATTATTGTTATTCTGGTCCCTGGCATTGTGTTACCAAACACTAATTATTGTTATTCTGGTCCCCGGCATTGTCTTACCAAACACTAATTATTGTTATTCTGGTCCCCGGCATTGTCTTACCAAACACTAATTATTGTTATTCTGGTCCCCGGCATCTAATCTGTTAAGTATTAGATAAATTAGCACCAAGGGGAGGGAACTTCAGACTAATTATTGTAAGTATTACCAGTAACTCCATTTCTAGACATACAGAAATCTGGCTTCCTTTTCTCTCATACTCTGATGGTGATTGATTGGTACCAAGAGTGATATACATATACTGTAAAATCATTAATGTTTGTGGGTTATTTAATTTCGTGGATGATCTTAACCACAATATTAAATTTCAATATTTTTTAATTTCTATAGTATTATGACTTTGTGGATAAGAAATCCTTGAAATTAATCCCCATGAATTGGTATTTTTCACCAAATCCTCTCACTGAAATCGAAAAACTTTACAGTATTAAAGATATTTCATATGGTGTAATATATGCAATAGAAAAAGTTAAACATATTTGCCAATTAAATCCAATATACAAGGGGTGGTCAAATAGTTTCTGGTAACGTGCTCCGAAATCTTTATTACATGTTCAATATTGGTGAATATTTAATTTTTGTCAGATAATATATTGGGGTATTACAATTACAAATTTAAACATCCGTCAGGTAAAAACAGCCAGTGAAGAATCTATATGAAATTAATGTACATTTCTAAAGGTTGTATAAATTTACAATGAAAAATGAAGAAATTAGAGATTTATTCCAGGTATTTATTGGTCACTCCATAGTAGTATGTAGAATACAGTTTATTTATGAAATAATGGAAGTATAGATTTATGGTGAGTAAAGCCACACAATTATTTTTTCCGGTAATATTGTTGCATAGGTAGCCAAATTTTAGGGTTGAAATTATTAATGTATGTATTTTTAGTCACTTCAGTAATTCTGTGATATGTATGTGATCAATTATTTTATTAAACAATTTGTTAAATGACTTTACTAATATGTGCTAATTATTCTTGCTTCCATGCTTTCTTGTTCATGTGCAAACGTTAATTAATCTATATACAAGTATTATGATTTTGTGACATTTGTTTACTTTAGGCCGCAAAATATGTTCAAAGGGAACTGTATCATTGAAAAAATAACCATTTTTTGGAAAATGTGTATATCTGACATTGATCCATGATAAACCAATTTCTGTAACACAGTTCTTTATCAATGATACATTTATCTTTGACAATGTTAGGTACCGTATATCTAGGATTATTATTGCTGATTTAGCACTTTTATATACAATGTACACATGTTGCAATGCTGAAGGTGTGGTCGTTGAATGATTGAAGTTTTTGTCCCAGTTCTGATGAAATCCAGTTTTCAGAAAATGAAAGAGAAATGACTGTTACTGTGCTGTGTAAACTCCTAACACATTTTGATCAGTAAGGGGAATCCAAATGTAGTTGTACTATTATACAGATCCAGATTGACTTAATTACATATTTCTTTAAGAAAAGTAACCAGATAACATAGATTCTATTTATCAAGTTGTGTAAATACAGAAAAAGTAGTCAAAATCTGGCATGTATGTAGTCAGATGTCAGTATTATGTATCACTGGCTTAGAATGAGACTAATGCATATTTGAAATCTGCATCATAAGGTGCTTCTCATTAGCCTATTTTCAGGAAAATCGGAACTTGTCATGTTGACCAAACTGAAGATGAAAAAGCTTTTTTTACCATAATTAAGGAGTAAATTTCGGACAGTTTTTTGTTTTCTCAAAATATCGATTTTGTACTTATAACCTTCTTATTCTAAGCCAGTGAAATGTCAGACCTGTATAATTGAGATATGATACAGGCTTCTGTAGATTTGCGCTCTTTATATATATATATATTATAAAATTTTGTCATTTCATGTGTTAATAAAAATTGTTATTCTTCATTAAAATTTGTGTTAATGCTGAAAGTTGTTTTTTTATATAACTTTACTCATATTTTTGTTAGAGACGTATACTGGTATTTGATCAACAACGAAAAATTAAACATCATTATTGGCCTACATCATAATAATAAGGACATTGGACAAACAACCATAACATACATGAACCTTGCTATACCGGTAGATCTTTTCTCAAATAACACTCACTGTTGATTTCTTTTAAAACAGGGATTTTACAACATTAAGGAACAGTTAATGACATAAACATCAAATTAACAAGAATCAGATTTGTTCAAGAAATTAATTGTTTTATGATCATGAATGGTTGTTCATGAAGCAATATTCAGTTCTTGACAATTCAATATGGAAAAGAAACAATATAATTTTGATACATCATGCAAAAGAGACAATATATGATTCATAGTTAAAAACATAAAACAGTATGCTGTATCAATTAGTAAAAAGGATAGCTATGGAGTATCTACAAAATCATATTTTACAGGAGTAATTACATTTAAGAACTTGAATAACTGTTATTTTAATTAGAGAATTGCCATTTGATATAAGCAGATTGAAACTTATTCTGGCTATGTGCATTTCTGATATATATGGGTATGTCATTCCATATTTTTTGACCTGAGTAAGTGAGAGATTTTCTGAAGAATTCTGTTTTAGGTTTTGGAATAATGAGTTTTTCATTAAACATTGAATTAGAATTCTATGTAATTGTAATCACAGATTTAAATCTGAAAGGAAAATAACATATCAAATTAGTTACTAGTAATTATTTTCCTCATGCAGGAGTTAAAACCAGTTTATAAATGAATTAGTTTAATGATAATTGATGATAGAATATCATCGTACTTTCATGCTTACCTCGTGTTGTCTATCTCATTGTTTCATTTTGTAAAATAGTAATTTAAATGATGAAAATGTGACAGCCTCATTCTGTGGCAATACATCCATCCTTTGTCTAGACATAGTAACACTCTTTCATATTTCCCTTTTAGTTGAAGAAGTTGCCAATCTGGCAGGAACAACTCAAATGGCCATACATTTGAGCTGCTTCTGTTAAACTCAAAATAGCCAACAGTGGCAAACAACACTCTTCGTCAATCTGATTAAAATCATCTCATCTTGCTTAGCAAGATCGAGCACTTTAGTTAGATTGCACTCTTTGGTGTAAGTTTCATAATAATCCATTTTACATTTCTCAATATTCTTATTAGATCCATTTTTCTACACTTTAGTAGTAATGCACCAGTCATCAACTCAGTAATGTAACCAAAAAACATAAATTGTTACTGTTACTTCTTTTTCTTTCGCATGACATATTGCTCCAGTCTGCATTAATATAAGTCCTAAAACACCAAAACACCAACAATTGCACACAAGTATTTATTTTTAGCATAACTTTGTTTCCATGGTGTTGTATTTTCTGAAAGTTGTTTCTTTCTCGAGGTC
The DNA here is from genome assembly GCA_963678985.1 of Spisula subtruncata. Taxonomy (NCBI): domain Eukaryota; kingdom Metazoa; phylum Mollusca; class Bivalvia; order Venerida; family Mactridae; genus Spisula; species Spisula subtruncata. The sequence goes on along the minus strand of OY787666.1, from coordinate 33,563,853 downwards.
ACAAGTTGTAAAGCAGGGAAATAAACTTTCCTTGGTATGGAACATATTTAGGATTACTTATAATTAATCCTATTAGTGCTTCCATGTTTTATGCAGATTTTGTGGATGAACTTGACCATAAGATCATGGGTAAAAGTTCAGAATTTTCAAAATACTGAAAACTGCTTGAAAATATACTGAACTAGTTCATTTTCATATAATTACATAGGGCAATCATTTCTAAAAATACTGAAATCAGTATTAAGACTGAAAACTTTTACCCCTGTAAGATTAAATCCCTGTGCTTTTATCAAGATCCAGGGGGAGTCCATTCAATGTTTGACAGCTATGACTCCAAAAATGTCATTTTACCAGACTTCAACTAAATTTTGCACTCTCAAATAAAACTGATTTTACGGCATGATACTAAAAAAATTGTTGCAATTGCATGCACTTAAGTTACAAATTGAATGGTATTCACAAAATATGCACTAAATATTTTATAATGACAATATCATTTTTCAATAATATACTATTTACATCTTAATATTTTATTTTAAAGTAATCAAAGGACAGACTGATTTCAATCTTTCAGTATCTTAATATAATAAAGATAATACAAAAACTGAGTTTGAATCTAAGTTCAGATTAAGTCTGTATTAAAATCCAATTGTTGCAATTCTTAAATGTAATTAATACAGGTGTGCTTATAACTTGCAAGTTGCTCCAATGAGGCCCTAGGTTTTGAACCACTGGACATAAATACTAGCTTTTGTTTAAATAGGTCATTACTAAGGTTTGAATATAGCTGCAGTTTCCAAAAAAAATTACACCATTTTCAGAAAATGATTCAGGCTTTGACCTGATATTTTGTAATCTTGATTTTTTGGCCTGAAACCAGATCAACATATGGTCTATTTATAGTAACGCAAGCTGATTGGTTAGAAAGTTGGAATACCACTGTTTTGCCTATTTGAATAGGCATTGTACAAGTTTTAGCTTTTCCAAAAATCGTTTGCAGGGCATATCCATTTTTAAGAAATGTTTCAAGATATAGCATATCAATGTAGACTGCAGAGTCATACCGTTCTTCTCAGTCTATAGTCAGCTTTGTCATATTTGAAAAGTCATGCTTAACAAACAGTAGTTACCTATTAGTGTTGGACGCTGGATTTCCGTGTAATTTATAGTAACCTGGCTCATTGTGAGTCAAAATTCTAAAAAAATAACAAGACAGAAAACTCATAAATATAGATCTAGGTCACAGGGTTACCAGCATTGTATGTAAGAACTCCCTTAGTGATGGCGAATAATTATGTATAATTTCAACTTGATACTCTGAGTAATTGACATTTTTGTGTAAAGATTCAAAGTATCCCCGCCATAAAATGCTGGTCTTGTTTCCTCTACATTAGTTGCGGGTCGATGATAATAAGAAGTGTATATAATTAAGTTTCCTTACACTATTTTGTCTTTATTTGATTAATCATTATGATACCTGGTTGTTCAAACAGAAAGTACATGTACATGAATAGTCTTAGTCCGATTTCAATACAGCTGGCTTTATTTTTCCAAATAATTGTTTTGATTCAGGTCAATTTTGAAACAGCTTCATATACTGTAAAATCATTAATTTTCATGGGGGATAAAATTTCGTGGATTTCGTGGTTCACTTCAACCACAAACTTTAATCCCAACTAACATTGATTTTGACCCTTGTTTTGTAACCTGAAATGCAAAATCCATGAATTCAAGTGCCAACGAAATTGTCTTTTTTACCAAAACCCCAAAATTAAATGATTTTACAGTAACTTGAATATACACTGTATGAGTACAAAAAGAAATGTACATAATTATGTTACATTATCTCCCTAATAAAGCAGACTCCAAATTTATAAATAGTTACCACAGAAAAAAAAGAAAGGTCACTGCAATTTCTGTTTTATATGACATGTATCAAACAGTATTGACACATAACTCTGATTTGAAAGTTTTATATAAGCAGGTATAATCACAGTGTATGTACAAGTTAAATTAACTGCTGATTATCACAATAAGTAATACACATTAAATTGTATAGTCTCCCAATAAGTCATACAGTAACTGAAAATCACTGACTTTTTTGTTCACAATAAGTCTTAAAAGTTGAATTGTATAGTTACCTATTAAATAAGTCATACAGTGACTGAAAATCACAGATGCTTTTGTTCACAATAAGTCATACAAGCTGACTGATATATCATAGATACATTAATTAAGTCTCCTGATAAGTCAGTGATTAGGTTTATACTCTGTGAAAAAAAGCATTTTCTCAGACAAAAACGCAGATTTTTCAATGCAGTATTCCACCAAAAAGCATCAATACAGACATATTTATTAGGCCCCTATCGGTTTTGAACTGGAGGTGACTCTAGGTTTGACCCCTGCCAGTCAGTCAATAAATCTGGTTTCTGCTGTAGCTTAAACAGTTTTCAAGTAGAACCAATAAAATTATGCAATTGAAAAGTTGTGGTTGCCATGGCAACAGAAACATTGACAATAGGTTTTAACTGGTCGGGGACTTGCAATTCCTAGTTGTTATAAATCACAATTTTTGCACAACCCAAAAGAACAAAGAGATGAATGGAATTTAAAATCACTAAATTATTAAGAAGGCCAAAACTCCACTTCCATTTAACTTTTTACTGGCACTCACCTTTCTACTTATTTCCATTCATTTCTCCCATATATAAGTCAATGTCTGTAACCCACAGGGGCTCTACTATAATAACGCTTATCCCCCATATTTCATGCAAGTATGAAAGCTTTGTAGCAAGCCATATTAATGCTAGAAGAAATGGTCAGTTTTGGTTAATCAGGCTGGACAGACGATATGAGGGCATAAAAAACCTCAAATCAGGCACAGGCCTGAAAAATACAAGGCATGAGACCGTAACTTTGGCAACTGTTTGATTTTTTTCACCAAATAACTATCTCTTTCTGCAGAAAAGTTCTTTCTAGAGCAGCAATTATCAGAATTGTAGGTCCCATGAACCCGCAACTGCTTCAGTACACCATTTTGGGCATTTGAAAATTTAACAAAGACATTGTTGCAATTTTTTGTTTTTATTGATCAGTTTGCCATGGTTAAAGACAAATGACTAACCATACATTATTATAATATACAAATTAACAACAATAAACATAAGCAGTACTAATTAGGCACATTTACTAACAGTAGCAGTGATCTCTTATAATCGTCTGCTGCCAGAAAACTAACAAACACTTGGAACAAATAACGAAAACTCTTGTTGCAAATTATCCAGGTCTTGATTAAATTTAAAAGAAACTTTGTTATATCTTATATTCTGTAATATACAGGCTAACAGATTTGAAGAAATTATAACTTTGAACAAATATGATGCATATATTTGTATAGTTTAACCATTTTATGAAATTACAAATGTCATGTAAAAGAACAATTGATCAACTTAAATATGTTGATAAGTATGCTACCAAACAAGGGAAGTAACACTAGCATGATTGGGTAGATACTTAAAAGGGAAGTGACCCTGTTAACATTATTGTTTTTGAACAGGAAATATCCAAAAGGTTTACCAAATTTTTCATTGGTATTCGAGATATTTTAGAAGTTGAATTACAAATATAATGCAAATAACCATTAAATAGTATGACAAGTTAAATAAATACCTGCATTCAGAACTCTACTAGCCTAAAGTTTATACCATATTTTTGCATAAATGTAACTTAAGGTAAGTATCAATCATATGATCATAAAATACTGATAGACAAGCCGCATTATTGACTCTAAAAGTCTAATAAGGTAACAACTCTCAACATATCAAACTAGTGTTAGTTATTAAAGTCAAAGTGGTTCAAAAATCCCTAATTTTATCCATTCTTTACCTACCGGTATGTGCATTCTAACCAGTTTGGTATGGACTCCATAGTGTCAATTTTTATTTTAAGACAAACTATTTTTTTCAGTCCAAAAACTAATTGCAGAGAGTATGTATGTATGCATGTTTAAATACTGAGTAATTACCGAACTATGTATTCCTCATATTCTCGTGAACTGAAGTGCTGTTGCAAGCTAGTATAAATAATAATGCAAAAATGTTTAACATGATGACTGACTCACAACTGGTGCCCGTTGCCTTTGCAAAGTGCTACCCAGCTTGGCAGCGCCTTCATTTCCATTCATTTAGATATAGAAGGCATGGATTACCTCCCTTGGAAAGTGCTATGCAGCACTTTGCTTTGGCAACGGATACCTGGTTAACACACATTCTAGTAAATATTTGAGGATAAAATCATAAAACAACCTGCCTGAGAATAGAGGGCAGTAAAATGCTACATAAAGCAAAGCTTTAACTTATCATGTAAAAAGACACGTATAAATAAACTATGTAAAGCCTAGGTATATACATATATACAAAATAATACACGTATTGTTTATATACATGAAGTGACGAAACAAATACTCACACATATTCAGTCGAAAATTTTGATTGTTTTCGTGTGAAGTGATCAAAAGTTACTGTAACATATTAAATTTATCAATTCTATAAAGGGCCTAGAGTTGAACTTTGATGCCTAAAATAAGTTACCTTCATTCCAGGAGAAAGGTTCCAACCATTTACCTGTCTGAGGTATCTACTGCCCCGGACTATCAATAATAAATAAATCATCATTATCGGGGAGCGAAAATATAAAAAGTTGCTCTCCAATTTATTCAGTATAATCAGTGTTGGAGGGTAAAGAAACAAATTGAATGGCATTTATAGTGCGCCCAGGATAATGTGATGTTTATTTACATTGACCGGATTGGTCTACGGTCACAAAATTGGTTGCTTAAAAACACACATTTGGTCAATCATTTACAAAAATAACACTGATAAATCGTGCATGCATGCTTTTTCCACCTTTACAGACAATACCACTTTTAACCGCTTTTCTCGTTATCCTGGGCGCACAATAGATTTGATGTAGCTGGTTCAAACCTTACATATGTGTCACAACCAGTTCATGCGTCAAATATAGCTAAATATATGGTTCACATATTACACAAGATACAACCACATATTTTACCACACATGTATTTGTAATTTGGCGTAAACCTTGTGTCTATTGCCTAAGCATAGTGCTACTGAGCACCTTTTCAGTTACCCACTGTTCAATTAAATATAGAAGATATGGGTTACCTCACGTGGCAAGCCCGTAATGTAGCGCTTTGCTTAGGCAACAGACACCTTGTTATGAACACTTTTTTAAATCAAGTATAAAACAAATGTCAATACATGTATAAGTTTCATACATCACATTTATATATCCACACAAGGTCATAAATACTATATCAGTAAAATGTTCAGGGCTAGACACTAACTTTTTTTGGTCAATGATCCAACAGAAACGAAACGTAAAATTTGTATACAAAACAGCTACTGGTCCTTCAATTTTCACTGGTTATCCTTGATTTTTACTGGCCTCAGACCAGCAGAGCAGTGTTAGTGTCAAACCCTGTAAAATGCTAGTGGTTAATATTTTATGGAAGATTTAATAATCAGTTTAAAAAAACAAACATGTAAGACAGTGCCATTGTTTTTATTAAAGACAACATAAAAAGTTTTTTCTCAAAATCATCACTGTTCAACCTGCCAGCAGGCAAATGGCCATTTTATTAGGAAGATATTAAGTATAAATTACAACATAAAAGTACATTTTATTTTAATAAAAAATCAATTCTGCAGTGTTAAATTAAAACAGTCAATCTTAAAACGAAAGAAAAGGTCATAAAATGTTAACACAACGCATTGGAAGACTAGGTCAATATTTCTTCTGTGTCGGAGCTAGGCCTTATTCCAAGAAAATCACCAAAAATGTTGAAAATCTATACAGTAATAAGTAAGTTACAAAGCTCTGTTAAATAATAGTAGACCAAATAATTAAATTAGGCAAATATATAATACTGTAATCATAGATTTAGGCTTTCTAGTTTTGTTTTCATGGGTAATATAAGTATAAATCCAAAATCAACAGTTTACAAGATCAAATAACTACAATTAATTAAATGTATTTCTTCAATGCTAAAAATACCCTCAAAAAGTCCAACATCTTCCAGTGCGGTACACATAATCACGAAATGGAACGAAAATACCAACAAGCATTATTGGTAAAATAATATATATGTCCTTGGAAAATACAGCAGATTTCTGAAAATATTGGAAAAGTATTGTTTTTGGAAAAAATATCATAATAGTCCTTGAGTTGGGTATAGTGAAGAAATACGGTAAGTAGGAACTTTGCCTTACTTCAAGGCAACATTTTGTTTTTCTATTAGGCTAGTATATCTACCTTTCAAATAGCTGAAATAGGCTTTAATCTTAAAATATAACTCCAATCTTTGGTTTTATGTTATATAAAATACTGAATATGTGGAAGTTAAGAATATTGTGAACAATGCTTCTACAAAAGAAATGCCAATAATATGAACACAAGTCAAACTTATTTCTTCCAAGTTTGATCATCATTTGCAAATGGCACTGAGTAATTTTAAGGCCAACATTTTTTCTGTTTATAAGGTAACCAGGATTAAAAAAAAAACTTTTGCTGTAGAAAAAGAGAATGAAAGTATAATTTAGTGAAGTAAACATCCCTCACTCACTCCCCTGCCATAGTATGAGCTACATAGGACCATTTGGTCCCTCTTCAGTCTTGTTATACTTCCATTCTCTCCGCCTTAACAGCAAAATTTTCGAAAAAAATCCTGTTAACCAAAAACAAAACAAGCTATGGCCTAAAGCTGCTATGATTGGGACAATATTTCATAAATAAGTACCAACTACTTGAATAAGCAACACCCCTCAATACAAAGTTGCCGCTTTCTCACCAAATAATCAACTTGATACTTCCCAGCACTGTTTATAATGGTTCTGTCTTGTTTCCAACACTGTATAGACCCTTTCAATTAAGCGATAATCGTATGTACAGAGTTACCTCCCGTAAACCGGATGTGACGTCAAACGAGGGCTCTACAAATTAACGACACTATAAACGCAGTAGCGAAGAGATTATTTAATCGCTTTTTTCGTTAATTGCATGTTTTGTAGCTGTTGTTTTTTCAATAAAGATGTTTATAATGTACTAACAATGTATGTATAATATGTTACATGTTATGGATGTGGAGGAAAACGTGTGATTTATCGGATTTTTGTCTATAAAAAATGGTCAATTATCGGGCGTTAATTTCCAAATAGATCTGCAGTTGTATTAATGTTGTTTTGTAATTAGGTTGATTGTCATGCACATTTCGTACATTAAATTGAGCGTTAGTGCTAAGATACAGTGTATAATGGTACTTTGATAAATGTATATTTGCCGAGAATATAAAGCGCGAGTATTTTCACCTGGTTCTTTCAATACTACACCATTAGACCTAGTTAACACTGAATCATTGCTATGTCTCATTTCTTTTTACCAATACAATTCACAAGTTATGTGTTGTTTATCATGGATTGTAATAAAACAAAGACATACTTATTTAGGCCTTTGAATAAAACTACACGTGTATTAGAGCCACAACGATTTATTGGAATGCCCCATCTGGTTACATACGTGCTATTTCGGCTTAAAAAGCTGTATAAATGACGATTATGATATTAGTTGATTGTTATAAATTAATTAAACAAAATACATTATTTATATACAACTGCTCGTCAAACTAACATCACAATTAACAATATTTTGTTTTTAATATAAGAATAATAAATCTTAATTCACAAAAAGTGGCTTAAACTGCAATTCGAGTGGTGGGAAAAACATAACAAATTAAAGTGAGACAGATACTTCAGAAGTAAAGGTGCTAAAACCCTAATGCATAAATAAAATCTTGTCAGAAGATAAGGTGTTAAAACCCTGACGCATAAATAAAATCTAGGTCAATATTGTGCAGTACCATTATATAATACTTTACAATAAACAGCATAGTTCCCCTAATATCAAGATAAGCTACCAAGACCATTCACAGCAGGGTACTAATATACAACCAATCATAAACCAATCAGTAAAATGTTGTCACAATATGTCATCTTAATATACATGTACAGTATGTTGATCAGTGTTTTACTTTAAATGATTGACATTGATTGACACTTCAACGACAAATCAACGTTTGTGTTACTTTTATAAAAAAACGTATAAATTATATTTATCCAAACCACGGAGGTCTCTCTAATTCCGTGTCCGAACAAAAAGTGTAAATTAATGGACATGCACTAATATGACTTGCGCTACAATGATCAATTTGATGTTTCAGATATATTTTGTTACAATATTTTTTACACGTAGATACCATTTAAAATAAATAAAGTACTATTTACTAGTACATGTATATGAATTTCTAATGAACAAAGGTTTCATGATGGAAGAGTAAGATTTGAAACAGACTACATTTTATTGCCAAACAAATTAGTTTTCCCTAAATATAACAACTTTTTTGCATAGAATTGATTCTGATTTTAAGTTATTCGTCATGTGAACTTTTCCGATGGTTTCTTACTTTCTTTGATTGCAGTAAACAACACATTAATCTACTCGTGTTAACAAGTAAGCACACGTGGACATGTATAATTATGCCGCCCGCTTTTTAGTACAAACTATATCTAGGAAGAAATTTCTTCCTGTGTAAATTAACGTTTTAATTTCTGGCTGGATAGTCGTACTTTTGATATATCTAATTATTCTATACTTTTATGATGTGTGATGAAATATTGAAATACACAATTTCTTTATGCTAGTATAAATGTAAGTCAGGTTTCAATGAGTGGATTGTGCGCGCGTGATGCATGGTATTTAGGTTCGAAAAGCATGGCTCTCCTTTTAAAACTTTAATAATATCTTTTCTGAAATATAATTGTTGCAAAGCTTAGTCTACATAGTTCTTAAAACTGCAAATAATAAACATTTTGAGCAAGTTAAATGCCGACCGTTGAGTATTGAATTCAGTTCTTTATTTTTACATTTTCTCGCCCTTGAAGTTTCAGTTCGGAAAACATGGTTTTTAATGTTTTATTATTGAAAATAAATAATCAAAAGTTACATTTTTAAAAAGTCTATATGAATTTGTTTTCGTAAGTGTACATCTTTTAAAAGTCGACAGAGTAAAACGTGATTTACAGCGGTTTAAAGTTGACACATTTTTTATTTCCTTTACACGCTAACGGTAATCGGCTTGTGTATTCGCTTTGAGCCCTCGTTTGACGTCATCAAAGGGAGACTATTCAATTACTGTCTTAATTGAAAGGGTGTATACATATCAGTTCTGTCACATTTCACAGCACTGTATCTGAGCCTAGTGAAAGCTCGCCTATATGGGTATTCCGACGGTGACGATAAACAAATCACAGAACTGTTTGTATTGGTTCTGTCTCAATCACGACACTGTACTATATATATTTTTCGTTCCGTCACATAACCATCCCATTATATGGATTTGTAAATCTCGTTTATTTGTAAACACAAGTTTTGTACATGTGTAATCCTTGATTACCATCCTCTTACATCTATAGCACATTTAAGGACAACAAAACAATAATAAATCCATACGCCGACATCAGGAATACGTCACGACAAACATACACATATACCGGTATGTATTTGTCATAGAAGTCAAGCACTCAAATCTGTTCTGTTCTGTTGTCATTTGCTTCCAGTCCAGTCGAAAGTATGCACATGTCACAAATGCACTCGAGTGTATAATGCTTCCAGTTCAATATATAACTGTCCAGTCGAAAGTATACACATAACGTCATGAATGCACTCAAAGTGTATAATGCTTTCAGTCGTCCAGTCGAAAGTATACACCTGTCATGATTGCGCTCCAGTGTATCATGTCACAACTCGGAAAGAACATGAATGATTATATCACTGAGATAGGAGAACTGTTGCCATGGATACAGCCTACACATCTATCAGCTTGACGAGGTTGATCGTAAACTACCGGAACTAGAAGATGACGTAGATTTGATACTACCACTGCGTATTTCCTTGGCCTCACCCATCAATGTATGTAACATCTGACTAAGCTTATCATCCTCACCTTTCAACTCATCAGAAAGACGGGATGGTTCTGAAATAGAGGACATTATAAAATAGACAACATTGCTGGTTTTTATCTTTTCACTGCAAAACTGTTTTTGTTCAAATTTGTTGAGGGCTGCATTTACTGCCCAATTTTATCTTATCATTTTGCAAAAATATATTTTAGACGGGACATTTCGACACCAAACAACACGACATCTGTATTTCTACATCATATATAATATAATATTTTAGTGAGAAGGGCTTGAAGTTTGTTATAGAAAAATAACTGAACAGTGGTTGAGAAATGGCATTAAACGAGAAATGGCATTAAACAAGAAATGGCATTAACTGAGAAATGGCATTAAACCTTAATAAACTGAAATGCTAACATTAAATTTTCACAAAGAGTCTTCGACATATAGATAGCCTTTTCAATTTAAGTAAAATTCATGCAAAGAAATTCAAAAAAAAGTTAAATAAATTCTGTTATAGTACCTGCAAGAGGTGTATCTTCATATAGTGAAGTTTTACGTCCCATAATGACAGATTTTCTGTTAGAAGAAGGCGCTCGACGTACATCCATTATATATTCACATGCTTGCTTCCAGAATGCTGCAAATATAATACAGTGAAATGGTAATACCAGGAAATATTTAAATTTAAACACATTTAAGGCAAATTAATATCTGGATTTTCAGCAGAAGAAAAGACGTTACTACTATCTATGAACCAGGGTCAGTAATTGACGTTGCATCAGACTGGTATAATATCTGGTGTCCTGTCTGTTACTCAATCGATTGTCCGTTATGCCAACAATGATCGCTGCGTCTTGTTTGTTAAATTACAAGCCGAGTGTTTCTCATTAACATGAAAATGGATATAATGGTGATTGTTTGACAACAGTTTTACTGGCATAACATCAATTGTAGAGCCCAGGCAGTTTTCCTGTATCATTTTAATTAACGTCCCTTTCATGATTTTTGTCAGATTCTCAAATCACAGCTTATACAACATATACTGTTACATCATTAATAATTGTGGGAAATTTAATTTCATAGATGATCTAAACCACAAAATCAATTCTCCCATGAATATTAATGATTCTATTGTATCTGACTTAGTGGATAATGTATCCTGGAAATTATGTCCCCACGAAATGGTCTTTTCACAAAATTCACGAAATTTGGAGGCATTGATATTAAATGATTTTACAGTGTATAACTGCTGGATGAAACCAGCACATATTTCCCCTACCTTGATCTAAGAGATGTTGTTGTAGACCATCCCACCACATGTTCATCTGATCTTTATTATCTGCCGCTAATGTTGTCTCTGCCATATATCTTTCACTCAATGTTTTAACGTGAAACGTGTGAGCTCGCTGGATCATCCTCGGATCTGCTTCACATATCTGAGTATTCTATAAAACAATCACATATCTGAGTATTTTATAAAACAAACATTACATAAAATCTTACATCTTCAATAACATCAAAGAGTCGTAATAACATTTTACCAATGCTTATTTTATTCATATTTAGAAGATGGTAAAACCGAAAAAAAAGTCCACATTCCTTCCAAATTTATATGTTCAAAATTGTATTCAAATGTTCCAGATGTTTAAAAAAAGAAATAACTCAAGTCTACTATAATATAGGAAAATAGATGGAGACTTGAAATCAATTTCTGATAATGTGTAGTAAAATGTACGATGGAATTACCTCCCTTACGTTAATAAAATCAGGATATACAGAATTGACCAAACTCAGGGGATGTTTACATACACACATCCTAAATCAAGAATTGAGTTGAAAGAAGAATGATTTAATTTCTGTTTTAAAAACTTGGAAAATATTCTATATAAAGATGCTTGCATTATCCAAAGAATTGATGTAATAAGCTTCGACAAACACCTTTGACAAACAAATGGACAGAGCATTATTTGTACTTGCATCTGGTGAATACTGAATAGGTTAGGTACAAACCTTAGTTATAGGAACTGTGACTAGAGGGGCTGTGACTTCTACATCATCAGGGGCTGACCAACACGATAATTGGAGATTTTTCAACACACACCAATATCTTTTCCACTTTGATAAATCGTCATCTTCCTGTAAGGTACAACAACACAGTTTATACAACCTACTACAAATATGACTTGAAGCGATTTTAACTAAAAATGTATGTCTCTGACCAAGGCACATAACGTAAAATTCCTAGCTATATGCATATATAGGCTTCACACCAAGTTTGCATGTGATATTTCATCGAAATCAGACCAATGGCTCAGGAACTATTACTAGTTCTTTTAATTTGTTTTTATTGAAAGACAGTAAAAGATCATGAGATAGACAATCAGTTAAATATTAAATTTGAATTGAGCTAAAAAGTGGATCAGGTTTATATAAGTGGAGTATACTAGGGGAGAAGAACTTACATGAAGATTAAGGTAACCTGTGACGACAGGTTGTACCAGACAATGAGGTAAGGCAGCTAAACGACAGCAATAATGCCCAAATAACGGTAACTCACACGTCGTACCATCTGAAAACATAATTTAAATATTCTCAAACACATGTATATATATCACAGAGTCTCAAACACATGTATATAGTATGACAATTAATATTACCATTTAAATAGACATGTGATTTTATTTTACCCTAGATTTTTGCCTTACAAATACATTACATCCTTAAGATCATTTTGACTAAGGTTATAAAATAGAGTTGCACATTTTACACAATAAATGAAGAATAGCCAAAGTTTTCTGCATGATTGTTGAATCCCTCAACATAATGCTTCTAAAATGTGTGAAGAATTGGTAATCTTGATTTTCTCTTCAGCTAATACACCTTTAAGAAAATTTTAAGAAAAGTCTAAGTTTTAACTCCAGATGTTTGTGAATACCACCCCAGACTCACCTGGTTGTTCCTCTAATTTGAGATCAAAAGTTCTAACAACATCATCAACATCTTGTAGATTCAATGAGCCTCTAGCAACCAACTCAAACTTAGGACCCCTGTAAGTAAAATAAAATATAAAGTTGAATTACCTCCCTTTAACCAATAAAAAAATAAGTAAGTAACAAAACTTACAAGCGAAGCCAAATTTTGATTACCATCAACCTTGTATTTCTAAAACCAACAATTATTATGTAACCATGACTACAGGTGTCTGTTGCCTAAGCAAAGCGCTACCGAATGCCTTCTCTCAGTTACATCAGGTTCAATTCAATATATATAAGGCATGGATTCTCCAGTGGAAAGTGCTAAGTAGCTCTGTGCTTAGAAAACACGGACACCAGATTACACATGAATGGCAGAGACTGGTTACAAATATATGATTATCAATTTATCAGCAGATCAAATCTCGGTTACAAATAATTAAATAAGTAGCCTAACAATGGATACCAAAAGGCAAGAGGAAACATGTTAAACCAAATTTGGCATGGAGGCGTAATGTAGAAGCTAAACTGAAAATAATGGGACACTTTTGGAGCACGGTGACAACAATTAACCGCTATTCTATAATTTCTTTGTGAAATTGGTCATCCTGCATTTTTTGGCAGGGTTTGATTTTTTATTGTTTCTTTAGCTTATGAGTGGGAATTGCTCCGAGTTGTGGTGTTTCTGATTTCTGTGCTCGGCTGGTTGGGTTGAGTTCTACCTTCCTGGTCTGATTTTCTCATACCTTATTTACCAAAAACAAGATTTTGATTGAGGTCCTTTGCTGCTCCCTTACATCAGAGCCAGACAGCAACGGGCAGTAAGTAACCCATTTACAGTGGTTTTTTTTACTTTTGTGGGTAAAGGGTCCAGTAACTGGGGTAAAATTAGGGTGCAAACTTAGATTCACAAGTGAAGGTTAGATAATGAATACTTACAAAACCATATTTCCCATGATGTCGGAATCATGAAGTCCCGACAATCTTTTGCCGACACTTCTTCCGACAGATTCTGACAAGTCTGTCACTTTTTTCTTGATCTTTTTTGGTGTGCTCGCCATTGTTAGATCTTCATGTAACTTGTTACAATATATTTCTAATACACACTCGAAATCATGAGGAATGTTGTCACTGAAAGATGCAACATTTAACATAATCATTATACATGTATAAGACTAGGCAATAATGATCTCATCACGAAACAAGGAAAATTCCATGAAAACTGTGTTTTGATAACTTGAAACAATGACCACAAATCACAGTTGAGTCGGATCGGCACGAAATTTATGACCTTCTTTTAAATATATTACCGGTATGTGACAGAGGTAGTGCTCATTCTTGGCTTAAGCAACAAAATTGTGGTTGTCTATAAGAATTTATTGACAAGATTTTTTATTTGCAATCTTACCTAACATTTTACGGGGTAAAACAACTCTGTGGTAGGCCAGAATGTATGCGACACGTAGTGCACAGAATTCCCTGTTACCTACTATACTTTACAACAGACCTATACTTCAATACTCATACATGTATAATATATAGCTTACAGTTTCTAAGCCTAAAGCTTATTGATTCAATTCCCATTGCTGGGATGCTCATTGTCAACGTAACTATAGCAGTAACTGTTATATCACATATAGAATACACAAGTCCCCCGTGACATATACAATGCAGCGTTAATTTGTACAGCTATCATAGTAGCACTTAATTGGCATATAATTATATAAATTAATTTATGCAGATAGACAATAACAATTTGAACACGGAAGGCAGCATGCGGCAGTAACAGGAGAACATGTATGGAACAAACAGAACAGTGAAGAAATTGATGTTTCTGTATGTAAGAATTTTCCCTGCCAGATAGGACAATGACCTCCTGACCTCTAGGTAATAGACAGTAGCTGATGACTTGTTTGTGTTACACATGGTATTAAAGTGTGAGTTCCTTACTCTATATGAATAATATTACATTCCTTGGTTCTTGAACATGCTTAGTGTATAGCACCGATACATGCGAGACTACCTATGTGTCAAACCAGTATCATTTGAGCTTGTGGGTATCACTATCTAGGATTTCTTCTTATTGATGAACGTGAAATACAGGAGTAACTTACAATGCTATCACATCATCAAATGAAAGATCTGTCATATTTCTATCTACCGAGGTGATGAGGGCCGTATCATAAATCTCTGTACCAATCTTCACCAGGCAGAATACAGCATATCTACGATGATCTAGCAAATAATACAATTTAAATTATAATATAAGTTAGAAGATCAAATCAAGTTTTAAGTTTATTTTTACTACAATATTTGTGTTAAATTTTCTTTTAAAATAAATACCGGCAGTTATGATTAGAATTTTACAAAGAGATGTTATATTTAATTCTGTAAAAAAGAAAATACCCGGTACAGTTGAACGGACACTATTCACAGTAGAAAACTGTTTTAAGTAATTGTACTTCCTCAACATTCCTCAACTGGTTGTTTAACATATGTTTTACAGAACTACTTTACAATTACATTTATGGAAGATGAATAGCATTCCCAAATTCCTGTGTGAGAACCAGCATCAATATGGCAATATTACATTTATATAAGTTCAAATTTTCTAATTGAAAATTGTGCGAAATCCTTGAGCATGTTTTTTCTTACCTCCTTTATTTTTGAAATGGTCGCTATCCTTCCACATCAACGGTATCCGTAAATCGGACATGTTTAACTTAGCTTTACACGGTAACTGTGTCCCCTCATTGTCAATACTGAAAAACATAAACATGGGAGTTGCTTATAATTACATATGATTTATATGCACACTCCAATGCACGATTCATCACTGTTATAGGGCTTGAATGATCAGGACCTATATTCAATAATGATCTAATTTAATTGGAGAATAAGGATAGCCAATCATATTGCCTGTTACTGACCAAAAGTTTGATATGGTGTGATCTGATTGGTTGTCCTTATCCAGAAGTAAATGTAAGATCAATATTGAATATCGCCCCTGGTCTGATAATTAGCAATCATTTTCAAGCCAGAAAGTCCAAGTTTTAAAGCCAGGAACTCTTTCCATAAAATAATATATAAACAAAGAGGAAAATTCAGGATTCATTAACCTGAAATTGTGCACCGGCCAGTAAAATACAAGGTGGGCCGATCAAGGTCTAATGATCCACATAAAAACAATAGAATCTGCCGACATTATTATTGCATGGTAATCATCATTTACATTGTAGCATGCCCAGATTGATTACTGTAGTAATACAGATCCGTGAATGAACCCGTGAATCATTAGTCATGTATCGACAAATGGAGTGAAATCAAACACTGTTTGTAATGTTCATGGCCGGGGTAAAAACACAACACAAAACAGTCTGGCAAAACACAATACTGAGGGATATCTGATCTGAGCTAGACACAACAGTAATCAGTTGAACTTTGAACTGTAGTTACAGTATTGAATGTTTGGTCATAAAACAGTCAAACTATCAATATTCATTTTATGTGCATTTTTGGAAAACAGTCAAAACAATAAAAATATCCCTACGTGTCGTGAAAGACATTCTTAACTGTTTACTTGTGCTGGGCGATAGCACGTAGCCAGGCCTCTTAACATCGCGCAAAAGTTAAAACACAAAAATTGTATCAATATGATACAGTTTAACCTGAGGGTTTATCCTACACTTCAGCCATATAGTGTAGATTGATCGAGTTGGCTGTATTTGTTTTACATGTTACCTGTTTTCCTGGAGTTAATTACCATCCAGTACTAATTAATTAACTGAAGTACTCCTCTGTATGCTAATGACAAATTTATATAACAACTCTACCCTATAAGTGGATATTTTAGCAGGTCCAAAAGTTAGCCAATTTTGGAATTTAATACATTTGGCAAAAGGAAATATAAGCAAATTTTCTTAGTTCTATATATTGTTGCTAGTAGGCCATATTTACAATCGAGGAAATTTTCGCAAATTTGAGCAATTTGCCATTTTTTCCATGTCACTAACTGAGCTACTTATACAGTATATTTATACATTATAGTCAGGTTTGGAAACATTAACTGTTCCTCGTTCATTTTATTAAATAATATTCATACTTTTGTCCAAGGACCTGTGCCGTCTTCCGTCGTTGAAGCTCTGCCATGTACGCTATAATACGAGTATTTGAAGTGAGGAGATTTTTGGCGGCCTCCAGGAGTTGTGCGGGATGTTTGGATGCCGCAAGCAGACGCGCCGTACCTTCCCGCATTTTGATCTCATAGTCAATCTTCTGCTGCATCTCATGATCCTGAAATACACAAAATAATAACAAACGGTTACCATGGTGACGATATTTTTGTTTTTGTTCTTAACTTCCAACTCTGAAAGTGAAAATTATGTATTTTTTGCACCAATAGTAGTAATGAAAAAAACTTGATATTTACATTTGCAACTGTTGAATTCCAGTTATTTCCAGTGTGTATAACAGGGTTATAGTAAAACTCTACAGTAATTCATAACAACAGCATGTATGTGTACTGCAGGTGGTTGCTGTGGAGAGGTTGTATAGTCAAATATCTACATCATGCATACCTATTCAACTTAAATATCAATTAACCATTGAATACAAGTCAAGCCTGTTACTTTGAGCTTTAGGTGCTTACAGAGTATCAGAGTGTACATTAAATTACTTAGAAGTTAATTCTTCAATTTCAAATTGACGGCTCAATGCTTCACTATGGTATGTTCCCCTATAAATCAATGTAGTTACCATAGTTTTGCATCGAGCCCTCAAAATGCAGTTACACCACAAAGGAAGAGACCACTAGAAAGACAAAGGCTGTTCCAAGAGGTCCTTATAAATATGAAATGTCAGCAGTCTGGAGTATTACACCACCGATCATTAACCCCTCAACTAGACGTATGATAGCACATGTATCTACACTATGCATTCACAAAAACACAGCAAACATTTTTCACAAAAAATAACAACTATTACAAATAACCTGTAACTGCAGGTGCCGCATGGTTTTGAAACCATGTAACAAAAATATACATTGCTATAAAATATTTAATAATTATTAATCAAAAGCATACCTTATTTTTCACTCTTGAATACATTTTGATAGCTAATAATTTCAACAACAAAACAAAAATCCTTATTAACTGTATCAGTTATTTCTCCGCAATCAGCCAGTCGATATCACACAAATATTGCAAAATATTGACAAATATTCCAATTTATTGACAAATAATGGTCTCAAAATGAAAACACAGAAACACAATAAAATCCCAATTCACTCGGATGCAGTTCAACATTTTATGACCAGCAGTAGTGAGATAGTATCAAGTAGAGCCTACTGCAAGTATCGGTTACATCAATAACTAACCAATCTAATTTCTTGCATTGTTAGGCTTTATTTGCAGGCTTCAATTTCTAAGGCTTTATTTGCGCTTCAAATAGCTTCAATAACAGTGAACACGACCACCTTCGATCAAATGTTGCAAAACGTTGACAGTTTACATTGACAATGAAAAGATAATCTTTTAAGAGGAAACGAATGATTAGCTGACTAAGTGACTAAAGTTAACAAACCCGAAGTTACAAATGATTCACCCCACCCAACATTTAGACTTATCGTACACATATCTGTATCATTTTTCAAGATTTTTTACAATTTTAAAGCGTAAATTTTGAAAACATTATTAACAAATGATTCACCACCCATTTTGACTATCATAGTTCATACACAAATTGGTATCTTTTTTTACAATAAAAAACACAAAATTTTGTAAATGTATACACACATTTGAAACATATATCTATCTACATTGTACAGGTAGTATCTGTTATGTGATCTTTCTATTGTCCTCACACAGGTGGCTGTCCATAATTACCCGGCATATATCATTTACATTAATTATAATAATGTACCCCACCCACTTATGTATAAGGTTATAATGAACAAATTAACAATCTTCTGTGGTGTAATTCAGTGTGTAGAATCACGTGATCAAAGGAATGCGGTTTTACGCTCAAAACTATTGCGATTTCATCTGCTAATGGTGAGTTTTTTCTTGATTATAACGATCGTGCATTTAATATGGTTTTCAATCGAGTGTAATAATTTGGTCAAGCATTTATTAAAAACAGCTAAAGATAGAGTGAACTCGGTACTTGCTGGGTATTTTTACATATACGGAATGTACTTTAGGCTATATAATATCACCAATTTAAATGCACGATGGTTATAATCAAGAAAAAACTCACCGTTAGCAGACGAAATCGCAATAGTTTTTAGCGTAAAACCGCATTCCTTTGATCATGTGATTCTACACACTGTAATTGCACACACATTGACAATACAGAAGGACAGACTTAAAGATTCCAAGGTTGTATATTATGGATTCATTATAGACATTGGACACTCATGAATACATAATACAAAGTGACTAAGTCACTCAGAGTGTATTAATCTATTTCCAATACTAAATTGGTGACAAAAAATCAGAGCAAACATCACAAAATCGGTGATAATATTCCATGACAATATTCATGATAAAATCTTCTCTCTGAAGAAAATGTTTTTTATAAATTAAAAATTTGGTTTAGATATTATAATTAAGTTGACCACAAATATACATCAAACAATGCTATCCTACAACAATCAGTCAGACCAGTGCAGAGAAATGACTCATTATTATCAGTATTATTAATAATATAACAAACACCAAGCGATGTGGTCAATATTTTGGTTCAATATTCAGTATAGATCACTAGTCAATTTATCAAGGTATAATCCTTAAAACAAATACCGGGCCATATTTGCATGAGAAGGTGAATCAATATATTCCCTTCCTCTGAAGCTCACTCATTCAGGCCACAGGCTATTTATTTTTGGTAACAATTTTTCTTCTGTTTCAAGGAAGCATTTTAAGGGAAAAGCTGAAGGGCAGAAGGGACCTAATGGTGCATGCATGGTAATTTAGGGTCAGTCATTGTATGAACAACCTGTCTTTTGTTATTTTTCCATTCAATCCTCACAATAGCAAATGTCCCCCCACGAACAAACTTGCCCTAAACCAGAAAATGAAATAAGTGTGGCCCGACACTAATGCAATCATCAATACTTGTACAATACAATCAAACAGCTTTGTCTGCATCTCACTGTTCTTATGCTTCAAGTATTGATTAGTTACCTTCAGATCACTATCCTAGAAACTATCTGACAAATTAAAATGTTTAATGTTGATTATGGTTTGACATGATGCTAATTCTCAATTTTTTCAAACCTTGCAGTACTACCTAGCGTTTTAGAAGGAACCAGCTAACAACTCTACATGTGAATGGAATACATGTGGTGGGATGTTGCATTGTTGTCAAATTTACATTGATGAGTATGACAGGCTGGGAATCAAACCCAAATTCCAGGTGACAAATGCTTGACCTATAACCACAGCTTTGAAATTCATTGTGTTATTCAGTAAAATTGA
This sequence comes from Spisula subtruncata, assembly GCA_963678985.1. Lineage (NCBI taxonomy): Eukaryota > Metazoa > Mollusca > Bivalvia > Venerida > Mactridae > Spisula > Spisula subtruncata. Next base: position 33,543,369 of record OY787666.1, on the reverse strand, counting down.
CTAAATTGAACAAAATATTCAAACCACTTGACCACAGATTTAAAATTCATCATGTCATTCAGTAAAATTTACTAAATTGAATTTTTTTTTATTTCTTACAGCCCACACATACCAACAGCTGACTTCATTCATCAACATAACATTGTTGTAAAGGTTTCTAACTTTCTATACATGACATGTAATGATATAGATTACATGTAGTGACACCTCAACCACCTTGACCTTTCACTGACCGGAAGCTGTAGACGGTAGCGTAACAGCTCTTACCCAACTCTATTCAAATAACCGAAATGTACAGTCCTATTCAAACTTTCGAAAAATTTATGTACAACCCATAAAAGGGGTGCATTGTACTTAAGATTTCACATGTATACAGCCCAAATAAGGGGGAAGTACTTTAACTTTCGACCTGTAAAGCTGTTCAAATAGAAGTGTTTATTGACAATGATGAACATTTGCGTGGGGTAGGTGATCTGTTCACCTGTTCACAGAAAGAAGGTGTAAATTGACAGTTTAGCGTTACATAATTTCTAGTTGTATCAATAGAGAAAATAAACACCATCATAATCAACTAGACAAGGTTGGTTATTTACTGAACATAATATCATTGTGAATCTAAATTGCTACACATGAAACATTATGGGACAGAAATCTTTAGTTCGAAAAATTAAATTTGAACTAGAGATTTGGTACAATTTATTATTATAAAAATTTATAATCAGTGGAGTATACATTCCAAATAAGTGCTAGTGATCATTAAGTGGTAATTAAGTCAGCCCTAAGAATGCCCCGATTTGTTATATATATAATGCACTCATGGCCAGGGCAATGCAAAGATTTGAACGATAAGAACAGCTAAATGTTTAAAACAGAAAACTGCATCGACTTATAAGGCTGATCTAAGCATTTTTTTACAATACAATTCTTAGGTCAATCTAAGACTAAAATATAGTTATATATATGACAATTTACGACACAAAGTCATATAAATCAGTCTTGAACTAGGTTATCTCAATTTTAAATCTTATGATATCTAACGTTATAATAAAATGTGTTATAATATCCGGTATATCATTATCATATAAAACAAACTTCATTTCCGTTTTACAATTTATAAACCTATATTAGTCACCACATCGGGTGTTAACGTCAGAGTTAAATCGTCTGAGCTAAATCCACGACAATTGGGTTAAGTTAGCAAGTTCAATTGTTGTATATGTCTTTAATCCATACCCTTCCTAAAATGTATATATGTACTTTAATTAGCTTCAAATTGTTAATCTGACATTTCAAAATTTGCAATTAAGCATTCTAACGATTTTGTAAATGGGCATGTCACCTTTTTCCCTGTGATCACAAGTTCAACAGTTCATGAGCATTCATAAACCATTCATGAATATCCTTCAACTGTTCATCATATTGAAAGAAATGTTCATGAAAATTGTTGAATATGTTCATGAACTATTCCAGGGTGGCCACAGAAAATGAAGAATAAAATTCCCTGATTTTTCCCTGACCGAAAGGTTATTTTCCATGATTTTTGCAGCATTCGCAACCATAGGTGTAGGATCATCTTTGTGTTAGTTGCAAACTTTATGTTACTATTTCTTTCTCCAGTATTTATATAGCTCTTCAACAGCTACCTGATTACATGTTTATATAGATTAAAGTTATATTGCGAGCGTAGCGAGCACAAAAATTCACATTTCATACTTTTTACCGAGAACAAACGGCAAATTACCTATTAAAAGACCATTTTTCTGCAATTTTGTAAAATTCCCTGATAATTCCCTGATTTTTGCCCAATTTTGAAATTCCCTGATTTTTCCCAGCAGGGAATTTCTTTAGCCATTTTCCCTGTTTTCCAGAGTCTGTGGCCACCCTGCAGCTGTATTCATGAAATTCTCACCAGGGTTTCAAATTAGCAATATGATTTGAGAAAAATTTTGAAACACCTTTTTAGGTCGATTCTCAGAGGCAATGATAATGGTTGTTAAAACGATGTTGTTGCTCGATTGACTAAAGGTCGTCCCAGACCTGAACAAGACCTTATGTGAAAGCTTGACTATAACCATCTGAGTCTATTGAAACCACAAAATATCAAATTCTCAATAAATTTTCATTGTGAATCATGAATCAAAAATATATTAAATTGTGTCTGCAGCAACCACAAGATGTCATATAACAGGTATAATATACAAGGTATATATCTATTTTATATCAACTTTGCTCAACAACCGTAAAATTGTTTCCTATCATGTTTCATCTTGTATTCCTAGCACACATGTACATAGGCATGTATATTATATATATACACTACCCATTCTGCTGCAATACAGCATTTATAGTGTGTCTCTGCAGTGGTTAGTGCACTTGTCGTCTAATAGGGTGACTCAAATCCAGATGGAGGCACTCATATTCCTGCCATATTTCAGCAGAATGCTGACTGGCAAGTAAAGGCTATGCTCGGCATATTATTATTGTTTGTTTGAGTCAAGTCATAACAACATAACAATCAAGGTACTGCGCTGATCAAGGCACATTAACAACACACAATGTTAATAATTCATGAACAAAAAAAACAACCTAACAACATCATGTGTTAAACTGCAAGTCTTAATTAATCATATGACTTCTTAAAATAAGTGGTAACACTTTATAATGCATTGAACACAAGACACATAGAACACATGCGACCTGTAGAACATATTATTGCCACTTGAGATGACCTGACTTATTAACACAGGTGATTGTTAACGGTCTACACAACAGGTGGTTTCTTAATAATTCATTGGAGCAACCTCCCAGGCTAACATTATGAGGCTTAAAACACATATATTACAATCAATGTCCATTGCATAATAGGGGTGACCTGGCTGAGTAACACAGGTCATTAATTGTTTAATACTCTGACAAACACATTTATACAACAGGTGGGTGCTTAATTGAGGTGTCCTGATAAATACAGCCTTAAAACAGGTGCATGAATAATCAAATAGAGTAGTATTTTTACTCAGTTTTTTTTTAATTGGTGTGACCTCCAGGCTAAGACTAAATTCTAATATAACAGGTGGTAGGTAACATGTAGCTTAATTTGGGTGACCAGATTTACAATTATTACATGGGTAAACGGTTTGACTGTATTTATTCAGCCTAGCAAGCTATATTATACGAAAGAGTATAAAACCTAACTGACCCAATATTTAACTTTACAACACCACTGAACACAGAAGTGGAAAGTAATAAAAGTGTTATGTTTATTAATTCAGAACAATCATCTTATTCACACAATACTGTCAAATAAAAGATTCATTGTAAAGATTTCAAGACAACCAAAATAGCAAAATAGAACTTTATAAACGAGACACATTGAAACTTTTCAACTGAACAACTAACACTATATGACAGACCTAAGATTCTTTTAACCAATATTAGAAGTAACAAAAATTTAATGTTAATTAAAACATTGCATGTTCGATATCATCATTACGAAATCTATTTAAAAGCTTCTGAAGCTAACACTTAAGCATTAATTAGTTCATTGATTAATAAAAGTAACAAGATTCAAAAATGAAAAGGCGTACCAAAGATCAATCATAATTAACGTCACTTCTTTCAAGCTTACATTTCCTGGTTTTCTCTTTTTATTTTTCATATTTGAATAAGCATAGAATAAATTTAAAGGAACAAAAAGATTATTGAATAATAGGAAAAATCCTTTGTTTCTTTCTTGGCTCAAATATTTATTCATCCATTCAATCAATCACTCAAATTACGAACTCATTAACTCACTCATTAACTCACTCATTAACTCACTCATTAACTCACTCACTCACTCACTCAATCACTCAATCAATCAATAAATCAATCAATCAGCAAATAAATCACTCAACAAATCAATCAATATTCACTCACTCACTCACTCAGCAAATCAATCACTCAACAAATCAATCAATCAGCAAATCAATCAGAGACAATGTAAACATCAACAGTTTAACAAGCATAACTGATGGCAGACACAGTGTACACATTCATCATCTCAATATCTTGGCAAAGAAACAGTAAACAAAAACTGTGAATTTCCATCTTATATATATAAAAACAAGTAGAAACAGTATGTTTATGAAATCAGAGAAGAAAAACTAACAATAAATCAACAAATCTAATAATCAGGGCACCTGAAATAACTGTTATCAGAATCAATTTACTCAACGGAACAAAAACATGTCTCGAATTCTACCCTCAACTTACCTGGTCTGGCTAAATATAACATAGCAAGTTTTTGTTGAGGTATTTATAATAGTTTCGAGTATAGTGGAGGTGGATCAATTATTTTAACTAGTACACAATTACTATCACCATCTGATCCTGTTCTAAGTATGAGCGAAAGGTATACAAGTGGCCAAATAACTTAATGTCCTGAGAGCACCCGGAGGTCCGAGCACATGTAAGGCACCACATTTTTCAGACAGGTATTACTTATGTAATAATGAATTGTTTGAGTGAATACAAGCATAATAGTAACCCATAATCAACATGAAAGTTCATGAACTTTGATACTTAATGGTTCATGAACTTTAACACCTAGATCATGGAATATTCAAGAACTTCAATAAATTCTTGAAAAGTTCATGAACTTATGATTCAGAACTAAGTAATATTTTTCACAAGGGAAGAAATAATTTCCAAGGTAATTGGACAAATCAACTACACTAGCTGTATAATACATAACTGTAACGACCAGTTGCTGATGCCAAATAGTATCATAAATAAAAAATATATACTATCATCATTACTATTATAGAAAGATATTTACCTGTAAGCTTTTAGCGAGTTGTCTATAATAGTACAGACTCATATCCTCAATGATAATTGGGGGTGATTTTGGATCAAGCTCCCCCGCCATCTTGGATTGTTCGGATCTCTGGAACACGTCCAGTGACCTGACTGGAAGACATTTATCCATTTCATCTGATTCATCTAAAACACTTACAACTACTGTCGTAACAACCCTTGTTGATTATTCCTACTTGCCTAACATCCCTGGTTAATATTCTCACTTTTGTAACAACCTTAGGTCAGTATTCTCACTTTTACAACAATATATTTTCTTGATGATATTCTTACTTTCGCAACGACCCTGGTTAATATTCTCACTTTCGCAACAATATATTCCCTTTATGATATTCTTAGTTTTGCAACAACCTTGGTTGATAATCTATGACGATGATAGGTATTCACCGATGTAGGTTATTAGAGCACAGGTACGACTGTAACAGTCTTGTACTAACTTACTAACTAGCTATTTAAGTATCACCATCTATTGTCTATTGCACTTAGAATCACATTACTATTACTATTATAGTCCTATCTATGCCAACTGTAGATGTTGCAGGTGTCTGTTGCAATCAAAGAATCGGCTATACTAGACTGCTAACCATAAGTCCGTCCTTTTATAACGGTACCAACAGATTGAGCAAATGTCCGATCGTATCACATCACAAAATTCGAGTATCTCTTTAGAGTCATATCCGCACACTATTCACATCCGTATTGATCTCAGGTACTTTTCCTGTGTACAACGTTGTCCAACTTCACGAGCTCAATAAAATAAATCCATGTCATATCGGTTCACTTTTTAAAAAAATTCTAAAGTCTATTTGTTTAACTCATTTCGTTCCACTGGGCTATATTGACCGTATTTCCCAACTGCGAATATAAACACAAGTTTATTTGAACTATTGAAATACTGTGAAACATTAATAATGTATAGTTCAAATATTTCAAAATCATTTCAATACTTTTTGACACTGAATGTATTATAAGTATCGGGCTTAATTTTTTTATATCACATTAGGCTCCACCCACTTCACAGTATTTCAATAATAATCTTATTTCAAGCCCTGCAGAAAAACCACAAGAACAAACATTGAACCAGCTACAGTGAGTAAATTGTACCTTCACACCAATTACATTATTCCTGGACCGTCAAAAAATCACAGAACATGCATAGAAGGAAAAGTTACACGCAACTAAGAATCATATGCTAACTTCCACCAAAGCATTGAACATTCCATGGCAGCATCCGGAACTAAAATGACAGATTGAAAAACATATCTCCCGAAGAATCAAGATAATTGACAACCCAGTACAATAGCATATTTACCACTGCCTACATTTCTAGCTTAATTATATCACCGAACAAGCGACTACCTAACAACTACCCTGTAACCATATTGTACTGTACCATCCCACAGTACATGCTGTATGTTGATTATCATTTACAGTGTATTGATTTGTGTTACAATTTATGAAAAGTTTCTTGCCATATCAGTTTACAATCTGAATCTATGTAAATATACTTTCAATTAAAATGGAAACTAAGAATATCAAGGAACTGGCAACCACGATTTCATAATTCTGCAAATAAGTCAGGTACAGAAATTCATAAAATTTTTAGGGTCACACTTATAAGAAGTGATTTACAATAGCCTAACCATAGTGTAGCCTAAGCATAGTTTAACATCAGACAGGAGATATGTGCCGCCCGCACTGTACAAGGATACGATACATTATCAGGTGTAAAACAAGTGATCTATCTGATGACGACTATGTAAAACAAGTGATCTATCTGATGAGGACTACTGAAAAACTCACAGCATGAAACAACCAACCAAACACTAGGAAAGTATACATCCACACATGACGACAGCTACAGTACAACCATGGTAGAGTAACACCCTATGCAAGCTACTATATTGGCTGCTGTTTAGAGGTTGTTGCAGTACAAAGGCTTAACTTTCAATAGATATTGACAAAATGTAAACTCAAATCATGTAACACGTTTGAGGGTCGGAAGCCCCAAAGTTGGAACAAGCCCAGGTGCAGCAACAATGTTAACTTCAATGATTAGGATAAATCACTTGTCCACTGTGCTTATCACCCCATCTAGCACAGAAACTAGGCTATTACAGAATATTAACTCACCAAGTAATGTAACATAATTGCTAATGTTAAGGCAATAAGCACACACAAGATTATAAATCGTCTAAATTGCTTCATGAATTATAATTTATGCAAACACATTATGGTAATATAACTACATCTAACATCTAAAACTGACAATTTGTCATCGTGAAAAGACCAGACCCATCAATGCAACATTATAAACCCTACAACATTATTCAATGATTCAAAACCATACATACATTGTACAGTTTATTATGAATACAACTTTCCACACTGTTAGAAGCGGACTATACAAGCAAAGAATATTACACTAAACCCAAAAACACCTCTGAATGTATTGGATAACTCTCCAAAGCAACACCCCTGAATTATCCCTATAACACCACTTCAAACAGAACCTCTAAAACAGTCAATCTCTGGGAGTACCTCTCTTTAAAACCCCCAGAGAACCTCAACATAGCAATCAATACCCTAATGATACACTGAACATTTCAACTCCATTATAAGACCCTCTATCAACAAAAATCTACATAGCAACACACTATAACACCAAGATATACCTCATGTAGACCACAGGCCCTCGATGCTATTTTATGGTCAGGAAAATAAATATTACTCTTACTACATACGTATGTAGTATTAAAGAGTAATATTTATTTTCCAGACAATAAAATCGCATCAAGGGCCTGTGATGTAGACCTCCTTTGTAGCATGTGTACCACAGAAAGGGAAACAACACACTCCTCAGACTGAGCTATAATTCATATTAACCATTGAATAATAAATTATGAATATTGAGGTGTTTGTGGTACAAAAGTGCATCATATACAACCAAAGCCAAACAAACAAACAACAGGAGGTTCTAGGATGCACAATCCCATCTTCTACCTATCAAGATAAGTAACTGAGATATTAAGTCAAATTTAGGATATACACAATCATAAAGTACAAACTGACATCCGTTCAAATTACGTGAGAACGATTATAAACATTGGCTCACCCGTCAGGTCAACTATGATTATCTAGGTTTAACTGGGTGTAGCTGAGTTAACTGTGGTCTGTTCTATTCTATCGAATGGGATAGTTCCCTCATTAGTATTACTAATAGAATTGTCAGTACCAAACTGAATAAGAACCTGTTTAAAAAGTCATTTTAGTCCTTAACATGAAGTATATAAAGAATTTAAGCTGGAGCATAATTACTAATTTGTGAAATTACCAAACCAATTAAAAGATAAGTTCCAAAATACTCCTGAATGTATACCATGGCTAGATCAAATTGGCAGACAGGTTATAGCCTACAAAAAGTGCAGAGAAAGCAAAAAATAATATCCATACATATCACTTTGCATAAAATCTGATTTTGAAATGTGAATTTCTAACCTCGGAAAACAGGAAATGTTTCTTAGCTATCAACAAGTACCTTAACGATAACACACAACAGAGCAGAGAAGTGAAGCAATTAATTACCAAGCCTAAAAATATAAGATCCAAATTGCTATACTAAATATATAAAATCTTGATTCATGAAGTAACATCCAAAGCATGAATAGAAAACAAGAACCTAACACTATCCTTGACACTAAATATAGAAATGAACACAAGCTTTGTATAGTGTAAATGTATGAACAACACTGAACTCTTGATAAGGTAAGATAACAACCAACAGTAGGACCTTGTATGGTAATGCTACCATATATCACAGGACCCTGATAAGATTCTACAAGATTTAATATCAAACATGATATAAAAACCTTACAATACGACCATCAGATGTTATAAATCCTGTCACAGTTTAACCTACTTTAACAATTTAATCCATTCAAAAAATGTTAATACAAAAAGTCTCCAATGTATTCGGTACACAACACTGTAACACTGATATACTTTAGTATAAAACGTAGAAGTTAGTATAGCTGCGATCCGAATTCTGAATGTCGTGTAAATTAGTATATCGCCAATTATATTAGCGTGACCAGCCCATACAGAATGTTGTGAAAATAAACGATACCGCAAATAGTGTGACTTAAAAAACGCATGTTTAAAACCGTGAACACATGAACTAATGAACTGGTAACCTGTATATGAATGAAAGAACCAAGAACCGCAGACTGTAACAAAAATTGTAACAACTGAACGTAGAGTAAAACTTCACCGCTTCAAACTGCTATCATACCTGTCACACACATACCGACAAACACACGATCAGAGAGACATTGTTATCAGACTAAATCATAAACAAATATAGGAACGACCCTTTCACTTTTACTGCCCTATTATAATTATACAGACCAAGGCAATAACAGTTATGACACAATATTTGAACAAATTAACAAGATATTTATTCATGAATTAAAATCAACGTCCTTTTTGTCACCATTTTGATAATGTCTTATCCTCAATAAAAGCCAAGGCTTTGGAGATCGAAGAAACATCATCAAAGAAAGATATTGTAAAATCAATAACAGGTTTAAATATGTCAACATTTCAAAAGCTCAAATGGACGTCACTATGGAGTTAATTGACTCAATGCTCCGAGTTTTATCAGTAATCTTTTTTCAAACATCACAACTTTATATCAATCACATAAAACAAAAATGTTTGGATAGAATGAGTTCCTAACAAATTGGAACAATCTAATTTTTGATCTTATGACAACCTGCAATACAAGTATGTAACCCCTGGGCTGCCGGATACATGAATAGCAAACCTTAGCCCCTAAAACCTTTATTTATGAGGAGTGCCAAAACTGCATTTGTGAGGTGTGGCCATATTTACGAACTCTGAAATGTACACAGGAAGCACTTCCTCTTTCATGACACCAAGAAGGAACATTAAAATGGCCGCCAAGAATGAATTTGTTTACAAATATCAACAGTGCGATAATAAATATCCAGGCGAGGCTAAAATTATCACAATGGTAAAGGTGAGGATGAAACTCCTACCAGAAATAATTGAATGATAATTGAACCCTACAGGCAATATTAATTTATTTCTATTCAAACCAACAAATTCTGCACACAAGGCAACACACCTTGAAAATGAAAATAAACACTAGGCTTAATAGTATGTCCATTATTGGACACCATTGTTGATTAATTTATAGCCACTTTACGCCACCTTTTACTATAGTAGCCGTTTAATGGTTAATGTAACCTCGGAGTGCCGACACCTTTAGCTGCAGACAACTTTACCCTGCAGCATTATTGTTCAAATTTGTGATGACTCCATCACCAGATTCCCCAGCAGCAAGAAAAATTGTGCACAATTAAAACACCCTTCCCATTTTCTCTTTAATATTTATTTTATTTGCATAGAAATTTGATTGGGCAACAGGCTTAGTCTATATTAGCCCTCAGCCTTCCTATGACTGTCTAATTTAAAAAGTGTCATGCAACATTCTGCTTAAATGCTACAAAATTATGTCTATGACAACATGCCTGCTGTAGTGTCAAGAGCCAGAGCTGTCCGATCTACATTGAATAATCAATGCTAACAACAATTTTTTCAATCAAAATTTAAATGATAACTTCAAACAGTGTCACATCAAAATATACTTAAAACTATTACAAATCCTTCAACACAATGAATTCAACACCCCAATTAATCCAACTTAATCACAAAACACATTTCCTACAAATATGTACATGTAGGCTACACTGACCACTTCCAGAATTCAGAAATTCAAAAAAAATTTAACCCACTTTTTTAACCACAGATAACGTCCCCGATAAAAAACATTACCCACTCATGAATTCAATATCAAATCAATACCGCAATCTCCAGCGCTAATAAATATTCATGAAGGTGAATATGTTAAAAGACTTTGTTGTAAGACCTGTATCACACTGAGATCTATATGAGTTCATCGAAAAAAACTACCGGAAACACGGAGCAAATTTAAATCCCGAAATTGCCAACTGAATAAGATAATCCAAACTGAACTCTTGAATACACATTTGCACATAAAAATATATCCATAATGTTTGCGACATTTCATGACAAAATGTGAAGCAAAATAAATGCACATGTCAGACTAGGCCCAGATCCTGTTATTAACACCAATTAAACAATTTTTGCATGAATAAAAACACCATATTTTGCATTAAATTTCATGGCAAATGACATCAATTAATCTTAAATGAAGTAATTACTTATTAATTTTACTCAAGGATTAAGTAAAATACAGAAATTTATTAGTTTTTCACAACATGCCATAAAAAGTTTATAAACCTGCAGACTGATGATTGTCTCGACAATGACTTACATCATTATGTGTAATTAACACTTGCAATTAATTAAATTATAACACACAGCTAAAAGACACAATGATGTGAAAACCACATATCCGTGTGCTAGGTAACACTGTCCCACTAGTCATACTGTCCCGTGGTATACGGTAAGTCTGAAACATGAAGTAATTACGACCACATGATGTAGGTGACATTGAAAGCATGATCAGTAACGATGTAACACATCATATCTATAGACATGTCGATGAATTACGGCTAGGAACATGTAACATCGTATCTGTTATAGAAATGACGATGAATTATGGCAAGGAACGATGAATTACAACGACAAACGGCAAGAACAGACTTAAATCTTCGTGCTTTAGGCCATCAGTACCACTGCTATCATCAATATCATGGTCATTTACCTTGTCAATACAATGTATAGATTTTAGATTTTCATGATGTAAATTGCTGAGTTGACATATTTATCTAACATAATTACACCCAATCTAAGTAACCATCTTAATTATCATCATACTGATCAGTTAAAGGTTATTGAATATTATAAAATTAAGTTTTGTAACAGTTTACAGCTAAACTTTCAAACTGTCATATTAGCAAGTAGTACATAACATTATGAGACAAAATTAGACATAAAAGGTCATTCAATGAAATCATAATAATAAACCTGACTTTAGTAAATTTATTCTTTAAATAAATATTGTTTTTCACCATTATATTAAATAAACCAAACATCAGACATTCAATGTTGTACACATTTATCACTTATTACTACTTAGAATACATGAAAAATTCTGGGATTTCCAAAAGTTATATGAAGAGTTTGATTTTGACACCAACCACCCCCCCCACCAGAATGAAAATGGGAAGTGATAACAAAATTCCATGTCAGATATGACATCAAATAGATAACTGGAACACAGTCTTAGAATTGAGAGATTATCAATGTACATTTAATGTTTATGTATCTCCGGGCATATTGTACAGAAAATAGATGATAAATGATATATAATGTTGAATGTTACCAGAGTGAACAAACAGTGTTATCTTTCTATGAACCTCTCACATGTGATCAATCCTTTGATGTGCTCACATATTTACAGTATCTGCAGGTATGTCAACAGGAGCTTGTCGGTTATTTGTACTCATATTTCCAAATACAGTCACCACCTGTCTGTAAAGACCACACATGGAAAAGGAATAATATGGTCTTTGCTGACAGGTGGTCTCTCATACCAGGTAAATGTATGTATAATGGAAAATAGTTAGACGGGCAATAAAGTTTTGGTTATTGCAGAAAGGTTTTGTTTACACATGGTCTCTCGTAACTAGTTTAAAGAACAATTATATGATTGACTATAAAGTCAGTGGTCTTTGAAAACAGGTTTAACATAGTGGTCTTTGTTAGCAGATGATAGTTGACCTATGTTTGCTCAATGTCTACATAATGTATTAATCTTCATATAATAAAGGTAATTCTGTTGGTCTCAGAGTTTAATCCCCTGCCACTCCCTCAAAGGTCATTGGCCAATTTGGCTGTGAAAAATACAAATGACAATGCACATATGACTGGTGTACTGGCTCAATCGATCCCAAACTTATGACTGTCTCAATGGATAGCAAACTTATGTTGGTCCCAGTTGATCGCAAACAAACAAATCCTTGACCCTGAGCTTCATAAATAAGAACATATTTCAGTAACATTAATTAGCTGACAGTTATTTTAAACCCTCCTACAGCTCAAATATACAAAAAGAAACCACAAGCCAATTAAAACAAAACATTATTCCATAAAATAAAGTACACCCCAGCAATTCATCATCATCAACACATCCGCCTTCCACAACCAGTATAGTTCACAAAACAATAAACCAAACAACAACGGCTCATGTTCCCACATGCTTACAGAACATGACCAAAAAATCTTCATTAAAAATCCAAACACTGTATCGGGTGTGGCAATGAAGGCCTCACTTATTTCAAGAAGAATTTCTGGATAAATTTCAAGACGTGCACAGAACGAAACATAACATAAAACATATTCCTCTAATCTGGTGCAGGTGTTCAGTTAAGCAACACAATTTCACTTTCAATACAAATTCAAAATTGCAACACAGTATTCACTGTGACATTAAAAACTTCACCTCCCATATAAATACGAATTTGAATTTCAAGATGAGCACAGAACGTAATTCAATATACAGAATTATATTAATATTAAAATTATTCCTTCAATCACAGGTATATGTTACCAGTACAAGTTATCAACACAATTTCACTTGCACTGGTTTAAAAACAGCCGTGATTCAAAACCGGTGGTGGTTTGGCAAACTTTCAAATCCCCCTAGGTAGACAGACATGAAACAGTTTTAAAGTAAAAGCCATCTTTTATCATACATACACTGCGATGTACATTAATATGACTAATAGAGATTTAAAAATATCAAAACTTAAAAACCTTGTCTCATTATAAATACAGGGGAATCATATTCATGATATGATCAGAAGATGATTATGAGTTGTTTCATGGTCTGCTAGACACAAGGAAATCAGGGCTACTTACTCTGTATACAATTATAATGTCATAATGATACAGCTCTGACTTTCACTTCGTTTCATAAAGGTGAGAATTTTTTATGTCACCAGGCTGTCAGTGTTGTCTACATTTGACTTTTAATTATCTTATTCTATAAGACCATATGTCACATTGGCTTCCTGCAACACAGATTATTACAGTCCACTTGTGACAATGATCATGACATGGGGTACAAGTCAGCAGAACAAATTTCATATTGATAGTCTACAGTATGTTCTCAGTTGCTCACTAAGCTCAGTATTTTACAGCCTCGATCATACTTGAAACTCCATTAAAAGACTATTAAATTGGTATGTGACGTTTGACCGATAGTAGAAAGTTCGCTTTTTTTGCTCAGGTTCTATCTGAGACAACAAAACCAAAGGTAGATTTTTTATCAAAATGGAAGTAGCTATGTATCTGAGTTGCCTCCTCTCCTGAGATATCTCATTTAGGCATCATACTGAGGGATGAGAGAGAAAATCTAGTTATTTTAATCTAACGATACTGACTTCAAGGTACTGAAAAATCTTAGAAGGGTATTAGAGTTGCCTCCCCTCTCATAAATACGAAGATAGAACAGTTTCAGGTAAATCTCTGGAAACAGACTACTGGGGAAAGTGTAGGACATAAAACATCACATCCTTGCAGCAGGTTTACAGCTGTTTGGTGATAACGTTTATCAATCTTGTGAACTACAGAGAATATAAGTATTACACTCTTTGTCTTTTACTGCCATTTATCAATACACCTCATGCTGTAAGATAATAAACCGTGATTACCCACTTGGTACTAAACAACTACTTAATTTAAAATTTTATTTTAAATATTGATATAATAATAATGTGCCTTCAATAAAACTGCGACATGCATTAAAGTTAACCAAGAACAATGGGAGGTAATTTAGTAAATTATGAAAACCAAAATAAATGCAAATATTAATTAATTTGTCATTCAGGATTGATTATATACTCAAAAGAAACTATCATAATAAATCAATACTTCAAAAATTTGCTAAACATATTTTTAATTGGTAAATTGAAATAGAAAAGTTACTAAAATAATCTTATTGGGAATGAACCACTTGATAAATTAAGAATAGAAGGCATGGATTATCTCCCTTTGAAGGCACTAATTATACACTTCAACAGAATACTGGGGAATTAAACCAGTGACACATATATTTATCTTCTGTCTTGGCATCTTCTCAAATCACACCCCATCAATGACACATAGATAACCGAGTGCACTATGATAATAATTATATGATAAATTCAATTACATATGTAATGTTATCATAAAATATGACAGCACCATTTATGATAAAACCTTGTGTCATCTGGTCATTATGACAAAATATTGATAACAACTTTTAGTTATAATTTACTAGAATATTGGATTTACTTGATTGACATAAAAGAGGTCCCCTTAGTAGGAAAATGATTATACACCAGCATTCACACAGTACAACTTTCCATTAGTCAAAGTGGGCCGGGGGGGGGGGGGGGGGGTCATTGACCAATCTGGTTCGGAAGAATCGAAAGACCATGCACATAAGAATGTCTCAAGCAAAAACAAGCAAACAAACAAAAGTCAAACACAAACAAACAATTGGTCAAACAATGTAAAACTGATTTCTGACTCAGATTGCTAGTAGACCCTGCAACAATACTGTACAGCAGAACACAACCACATGTGTTTACACTCATATTCCAATATTCTGGGATAAAAAAGAAACATTCACAGCACTATTCATAATCAAATCACACAAATAAACACAGAAACACAAATAAAGCCAGCATGCTTTGTCACACAATCACAAACAATATCACAACATTTCTAACAGCTTTTATTTTTTTTTACCAACATTTCCACAACTAACTAATACATGTGAGCCTTTGTGTACAGCGTTTATCAGTTAACCATTGGTTAAACCAGCTTCCAATTTACTACAAGGAAAGCAAAATGAAACCCAATCAATACACACAGAATCTAGAGCTTGCGGTACAGCTCACAGGGTTTAAGCCGTTCTGACACGCCTCACTGAACACCAGTCCGACAGCTGACACCACCTTAATTATAAAATTTATCCAACTATTGGCACATCAATGATAAAAGTTCCGACATCTTTCGAGACTGGATTTCATGATTTATTAAAGTGAAACCTGACCACCCTGTGAGAAATGTAATAAATTCATACTGTATCACCAAATCTTATCATTTTTCACATCAGCCTTGAATTAAGCATTAAGTTTGCAATAAATCATGTTTGTAACTCAATGTAATACCTAACATCACCCAGGGATGGATAAAACCATGCAAGGATGCATGTACAAACCATGCAAGGATGATCTAACTAACACAGAACACCCGAGACAAAGACTAACATAATGAAGCAGCTTCAATGTTGACAAGGGTTGTCTAAGAAGTAGATCAAATCCCACAAAACAGATTTTTACAGATACGATCAATTTCTTTACAGAGAAAATAAAATCCACCAAAAAAGAAACAGGGTGGTGATGATAGTTTGTAAATGATTTCATTAGAAGATTTAAACAGCATCATGTAGATGATTTATTGGTATATGATGTAATTGTATGAATCCATTTGCATTACACAATGTCAAACTTAAGTTGAAATTCTAGAAGAAATTCATAAAGAAAAGAATAATGACCCTGATGACACAACTCCATCCATCATGGAACAACTCAGTTCAAGATGGAACTACTCAGTCCTGAGTCCAGAAGCACTATGAACACTAAAAAATGAATGCCCAGAATTTTCCATTTTCATCACATATATTGAGAAGTTGCTATAACATAAAATTTTACGTTTTTGAATAAAAGTTTATTATCCAAATTTGTAATAATCCCGAATGAAATATATCCCAAACCATCAACTAACTTGATGACTGCACTGTAGATGATTTGTACGACTATAAATCATTATCTTTGTTAACACCCAAATGAAATAGGCATATTAACAAATATTTGCTACTTGCAAGGGTAAAAGTTCAAACTCTTAAAAATACTGAAAATTGCTTGTCAATATGCTGAACTAAATGATTTTCCTATAAATGATGTAGTGCAATTTTTTTTAAAAATACTGAAATCAGTATTCAGACTGAAAACTTTTACCCCTGTACTTGTATTTAAAACCACTGAATCCTATAACATGGTCATGACCCCAACAGTGTATCGATCCTGACAGCTGAATAAGACAAAGTCAAACTTAACATGTGACAGATACACTATGATACATATCGGGGCCCATCTTGAAATTTGACCCAAAACTATTTCGGTGGGGCGACTAAACAAATGCAGCACTGAATGACATTTATACAAGTATTTGTTTAGTATTTATCAAGTTATTATAAGCGCTTTGATTCTGAATCAGCAAAAGAAACCATTTACATGCATAATTGTTTGGCATTTTAGCAACAAAAGATTACCTCCCTTGAATAAAGACATTTTAAGACTGTAAGAGTTCTTCCCCTTGGATCTAATTTTCTTAACCTTAATAATTCTTACTGTTTTTTCTGTGTTAGAGGTCAAAAGGTCAAATTAAGACCATGAAAAGCTACAAAAATAGGACATAAAACAGAGGCTGACAAATGCTTAGGCAATTAATTCAGGTAACTTACATATAATCTATCATTCATGCAACCATTATACAGCACTTAGTCGTTTATGATAACATCTATAAAATTACTATAAATGGGGCAAAAATTGTCTAGACATTACGGTAGTTGGTATAAATAGCATTAAATTATTTATATTTATTACCATAATATTATATTATTTATCTAGATGCTGGTAGCTAATTCAGAATGTATTTATCATCTTACTGTAAACCTCGACCACCACAAAAATAAGACCCTCTCAAAATAAAAACCACAGTTTTCAGGTCCATGTCATAAGTTTTCTCATAATGATCATTATTGAGGCCAACTTTTAATGAGAACTCAACAGGTTTTTTATGACTACAAAAGGGATTAAGGTAAAGACATCAAAGAACCATTATTATATCACCTATCTAAGGCATACAATGTATAAGAATACAACTCCAGTAGTTTCTGAAGTTTCGACTATATTTCAAGTTTTCCTCAGGGTACAAATTGTTATCAAGTCTTTCATCTATATTATATATCGATGGCTTGCCTTAGAATGAGAAGGTCGTAACTACCAAATCGATATTTTGAGAAAACACGGAAAACTGTCTGACATTTACTCTTTACTGATGGTAAAACAAACTTTTACAACTTCATTTTGGTAAACATGACAAGTTCAGGATTTAATGAAAATGGGCTCATAAGAAGCGCCTTGGGATGCTTATTCTAAATATGTATAAATCTTAAAAGGTCGTAAGTGGCACTTACGACCTTCTCATTCTAAGCCATCAATATAGATCCATCCCATTTCTACTCAGATTATGGATCACTGACACTTCAAAAGGGAGAAAATTTCATAACATGGGAGTAGTCACAAGAGTTGTCTCCCATAAAACATAACAATTATAGGTACCAGTGCATTTTATATGACTGCACCGGATCTTTATCAGTTAATGTTACATAGATCTCGTACAAAATGCAGTCCAACACAAGAATCTGATACAACCAGGGACAGAATGTTATTTTTGGCCCATATGACTCATTCATAATGATTCATTGTATCATCTCAATCTCGTTTTCAAATTATTTCATCATTAAGCAGTAATATGTACTACATGTATGGTAAAGCATTCATTTTTCATTTAAGTATAATTCAAAGTCAATTATTGTTCTGCCTTTCGGCACTTCAAAGGCTATAGAGTCACAGTGGACAAAAAATTGGTGATTGACAGACCTACGGACCTATACCAGAGATTCAAGTACATGTATTACTATTATATCTGTCTGTGTGTACAATAACTATAAGGGAATCATCACGCACAATTCATTCACAAAATATCATGTACCATAACACAGGATTTTGGATTTTCCTTTCAAAATGATGTATTGATGCATAAGGATATTTATTCATAATACGCAATTTACTTATTATACAGAATGAGCAAAAAACTGCTAATATTACGGATGAGAATCATAATCATCAACTACACATACATTATCCGATTCCATGAACATATTTAAAGTATAAACCTTACAACCTATAAATTTTGGATCAAGGGGGATCTTAAGATGTTTTGATAATAAAATGTTGATTGCTTGTTGAATGTAATGATGTAATAAATACACTAAAGGCATTATCAGTGTTTTATTACCAACACATCTTTACAGACCTCTTTGGTTTGGATGCTGGATAAAACTATACTATAATTCACAAGAAATAGCAAGAAACACTGTTACAGACAACTTAAGAAAGGTACTTCTGTGGTTTGGTGTTTTTTCTTGTGTGTGGCTTGTGGTAATATAGTACGGAGACATTGACCTGATCCTAACCTTTATGCATGAATATTACAAGGTTCTTGCTTTGAAAATATCAATTTCCGCAAGCAAATTGTACAATATCCGTCCTGTAGATTTGTGTTTGTATTACGCCTCAACGCCTCAAGGGTCTTTGTGATACCTCCTCTTATGAAAACATACAAGTGACGTTATAAATATAGACAAGGTATCAGCTGACAAATCATGCTATTATAGACGGTTGAGGAACAAGTTGAAGTCTCCAGACTATATCAGTTCACAAGTAATGTTAGTTCAATATACAAGCGTTGTATTTTGAAAATTACATTCATAAACAACAATAACAACAACAATGTGAGATATAAAATCTACAAACCTGACTGGTTAGTTGAACTGTTTCAGTCGTCATCACTTGAGCCATGATATCGTGATATTCCACAGTCTATGGCACTTTATAAAATGTAATCCACATTATCAAAATGCGTCATATTCCAACCCCTACCATAAACCACAAAATTTCCCCTTCTCACACATAAATTAGAAAACTTTTGTTTTAATCACTTATTCAGAATTATAAACTCCATGCATGGGAACATTATCATCCGAACAATAAACAATGAAATTGCAGTAACCACATTAAATGTATGTATAATAAATATGTTGCGTATGTACTTGTACAAGTTTAAAGTCACAAAAAAACTGTTGCATATCCATGTACTGGTATCCACTACATCCACAGTGAGATCATATCCACCACAGGAGCTATGTGAGTTTATAAAGTTTCACTGAGTAGCAATTATAACACTCAGCATTGTTAACGAAGCACTTTTAGAAAGCTGCGCACTTGACTAAAATACCAATGTGCCCCCACACATGTACTATATCATATTCAACTCCTCTTACAAGAAACTCCCTAACTCCCTACACAGGAACAGAACGAAATATATCTACATGTAACTATCCAACACATATATATATTCAACACTCAACACACATTGCTGATGAATGCGATCTTTCAAAGTAGTAAGGGGAAAACAATCAGCATTTTTTATACATAGTTCAATTTGTCAGATTGTCACACAACAATAAACCCACTTTGACAAATGACATCCTTTTCTTGGGAAACTAGGGAAAATACGGATCGAAACACTTAAGCAAAGATTTTACTGTACGTGTGTAAGAAACATCTAACACCATTCAGAATAACAACACGTGGGTTTACAGATCGACCATTGTTCTGCGTGTGTGAAGAAAATTGATCACTTAATAGTAACAAAGTAGATTAAAACATTTTCTTAAAATTCTGAAAATATTAACTTTTTTTATAACAAATCCAAATCCGAAGTGTAGACATATATTAGCCAATTCAAAACGTTCACAATTAAATTGGATAATTTAATACAACACAGTTTCAGATCACACATGTGTGTGTATATGTAGCAGACTTTATAATGAAATGTATGACTTGTATATATGTACCCAGACTTTATAATGGAAAGCACATGTTTGCACTGGGAGTAATCAACTCTCACACAAACTTGATAACAATTCAAGTTTTCTCAAAATGGATTCCTACCACACACTGTATGTCTGTCTGTCATGGTTTATGGGAAATTATGGTGTATGGTGTACCATATCCCTTCTGTGTGCCAACACAAACTGGCGAGTTTAATTCTGAGTCAGAATATTAAGTCAGATTTTATATTTAATAAAGTACAGCCAGGTCTCAGTTCACTTTAAAGAATTTACAGGTGTCATGCTTAAGTCCATGATAGAATACCAGTAAAGTCCTTTTGGAGATTTGTGCTATGTTTTATATTCCGTCACTTTAACGAAGCTTCAAGCCTTTTAATGATATTTGATTGCAAGGGTCAGTTCAATTTCCTGCTAAATGAATAAAGTTATTGAACAGAATTATTATGAAATCAATATCGATTTTGTCTAAATTTAGCCACAATACATTGTGTGCTCTTAGTACAGAGAAGCTGACGCAAAAATTCGTAACACTGGTAAATTGATAATTAGATAACGTCAATTATTTCACATAAATGTCACCAAATTCTCTAAGTTCATTACTAGAACGGACACCGAACCCAAATCAACCTTAGTAACTTCAGTAACATAAAGCCCTTACTTTAGTGTGACATCACTCGTAAAACCCTGATCACTAATTAACTTCAAATTGATTTTACAGAATTTCTCATACAAAGAAAGCCCAAAAGTCAATGCCACATGTCACAGATTTGCCAATGTTAAAATCCAGAATCAAGTACAGTAAGTAACCTAGTACTATATAATCGCCTTATCCGGAGCCGTTCAATTATGTTCATTTAATCAAGTTACAAAAATACATTCCAGCACTGTTTTGAATATAATTACATGGTACTGAAATAATCATAGACATGGCTCATGCTACATACAATGTATACAGTCTATATCAGGCCTGGTATAAATATGCATTAGCATGTTGATGGAAATATGGCCGATGTAAAAAAGCATGTAGCTACATACATTTCCTGTACTTCAAACATCCAGACCGAATGATAAATGTCATGATCCAGTCCAATTAACATATCATAGATCAAGGCAAATATAAGCCAGCCCAGTGTCTCTCAATTACTGCAGCACGACTTGGACTGTTATCTCAAACAGTAATCTAGTTCATGAAGTACATGACTGCAACAAAGGCAAATATCTTGCAGGCAGTATTTGAACTTTTTTTAGATTCTACAAGTGAAATTTCAACAGCAAATCATATACAGCAAAAAAGGTGGTCTTAATAGCGAATCGGTCTTATAAGCGAACCTATTTTGTTCTAAATTTAATACTTTGGGACCTTAAACTGGCAAAAATCTGCATGATTTCAAAATAATCAGCGGAACTTTACTGTACTAGTATAATGGTACATAGACAAAAGATCTCATAACTGTATGTTTAGTTTTTCAGTCTCTAACATTTAGTGAAATCATGAGAAAAGATTTTAACCAGCAGTTCCCTCATACATAGACGATATGAAGGGTTGAAGAGTTGCATGCACTTCTCCAACAAGGTACTAATTGATTCATTTACATGTTTTTCTAAAATATCTTCTAGTGAGAAACGGTCTGAGAATTAAACAGTTAAACAGTTTTTATCAGCATATCCATACTATATCAACCGTATCACTGATATCTGCCTGCAGAACACATAATATAATATGCACTAAGGATCTGTTTTTAAAAGCTCAGTGATGGTTGAGCGCTTAAAACGCATGTTTATAAGAAACCTCCACATGCACCCTGAGTCTATGAACAGCTGATGTAATCATTCAAAATGCTATTAAAACTTCCAAGCCAATTCAGCAACATCCACACAAATTATAATGCAGACTTATTTTTTAATTCACACATGTACTGGTTGTGATATTTCTTAATATTCTAAGCCAATTTATCCACACCCATACATTTATAATCCACTTCTATTGCACAAATGTACTGGTACAATTAATATATTTCTTAAAACGCAATACCAATATTCATATACCAATATTCATATGGTGAAAAAACCACAAATTTTCTAAACCATTTTTCCCATTAGCATATTCATAAACACAATGTATACCAAAAACACAACACAAATTCAGAGCTGTACCATATTTCTGTTTCCAAACAAACACAGGAATATTATCCAATTTAAAACAAAGGCAGGATCAGCTTACACGAGCAGACTAAATCCAGTTTAATAATACTGGTAGTATCTTCCCTAATTTTCTCCCCACATGCACGGACATCTGTTAGCTTTTGTTGTAACTACTTTACTCCAAAAATCAATGAAGTATGATGGGTAACTATTTGTTGTTTCCATTTAGGAGAACTTACACCAGGCATTGGAGAGCTTACACTGGCTTTTTGTCTCAGATTGCTACGGTTAGTCAGTCTCAGCAGCTCAACAAAAATCAATGGTCCCCCAATAAATGCTAAGCTCAGCAACACGTCTCATGTAACTCATAGAGTCAAATAATGCTCCCTAACTTTCCAATACATTGTAACAAAAACAAGGGTTACCATGCAACATGTTTTTTAAAGGATTTCTTAGAAGTGTTCTCTGCTCTGCACACAAAACAAAGGACATGAAAGCACAGCTAGGTCATACTTGTAATCAATTTCTCACAAAGCAGGAGAAATTCTTAAAGAGACAAAACATTAAAAGTCAACAATTGAACAATGATAACTTTGGGTAAAAGTGAGAAACTTTGAAAATCCTAAAAATTGTCACTTTAATAGGTACAATGTACATGTAGGATAAATAAAGAAAACTGCCAATTTATAATGGACAATAAAACATTCTAAGAGTTTGTGAAAAATTCTGACAAATTTTACTCCTACAATGACCTACATAACCTGTTAACAAAGACCACTTATTTTGTATGCAATCAGACCATAATTATCATGCCTGTCACCAACAACCATTTTTTGCTGTTCATTGGGATGGCGTCACTTTACCGGCATGATCGACTGAATGATGGCTTGTAAGAGTATCCTTTAAAACAATATTCTGGTACAAAACAACCTTAGTAGAGCAACAACCTGAGGGAGCTACAAATATTGGCTGTTATATAGAGGTTATTGTCCTAATGAGGTTAAACATAAGGTGAATATCAGCCTAGAGAAACTATGATTGTGTTGCTATATAGAGGTTGTTGCTCTACAGAGGTTAAACATAAAGTGAATATCAGCCTAGACAAATTATGATTGTGTTGCTATATAGAGGTTGCTGCCCTACAGAGGTTAAACATAAAGTGAATATCAGCCTAGAGAAATTATGATTGTGTTGCTATATAGAGGTTGCTGTCCTACAGAGGTTAAACATAAAGTGAATATCAGCCTAGAGAAATTATGATTGTGTTGCTATATAGAGGTTGGTGCTCTACAGAGGTTAAACATAAAGTGAATATCAACCTAGAGAAATTATGATTGTGTTGCAATAGAGAAGTTGTTGCTCTTCCGAGGGCTGTTCTGAAGAGGTTGCACACTTGTACTGTACATTATAATATGTGATTATGGCATTTTCATAACTAGCTTCATTATGAGATAAAACTCCTCCGAGAGTGGGTGTTAATGTGTAACCACTTTCACATCACTCCTGACAATGTTACAACAACAGGATAAATAAAACAACAGGATACATAAACTATGTTATAAACCTATGGCAAAAACCTACAAATTGTCAATAAATGTAAAACCTGAAACACACATTACGCAATACAAATTTTCAAGCCTGTGGAGATATGCTGGTAAACATAATTATACAAACTTATAAGCTTAAACTATAAAAAAATTGTTGGAGTTGTTGAATTATTTGTTTTCTTACAGCATCCCAAATGGAAATGAGATCAAAATCACTTAAATTCGCCAAATATTTCACTGAAATTTGCCAAAAATTCACTGGAATTTGCAAATTCAACAAAGTAAGATGAAATTCTCTAAAGTACGAAAACGTTGTGAATTAGCTAGAAAAGAAAATCAACTGCATTATACTTACAATGGCTATGACTTGAACCGGCATCTTTCCAATATAGTATTTTATAATTGTATTATTGGTACATCAATTTAAATAAATTTTGTATTCCTTGAAATTTCTGTATCGGCAGAGCACACCAAAATATTATAACACTTCCTACACACAAATATAAGGCCTTTCTTTAGGGGTGAAAATATTATTACATATAATGATAAAACCTTCAAAGAACATAGAGATTTTCATTAAAAATGTACCAAGTATTGCATAATTATATAATAAATATAATTGTAAGTACAAAATGACCGTTTGCGGCAAAACAAAAGTAACTGATATACGAGGCAATTTATCTGGGCCTTAGTTAAAGTAGTTTTACATGGGACACTAGAAATACATTTGTTGTCATTAGGCTGTTGTAATAATGTAATTAAGGACAAGTACTTGGCTAAGTGATCTATGCCCAGTAATGATATGTGCGGTTGACAATTACGACTGCTCTAACAAGCTAACTTGTAACTGTCATAATTACCCAATAATGACCAGTGTAACAAATGTCAGAGTACTTATAACTAAGCATGAGTTATTAACCATTTCCTAAATACACCTAACCACTATACCACTAAGTTGACTAACCACGCAGTCAGGGGATTGGGGAAGGGCAAGCGTGTGATCCGAGAACACTTAAACGGCTGCCCCTTGTGGGGGTGTGCGGGGTGCCAGTAACCCATACGCTACATGGCACAGGATTGTCATATTAAATAAGGCTATTTGTAGCAGATAATAAATGCAATCGAATCAGAGCAATGGTTAATAGCTTCTAGTTCGCTCACTTTCAACTTTTACCACCATTCAGACAGTAAGCATGAGTAGGCTGACCTCCATAAATTTTTTGTGTGGACTGGAATTAGCCAACATACATACAAGAAAATTCCAGCAATTTAATTTTTTTGGCCTTTCAGGGGATACTTAATATATTTAAAAATTTCAGGCAACTCAAAACAAAGAATTTATTAAGGTCAGCCTAAAAATCTATTTAAAATGTTCTAAAAGTTAGTAGAGCAAGCCAGGATGCAAGAGGGATTCTCACCATTTGCCTGGCACTACGTCGCAGGTTGAGTATTGGACTGGTACAGCAATCATTGACTACACGTAGAAACCTGAAGTTATCCGACTGACATGGGAGAGAGTAATCTTGTAGTTTCTTCATCTTCTGTCTCATCACTGTCATGGAAACACGACGACGTAGAGTCCGACGGAGCGTATTCTTACTGACATCCCGACCTGATCTCAGTGAATCAAACCCATTCACTGACTTCATCACCTCACGGTTCTCTTTTTCCTGCAAAATATGTTCAAATGTAAGAGTATCTGAACAATATCAAAAAGCAAACATGTGTCTCATAGAGCAGTGGAAGCATGAACAGTCGTATCCAGGGACAAAAAGCTGCAAGACAATGTTACATTTGTGGCACTTTTTTCTTCAGAGGTCATGCTTTTTGGGTATTTTCTACCCTTGGATCAGTGTGCCTACAGTATTTGTACTTATAATGGGCCTGAAGAATACTCTTAATATGAAAAACATTTCACTATCCAAATATTATAATTTTATCACGAAAAACATGTAATAAATGCATCTTTAACTAGCAACCTTATTATTACTATGCACTGCAAGGTTATAATGGCTTGGGGAACAATTAAGGATGCATTTAAAATGTAGTACTTTAATACACTAAACAGAAGAAATAAACAAATACCTTTGCAGGAAAAGTTATACAATTTAAAATCCACATTGTTTTTTTAATAAATTACATGCATGTCATAAAACTAAATGACTGCAAATGTTCGATCTGCTAAGTTTTCTAGATGAAAGTTGAAATATTTGTATTCATGTAAAATTAAAATATTTTTTGTTCTGTTCAAGTAAAAGTGTTGTTTAGTAGTTTGTAAAAGTTGTAACAACAGAACAGAACAAAATGGAGTAAGGTTTTCAATGAATGAAAGGAAAGGAAGTTGTTTTGAATGCTAACAACTGGAAATGACATGTGAAAGCTGCTGTCAGCAGTTAAAGTTTTGTATATTGTTGCCCATAATATAAAGTGTGACACATTAAGTAAAACTGCAATATGGTGCAAGGGACAGTACTAAGGAAGGGTGTGATAAGTACAGGAAGTCACAAGATTTGACACTCATAGGATTAAAGAAAATTTACAATGCCATTCATCTATCAATAGCCTTTGTTGACATATTTTAATAAACATTTGATTGAATACATAAAAGATAATTAAATATTACAGTAAAATAAAGTAGCAAGGGGGACTAGCCTACTTTAATAGTATTACATGATTAATAAGTAATTATTAATGTGTGCATTGAAATGTATAGTTCAATTATTCATAATTAAAGTAGATCTCTATCCAAACATAAAAAAGGTCAAGGTAAGTATGGGTCTTTGAGAAATTGTAAATTTGGCATCAAAGATTTTTTATACCCATGGGCTCCATTATCGTTACTATTGTGTCAGTGAGCTCTACTATTTGATAACAATTTTCTCTAATTTTACCAAAAAGGCCCTTTCAAAACTCACAAGAAAATGGCATGCCATATATGATGAAATGATGGATACATTTATATCATTTTCAAATAATTCAAATTAGCCACCAAATGTACAGAAATTAAATGAACCCTTTAATTCACCCAAATAATGCTAACAATAAAAAAATACTTTGAACATATATCATCACAAATACCTCATCCATAGTACAGTTCTAGTAGCTATAACAAAAAATATTCCAATGCCACAGTATTATATATCCCAATGTCACAAAGTAACAATATAATGTCACTTTAAAGTGTGCACGATCCACTTGCAGAAGGTGCATACATGCAACAATGATCTATCACTTCTAAAGCAACTATTCTGACTAAAAGTTTCATGGACTGGACAACAACTGTATAAACATGCAGGAAGTTAATACTTAGCCATGTAAATGTATGTACAGAATCAATAAATCTGTCAGTAAAAACAATGTAAAACCCTAGGGGCCAAATCCCCTATTCAGCAACTTATCACTGGACATGTGCAATTAATTAATTCTGTAACAAGGGAGGCAATTCAAACATCATGACAATCAGCCAGTTTAACAAGAGTTTACTCCCCTTTAAAATAAACTTTTTTTATAGAACTCTGTATAGTTATATGCTATGTAACTTTGTTATATTTTTACTTATAATAAAAAAAATAATGTCATGTGTGATTTATGGTAGGTGAAGGTGATTGGGATGACTATTTGTCAGGCAAATTAGATTTTAAGCAGCTCATGACCCATAGAAACTTGAAGCAAACCTACTAGGGGTAATTTATAAGATCTACAATGAATTTTACCAACCCATCAACCTACTTCATCCCAGTAAACAGAAAATTCTTGTTTTTCTTTTTGTGCAATTACTGGCTAAATCCTCAATCTGTTGATGGTGGCCGGAAAGTGGAGGAAGAAGTAAATAATTTGTAAGGTCTTTACACACTTTGATTAAAGGGACTAAACTCCATTCCGAAGATAAAAATACGTTTTATAGACGTTTAAACCACAAAACTATGTTTTATGAACAAATAAACTAGTATTCTTACCACTTACATTACGATCAAAGGAGCTATTGATGAAAACTGCCGAACATGTTTTACCGTCCTTTAATTAGGTGACGGCTTTTCTCGGCATTTATACGCTCCTTAGGCATAGAACAACATTGAATATTTTGTTAGTCACGCAATAGATTTTAAGGATTTAAAAGTAGTAAACCGACGTTATGCGATTATTTTTCTTCTCAATGAATAAGACCAGATTTTTAAATAAATTTATTGGGTCGGTCGAGCCAAAAAATGCGATTGAAAGAGAATTTCGATAAATTTTGCAATTTACCAACTGTTGACTCGCTTTAAACTAAGTTAGTAAAGACAGGTAGCACATACATGTATGTCAGCTACATAAGTAAGTGCAATTGAACCTGTTAAAATAACACTTCATAATGTCATGCATGAACAAATGTCAGTGACAGTGCCGCGATCGTTTTATTTTCACATTTTAAATTTGACAGTTGTCGCGAAAATATATGACAAAAAATCACCTGTTCAATTAAGAATGCATACCTTGGAAATAGCCCTGAATTCAGCCACCCCGACAGATTTCCGTCTCTTTCTTGAGTTATTAAATACAGCAGACAGACCGCAGTTTTCAGTTGTGGAACTTAAATCCAATGACTCCGACTGACCGATGTCTTGAAACTCGCGCTTCCGTTTCTTAATTGACGCGTCCATTTTGAAAATAAACAATTAGCAACAGCGCCGCCTAGCGGCATGTTTACCTTCAATTTAAACCACGTGTCTACTTCACGCTCCGGCGCCCCGCGGCTAAACCAGCTTAGATTTTATCACTTTATCACCCTTGAACACCTCTGTAATTGTGCATAATTGCCATAATCTTATTTATTTATTGTATGTAAACATAATAATAATTATAAATCGATAAATACTCAACAAATAAATTAGAATGCCAACGTTTGTTATTATTGATGTCGACGCTAGATAATGGAAGCGCTGATGAGCGAACAAAGGCGGTATCTTGTAACACCTTGGCAAGAATTACCTGAGAGTTCCCCATAACTAGAAAATGATTCGGTTTTATTGTTCATCAATGATATCGATAAAGATCAATGCTATATCACAGATATATATATAATATTATTAATGTCTATGGCTATATAAATTGTTTATTTCTATCTCATCCACATTTACAATTATATGCAAACACCATCATATAAAACAAATTAAATATTAGAATGATAAGAGACCAGTAACATAAATTAATTAATAATACGTATATGTTCTTACATCTGGGGAGCGATGGCCTAGAGGAAGGGTGCATACTTCGGGATCGATAGGTCCCGAGTTCAACCCGTCTGGACCACTTGTTAATTTCTCTGAGCAAGAATAACTCCACCAATGTGTAAATTGGTACCTGTGAGGACAGTGTCTCGAGGGCTCAGTGCAAAACTATGGTATGTGCCTCTATAAATCAATGTAGTTACCATAGTTTTGCGCTGAGCCCTCGGTCTATTCATGGGCGCTGCATATCGACGTTGGCTTTCATACCCACAGGAGAGAAATAGTCTCCACACGGAGACTCGAATGTACGTTTCATTAGGTAGCCACAATAAGCAGGGAAAGTTAAAATGTCAAAGGATGGTTGAACGACTTTACTCGGCTGAGATTGGTACCGTTTTATCATTCTGTCAACCGACCTCACAAATATGTCATTCTCGTTCAACCAGCGTATTTTTTTATCTGAATTATAGTCTAGAGACTTGACTAAACACTAATCCATGAGCATGAAATATGTAGGGTTTGTTGAAGAATAATTTAGATTTAGAATTGGAACTTGAAAGTAAGACGCGATTTCTATTTATATAAGTGATGACGTTATAAAACATGCAGCACCCGGGCTTGTCAAAGTATAGTCTGTTATACACATACTCTGCACTATTGCAGCTGAATGGGTCAAGGTCCCCCCGGGTACTACTTCACCGTTATCATGTGGACTTTTCAATAGTTTAAGGTGTTATGCTAATATTAAATGCATTCCCGTGTACTTTTATCTCGATAAATGTACATGGTATTCTCAATATACAATTTCGCCACTGACACATATACTCAAATGGGAATTAACTCGTTAACAAACTTTACATAGTTGATAACTTGATTATCTCCCCTAGTACACGCAAAAAATGCATCAGTTTGTAAATGACAGTGGTGTTCCTCGTGTATCATTGCTTATTATTCATAATCGGAGACGAAGGGGATATGGCAACGGTAGGTGTCATTCCGTCCGTTCAACCTTTTGTGCGCAACTCCGCCTACATTTTTAACGGATTTAGACGAAACTTTCACAAAATAACAATAATATGAAGAGCTGCTGCGCATATTGTCAGGATTTTGTGATTCGACTATTTTGCCTGAGATATGACCATAAAATTTTGTTGAGTTGTTTTACATAAAATTACAATTATTTTCACTTCGGCGGGGGCGTGGCTACCTATGACTGCGTCTCGTTGATATTATACAGTATTTGAATATTACATGATATATATAAATACCGTATTTAGCGCCAAAGAAAGGAATACTTTAACAACCTAATTATAACCCACGTTCGTATAAACAACATACAGGATGTCACGTAATATGTATTACCATTCAATTCGAATGGTATAGGCGGAGAACTTGCTTGATCTCATATGGTCTTGTCATATATCAATAGAAAGTCAACATTTCAAAGTTTTATTAACCGCACAAATTACCATATCGCTGGCTTAGAATGAAGAGGTCTAAGTGCAAAACTCGATATTTTGAGAAAACAAGAAAAATCATTTCGAAAATCTCTCTTTACTTATGATAAAACAAGCTGTTTCAACTTCAGATTTGTCAGCATGACAAGTTGTGATTTTCATAAAAAAGTGTAGCGTTTCAAGAAGCACCTTGTGATATTGATTTTAAATATACATTACGTTATCAGTCTTATTCTAAGCCAGCGATATTACTATCCGTGAAACACAGAATTCAAGAGTCTTGCAAAATGACAGTGCTTTTTATATAAATGTTTAAATGACATTAATTATGCTCTGAGATATTATTAAGTATTTCCACATATCATAATGGCATCCGTAGCTAGTAGTTAGCGCGATCGGGATGGCGGTTAAAATCCGTGTTGAGACACACACAGAAAGCTGACTGGAAAATAAAGGCTATACTCGGTATTTTAAGGTAATATACATAAATAACAAATTGGATCGTGATAGAAGCATTCAACAAAAAGGACTCTTTGAAACGTTTGTTGCCAATCTTTTTTTTTCATAAAATCTAAAATTCCCAAATTTACGTTTCAACGAAAACGTCATTTGCAACAAAACCACGAAAATTTGTCTCTACAAAGTTAAATGATTATTGAATACCTTTAGCGAACAGCCAATTGCCTTAACTTAGTACATATATCATAAAATTATGTATGCATCGATTGGGTGTCTAAGACATGCTAGTCTGTAAAGCCTGTCTGCCTTCAGGAGCATCACAATATGCATACTATAATGTTATCACGTGTGCTTCATACAAAATCAATAATTTCGCACATATCTAAAACATAAATATAAACTTTCTGCCAATGATCTTCAGACGATTTGGGATGAACTATGAGTAAGCTGTAAGATCCTACCTGTAACCAGGTAAATCTGTGAATGAGATCACGTGACGCCAGTATCTAATCACGTGATGCACAGCTGTTACATCTTCACATAGTTCATGTATATTTAATGATGAAAACAATGGTAAACTATGTTGGATGAAGTCAGAAGTTGTATGTGATAGTGTCCAGACTCTTATTTATTATTACCTATTTGAAAGTGAAAATACATTACTGGTAAAAATAACCTGGATTATTTGGAGTTAATTTTGTGAACTACATGGCGTAGTGGATGTACAGTTAGGATACCACTGGAAGCTAGGAAAATGTTTAGTGTAGTTGAAAGACAATTAAGCTAGCAGGTTGCAAGAGCCTACGTGTCTACAGATTTAAGTCAGGTATTCTATCTTAAAGTATGTTTGTATATATACATTTTATCGTATACACTTCTTACTTCTTTGGATATTCTGCGTTTTATGTTTTAATAATTTAAATTTTTCAAAAGTTACATTTGTCTGGTCAGTTAAATATCCCACGCGACGTGTTTTGAAGCAACGGTTTTGGATACCGAAGTCAGTGCAATCTCTCCAGAGCGGTCCTCTGTAAAGCAACAGCATCGCTGTACTTATAACTTCAACATTTTTTTAAGGCAATATTTACTCTAGTATCATAACTAGTACCATTGAACCATTCCCAAGTATGAACCAGCAACTTCTCCACACGTGGAGGAAAATTTAATTTCCATTGAGCTCTTGGAATTGAGTTTGGCACGCAGGATTACAAACCCAGCGCACCAATCACAGGACAGCGTACGGTCAGGGCTAAAATATTTAAATAAATTTTCAAATAAATGGTTCCAAACACTACCCAAGACCCCGTTACTGACAAGCACCTTTCTAGAAAGTAAGGGTGATTGTCAGTAACGGGGTCTTGGATAGTGTTTTTGGACCATTTATATAAACTATCAGGTTCCTGTGCTCAGTTCTACCAGTTAAACCTATATCAACATAGTTTACCTGACGGACGAGATTATATTTACAACTGTTATTTGAACGGACTGCACCCCTAGATCACTTGTCAACCCATTATCACTAATTTGTTTATCCTCTATATAAATTATGCGCCTTTTGTAAATGCATGTGATATGATATTATGATACACTGTTTCATTCCACCTATTGTAAGGTGGATTAATTGTAGGTTGAGTCACCAGACAGACTGTAACATATGGCGACATTACCTGCAGGATGGATCGATTCTTAGGTTTAATTATGCATATAGTAGAATTGTAACGTCTGTCACTTTGGTGGTTAGAATATTTGACTAGCATCTATACTCATTTCTATATCAAGGAAGTTTTATTTTATTAGTACTTTATTGTGATTATTTTACTTTCAGGAATCAATCGACAGCAAAAATAAATCAATTATTATAGAGCTAATGTTAAGGCTTCTGGTGGAATAAAGACATGCCTCCTGAAAATTACCAATTAAGAGAATCAGCTCTGTAATTAATTATTATGGACCAATACTGACTACAAAGAGAAACGAAAATTACCGATGTTCACGAGTGCAACTGAATAATCAAAGCATAAGTATAATCTTCAGTTACGGACAATGACGGAAATGAACGATGTTCCGGAGTATTTAAACGAACTTATCCCGTACAGATGTCCGAAGTGCGGAAATTTACGAAGATTTGCCACGTTACGGGAGCTTCGCCAACATTTACAGACGGAACATTCATTTCAAATGGGGTTCATTAAACCACACTCCCGCGCATGCGTATTCGATCGTACCAATGACGTAACAAGTGACAGTAACGATCGACCTCATAAAAGTTTCCCGGACCTTGAAAGAATAAAACGAAATGATAATAAATTTAACAATTCAAGGACTGAACTTCGCGAGGTTTCGCCTCTGTTGAAATCCTTTAAAGAAGAAACTGAACATTTGGAACAAGAGCTCCAACGTGCTATTCAAACTGAAATGAAACACAAAACTGTTTCACTGCAGAGTTTGACTGGAAATACAATAAACACGGACTGCCACACTGCATTTAATGCGATACGCAACGATACGCATAATTCATTAAATACAACACCTAGAGAACAAATCTCGCACGGTAGAGAGTTTGTTGGCAACGTGTACACACATTCACCCAGTGCATACACACCATTTGTTGAGAAAACGAAGGTTTTGCCGTTTCCCCCTGCTGGAGACCATACCATGAATACAGCAATGACGTCACTGAACTCTCAAATGATGACGTCACGGCTGAACCAATGGATCACAACAGACGCTTTACAACAATCACAAGAACTGTTACATGAAATGGAAACATCTGCTGAAAGTAAGTGCCAGGAACAACGAAACATTATTCAACACTTAATACATGGTAAGATCTTGTTTATGCTAACTTTTTATCCTATACTGGTATTGATGATACGTTGTGCAAAGAAACCATTTAAGTTTGCTTTTCTGGACTTACTGAACTGGAAGTTCATTAATACAATGTTATCATAAAACAAATACCATCTTAGATGAAATTGAAAGTGACTAGCTCGAAATGAATGCTGATTGTTTATATAAAAACAATTCGAAGTATAGTCCAGCTAGGGTAATCTGACAGTGACACCATACCCAAAAGATTAAAACCATGCATTGCTTAAATAGGTAGAGTTTAGTTTGGTATTGAACAGTTGGTATAAGCATTTATACTTGTTTTTACACCGTACTAGTGGATTGGTCTACTGCGTCACTGGATTTTTAACTACCTAGCTGGACTGTAACACAATAAAATTGTTGAACACATAGCTGATATAGATTATAAAAAGTCCAGCTCAAATGGGCCATATCACTCAAAAACATTTATAAACAGTCAGTTTACATCGTTTCGTATTCAATATATAAATATTTAATTTTGGACGGATTGGAACGTGATTTAATTGGTTCTATAATAGGAATTTTCAAATTGACATCTATACATTTATATGATTTTTTTGCTTCACAAACATGCATTTTAACCAATTATGTATTTTCATGTTCTAGATTGCACGACATGAAACTGGAGAAATTTTATGTAGACGAATATCCCGCAATGCTCCATACAGTGTTATGAAACTGTTTTCTTATTATATGTGTTTATATAGATCTCCGTTATAATATACATTGTAATGAAACAGCGGGCAGGGTAGGTAGCACCTTAAGGTAACAACCAATGACTGAAAACAGAAATAGCACCCGACCACAATATCACAACACATTGCCTAACACACAACCGACTGAACGTGGAAACGAAACTAAACCACTGAAAGCCGAAGTATCAGATGTAAAAACGCCAATATTACATAATTAACTTGACGTTGCCATTGTAGATATGAAAGTAAAAGATGAACAGATAGAGTCTAGCAAGAAGCGACATTCAGATTTGAAGAACGAACGTGAGAAACTATTACATGAGACAGAAAGTTTGGTTCAAGAAACGGATGATTATAACAGTAGATTACAACATGACCTAAACAGCAAACATAGTGAGCTAGATGATTTAAACAAAGAATTAACACGACTTAGGAAATTGTCTCAACATGAGCTTCATTTGAAATCTCAAGATTTGCAGGTTTGCATTTTTATTTTATAGTCTAATGTGGATGTTTCGTTTAAGAGACATTCTCCATTCTGAACGCTTCATGATTTTTTTGTATACTTACCCGAGATAATCGGAAATGACCCGAGTTTTCCACGATTGGTATACTCGTATTCCCTACACACCATATGTGTATTAAGTATAATGGACGTACGAATAAATCATTGACTAAAACCCGACATGGTTAAGATTATTTCGGATCTTTATGGAAACATATTCCTACTCTTTTGCATGTTTTAGTTCTTTGGACAACCACAATGTCCACCGTTTGTCAAATTGAACGATCAAACATGTAGGGTAGTACAACTTTAATAAAATTCGTTTTTTAAACATAGCAAGCGACAGAAAGAGTTAACCGTCTAGAGTTAGAAAGAGACAACCTGATACAAGAGACGGAGACAATTCTGAAGCGAGCTGATACAGACAATGACCGATTGAAGAGACAACTGAAAGAAAAGGAGGCGGAGTTAAGGAACGTAAATGACAGCCTGAAACAAATAAGGTAACTGCACATCACTTACTAGTACCATACCGGTGCAATGCTTTTGTCCAACACACTGTCATCTCTTCAGCATGAACTGGTATGATGCAACACTGTCATTTGTGTTACGAGGAAACATTCCGATCCAGTGCAATAGTGTTAGTTTGTAGTATACAGGGACATTACATCCCTTTCCCAATACATCCCTGTAAAATAAATTAAAATATTTGTCCGGTTAGTTATGAGGGCAAATGAATGTGGTACTAGCGAAATAATTCTTTCGCCAACTTTCTTGGAATCACTGAAAATGTACGACAATATCGAGGACGTTATTGGGCGCACGTTGACGTGACATGTCTTTAATATTCATATACTATACAATCTTGGGTTCAACAGGTTTGAAACAAGCGTCAAAACACTTATGTAAATTGCAGATCACAACAAGAGCAGATGTTAGAAAAAACTATGGACGTTTATCAAAGTTCAGAAGACAGTAGAGAAATGATGCAAACTGCAATTAAAACGAAAGACAGTCAGCTACAACAGGCGATACAGCAAATAGAAAATATGTCCAGTTTGCAACAACGTCTCGTAGAACAGTCCCGCATCCTTACATGTATTGTAGAAGCCAGTTTTTATATATCTCGTTTAATTTGATTCACTTATTGATTCATTAATTGATTAATCACATGGCGTGTATCGCAGACTCAGGACTACGCATTGACATCCCCGTATATACACTCAGTTAAAGTTGTGCGGAGTTTGAATGCATTGATGCATCGTATTGAGTTCAATTTCAGTCTGGTCTTTTGTGTCTATTGACTTGGATTTGACATTGAACGACATGCTCACTGACCAATTATTACGATTCATTACTTATCACTGTGTGCCAAGTTTGAACTTACATTCAAACAGAAAACCATTCATTCTACACGGATGCTTGAAATATTTTGGTCGGCATCTGCATCCGCACCATAATTCCATATATAATTGAGAGCCGTTTGAAACAACGCTGCAATATCTAATTTCCCATAGAGTGCTGGTGTGGGAACTTGGTCGAGTATTGGCTGCGTTTCATTCGGCAACAACCGCTATTATATAATTTCTTTGTGAATGTTGGTCATCCTGCATTTGATCGGCGGGGACTTGGATCTTTAATTGTTTCTTCGGCTTATGTTTGGACATTGCTCTATGTAGTTGCTAGGAATATGTAAAATTATTTCCCACCCCAATCCTACCTTGCCCCATTATTTTAACTATGTCAAGTCGTAGTTGTGCCTCTTTAGGTCGCATAACGGTAAGGCACTGTCCTTAATGTTTTAAACTAGGTCACACCCCGGGGTTGTTGTGCCTTATTTGGTCGCCGTTTTGGCATGGGTTTCTGTGGGCATTGCTCAGGGTAGTTTTGTCGTGGTGTTTCTGATTTCTGTGCTCGGCTGGTGGGGTTGAGTGCTACCTTCCCTGTCGGGTTTTCTCATTCCTTTTTACCAAGATTCGTCCAGTGGTAAAAACCTTATTAAATACAAAATAAAAATGGTACCAGTATTGAATTTACTTGCTGACGAGAGTAATGACTTATCACGTCACATAAAAAGAACTAAATTGTATAAATAGAAGCGGGTTAGTTTGCTTTTATTTCAAATGTTACATGTACAATCAATGTGTCATATCGGTTCTTGTAGACCAAGCGGATGATAATACATCAAGCATGAAACGTCTGCTGCGGACCAAAGCTAAACAAATGGAAGATTTAATGACACAATTGGAAACATTGCGATCAGGTAATTCCTTTGTAATATTTTTAGCGCTCTAAAATGATTTACTCTAGTCGCATTCATATAATTTATTAATACTAGTGTAGTACATGTCAGTTTCAAGTTAAATTAATAAGAACTTCACAATTAATGTCACTTTTGCAATTAGATTAAACACCTTGTATTCTTTTTCTTATTTTTTTAAAATAGAGAAACGACATATAGAAAACAATTCTGCTTGCTTGGCAGAAAAGGCTGAGTCGAGTAATACAACCGTAGAAAGCTTACAGGGTATGGTGAAACAAAGAGAACACGATCTGAAAGCCACTCAAGGGTAAACTATTCTTATGTCTTCAATTGTTACGTCCATCGCATACTAGTATAACTATTGCTCTTAAATACATAGGGCCATTACTATCCCCGAGTCAAGATGGGAGAGCCACGTTATCCTCAAGCAACACACTGGGACCATCACTATCAGAACCCTTGATCCTTTGAACTACTAGCTCTTATCAACTGAACACCTAGCATGGAATATTAACCATGTATCTTGTTAAATATACGAGATGAAACATGTAGCTAAAATGTAGAAAATTCATAGAAAAGTATCTAAAAATAAAACCATCACTGCTTTTGACTCGGAACATTTCGAACAACCCTCGCAATAACACAGTCGTCTCACTAAGACCAATAAACATACCAACATTTATTAAATAGCTGGTTGACATAATACATTTTAGGGAACTACAGAATCTGAAAACGTTTCTGAAATCTGCTGCTGACAAGGAAAGAGTAGCAAGACAGAGGTTAGAAAAGTTTATAGAAGATCTCATAGATAGAGCTGAAAGAGCAGAGTCAGAACTAAGGTCATTAAAGAGTCAGTCATCAGACACCTTGTACAAGTTTGGTGGGCCGAGTACCGACAGTCTGCAGGATACGCACCCCGAAGACAGCACCGACAGAAAAAGGTTTGTTCATTATAAAAAATGATATTGTAAAACAATGTATTACTACAGAGTGTTAAGATGCACAAAGCGAAAAATCCATATAACTGCTTACAGTTGTGGTACGTGTTAGACTTAAGAATCTAGAATCCATAACAACACCACCAATGGCACTAAACTAAATTTAGTCTAAAGCAGCGCATAATGTGTGTAGGAATATAGCAACAATGTCACATTTGTCAATTTACTATACTTACTATACACAGTTATATATGACAGTCAAACATTATATTGAACTAGTAAGTTTCACAATATTTAATAAATCACCTTTATATTGTGTGTAGCCTTCCATCGAGACTTCACGAAGCTCAGCATAGTACATTCCCGCGCACCGGAGCGACTCGTATGCCAGAAACCTTTGTTGAAGACTCAGATACCTTCGTTGAAACTATAATGCAAAAAACTCTTAGCTCACGAAGTAAAACTAGTGAGCACGATGAACCGACCTGTATCTCAGAGGAAATGGATGCTGAATACATTCACCACAGTAATGTGCAGTTACAAGAAAGTGGTGGATTTGTGATCAGTGAAGTCCCAGTAGATTATGATCCTGACGAGGAGGAAGCCGATGGAGATATAGAATCTACCAGTCTCAATAACTCAAAAATTATCAACGGAAAACAAACAAATAAGACAAGGAGGCACAGAAGCAACAAACATTCACGGATGACCGACAGTGATTCCAACATACATGACAGTGAATACCGAACTAACAAAAAGTATCAGTCTAAACGCCTTGGTTCAAAATCGAAAGACAGCGAGCATATGTGCATGAAAGATGAAAACGTGATCAGTATACATCAAAGTTCTTCAGATACAGGTCTTCATATGGCAAGTCGTTTGAGTAAATACTATGCACCTGTTGAAAAGCAAAACAAAGTTTCTCGTGGATTGCAGGTTGGTGCGTTTCTATCTTTGCAAGATGCTCAAAGCGAAGATTCCGACAATTGTTCAACAGACAGTAACGGATATGGCGAACAAGACGATCCAAATATTGAATATGATGGTAATGAAAATGAAGTAAATGTCGCGTATGCAACAACTGGTGGTAAAAGACCTGCGACAATTGGAAAAAGTAATAACCATGAACATGTAGCGAAGAAGAAAGTTCGTCAGACAAATAAGAAGGTTGTGCTTAATGATGGGTTTGATACAAATTTTCCCGCAGTACACAGAAGTATGGTAGATATTCTCGGAGATACACGTGACTTGTCTGAAGGTACTTTAATAATACATTATGATAGGAATAATTATTATACTAATTATATACTAAGTAGGTTCAACTGGTTTATAAAGTGCATTTAACGACAGCTAAGATGAATACAAATGTCAAGGATGATTAATGACGCTTAAATTTAAGGTATCGTTAACAAATGTCGATACATGTATCAAAATGCACCGTAATAGTTCCTGATAGTTATACGTAATTATATGTCAATAACTTTATATAAATGGTCGAGGTTTTGCAGAACACATGTATGCAGGAATAGCTCATACTCTGTTTGCTGAACATTCCTAGGAAAAAGAACGCGGATTCAGGTATACATTTGTAGCCCATGATATGTTGGTCTTTTTGTGTAATAATCTTTTCTAATTTTGATTAGGTGAGGTTCTACATCGCGACAGACGTTCCCGCTCACTGTCACCGAGAGCTATGGGTGCCCAGCATTTCTTAATGGTGCCAGATATTGTCCAAATGAAATTGAAACGCAATAGAAAGGTATACTTTAAGGTTTGGTTTACATGGTCATGTACATATCCTTTGTACAGACAAATAACAAATGTATATGTTAAATACTATTGACGACTTATAGAATAGCAAATGTTAAAGTACTAGTAAGCGCCAATTTTCCAAAGCAATCCTGAAAAAGCTGTACATTGGGTATAATAATCCAGTTGTTTTACAATCATTTCCTATGCTTGCATCGACTTACTTTATGAAATTGTTTTGAAATTTCTAGTCACTATGTTTCTCACTTTGAATGTATCCTCACGTTTATTTATTTTGTCTTGGAAAATTCTCACTAATGAGTTTTGAACCCATGTACATGTTCACCTTCTTAAAAAAACACTTGTGAATTTTTAAACCACAACTTATGTGATACGTCGAAATACCGTTTACCAATTTAATTTTTCGAATTAACTGTTCGCGTTTAGCAGATCGTGTGTATAAATACCACAATGATGATATCACATTATGTGTTTCAGAACAACAACGATGATGAATGTGAAGGAGAAAGAGATGATACACAATACTCAGGAGACACATCAATGATCGAAGGTAAAAATACAGAGCTTATCAAATATATGTATATATATCGGTTTTTGTTTACTATGTTATAGCAATCTGATCATAGTTGTATTCACATTTGTACCTGGACCTATGACTGTGTTTATCTGGTCGTATTCATTTTATCTGAGAGCAAAAAAGGTCCTTACGCCACAATGACCAACGTAGAAAACTGAACAATTAAACAGCAGCTATAACAAAGTATATTAGCATCATGCCTACATCATATAATTATATAAAACTAATTACGTTCGTAGAGTATACAGTACAGAGTGTAGTTTGTAGTCGACATTTATAGATAGTTAGATAGACATAAACTGGGAATTTGCTTCTATAATAGAGTGTCTTCGTTGCAGAATTACCACGTGATGTGACCAGAGAACATCAACAAGAATCAGAACATACCGATGCAGCATTCAACAACATAATGGACGAGAATGGGATACTATGGGATGATGATATGGCGACATTACCTGATGTCTCAGACTCGGAATTAGATAGGGTAAATGATCGAGTGTGTGACTGTATTAACAATTAGTTCAATAGCATTCTGACACCATTTACATACTACATACTATTATTTAATTGATTTAATTTTCCTCGTAATAATGCACTTCACTGCTACATTGCAGAACATTCATTCTTGTTAATAGCAGTTTTAAATCATCAACGCACTGAATTATTACTGCTACTAGTATGACACTTTGTAGATAATTCGTTCCAATTGTTTAAATGTCCACGGATCACTGTATTTTTTGTTAATTTCGTTCCATCATAATGGGTACAACAACAAAAGTGTGCAATTATACTGCATCTTCGTGTCAATTTTTAAAGATTTAAAACAATATTGTAAGCTCTTTGGTTGATTGATGAAACATTAATGCATGCACTTTCGATTGCTAAAAAGCTAAATAGCTAATATAACAACTCATAAACATATAATTATTTTAAAAATAGTTTATGGTGTACCAAAGTACATTTGTATATAAGAGTTGTTTATAATATTTTATTATAGGTGAGTCCGTCAGGGAGTGAAGCAATATCTTCCAAAAGAAGAGCCTTACAGATTGGTACAGCTAGCATAAATGCATCGGCAAAGGATACTATACAGTCTTCTTCAGCAAATACGTTAAGAAAACAAGGCAAACGGAATGAATCAGTCATATCCCCTACTACATCTACTGTTGTTGATTTGTTAAATAATTCAATAAAGTCAGATCGTGAAGCTGAATCTAACTCTAGAAGAACATACACTCCATCAGGGTCACCCTCTCGTAGAGGTGTAGTTATCAAAACACGTACTAATGGCAGCACGAAGATTCATACGGATGAACGTTTGGAAAATATATCTGATAAAACGTTTAAGCCGATAACATCTCCTGTTGGTACTAAATACAGTATTTCGGACAAGGATATGACATCAGGAGGACGAGAAGTCCACAGTTACATGTGTACAACACCAAAGGTAGACCCATACCATTCCAGTAGTACTCGATCATCAAATGATTCCCGGTCGTATAATGAATTTGTTTCAAAGTCGCGATCCAAAGACACAAAAAGCGAAACTGATAACACAATCGAGACTGAAAACCATTATGATACAGGTTCGTCTTATAAGCCACGATCAAGTTATTTGAACAAGCACAGTGCAGAGAACACCTCTTCATTTCGTCATAAAAATGAATCGGTCGAGGACAAAATAAGGCGTATCTCCAGAGAATATAGTCCCAAAGGACATGTCAAAACGTCTCCTTATTCAAAAGACAACTCAACAATAGAGGATAAAATCAATTCAATTAACGACAAATACAATAAACGGCGCCTTGATATTCTACAAAGTAAAGGCATTAGTACAATGATTGAGAAGAAACACGAACGTCCATCTGCGTTCAAACACGACGATAAACGAACATACGACCGTAAACATGATACTGGAACGAGATATAATGGTGGTCGTGCCTCCCAGCATCCTCATCGTAGCGTTAACTCCATCCACAGAGACCAAACACTACCTACAATGAACATGAACGGTCCATTTGGATTCTCACACATTCCATTTCATTCTTCAAATAAAGCATCACCCCAACCATTGCCATACGTTGATTTTGCCCAGATGTCTCAGCACCCTGCCTTTACCGGCCAACCATTTGTACAACATGATGCCCAATTCAACAAAGCAAGCACGATGCTTGGTCAACAAATACCGCCAATGTTTCCCTATCTCCCAAACTACATGACGTATCCATATGCAATGGGTGCATTTCAACAACAACGATCTAGTGAACCTCCTGCCGTACAAAACGAAACATTGCCACATCTTGTAGGT
Source organism: Spisula subtruncata (assembly GCA_963678985.1). NCBI lineage: Eukaryota > Metazoa > Mollusca > Bivalvia > Venerida > Mactridae > Spisula > Spisula subtruncata. The sequence continues at coordinate 33,499,950 of OY787666.1, read as the reverse complement.
GTACCTACCAATGAGACAAACGTCTTGCCTTCTGTCCATCCTACTTTACAAAATGACACAGATGCACACGTTGTAGGTGTACCAACCAATGACGCAAACGTCATGCCTTTTGTGCACCCTACTTTACAAAATGAAGCTTTACCACATTACGTAAGTGCAGCTACTAACCATATAAACGCTGCGGCGTCAGTGAATCTGGATCAAGTTTCAGCAACACGACCGATTACAACAGAAACTACGCCGGTGCTCCTGACACAAAATGTTGCTAAACCGAGTTCAGGTGATGGCGTTCCTCACAGTAGCGCTCCAGATATCAAGGAATGGGATAATGCTGGTAAAATGACTAATTCTCATTCGCAACGTGTCATTGGAAGTGACATGACCGAGATGAAACCAGCGAACAACTCAATTTTTAATTCACCATTATCAAATGAACTTGTAGGTGGTACGACTCGTCTTACAGCTTCTTCTAACACTGATATACATGAAGATTATGAAGATGAATTTATTAAGGAGATGGAAGATAGTGAAAAGGAAATAGACACAGCATATGAAGAGTTCAAACCAGATTTAATGGAATCTCACACGTCATACATAAGGGAAGATCAACTTACAGACTCCTCTGAAGCCGTTAACGTACACATTGAACCAAGCAATATCACAGAAAGTATGCGTACGCCGCATCTGAGTATGTTCAATGATATCGACAACTTTGATTCAAGTGTTGGTTTGAGTAAATCAAGTCTGTTTGCTGACGTGATTGACGATGATACGAGTATTGAACATGACACCAATTCGTATCTGGACTTACCGGGAAATGTAACAGAATCTGAACTAGACGGAGATACAGACACGGAATCAGTTCGTAGAGACTTTTATGAGAAATCTAAACACATACAAGAAGTGCTAGCGGCGACACAGAACGAAATGGGTGAAACGAATAGCCGCCGGACAATGGCAATGTCGTCGGCATCATCGCAAGGTTGATACACAGTCCTAATATTTTAGTTACCCAGCTTTCTTTTTACTGGTACTATGGTGCAATATTCCTATTTATGTTATCATTTTGGTACTGGTTACTAATTGATTCCCAACCCATTCCCGCATGTAAGTAGGCTTACTGTGATATACTGTCCAGTTAGGATAGTTAGAGAGTGGCGCAGTGGTCGAGTCACCGTTACGGTGTATACACCAATTATAAAGTATCATCCATACATACATCAATAATTTGAAATACTATACTATGCTATGCTCTTCAGAGAATGGTTTCAATATTTTGTGTACTCATAATAGGATATAATGTCTATTTCATTTCATCATGACTGGAAAGTATTTTAATTTAATGCAAGTTGATAAACTAAAGTGCCGTCATTGGTTCAAATATATGTTATTATCAATTTGGTGTTTGCTTTTTCTTTTTTTTACCAGTAATGTTTCCCCAAGAATATTCAGCCAATTACCGTACAATTCTTATACTATTCTTTTATTTACTTGCTTTTGTTCTCGACGCTAGATAAATATTGGTCAAACAAGCTTGTCTTTTAAACTTGAATAATGCATGTATGACAATTGGTGATGGCTGATCAATTTCTTTGTACATGTAGTATGTAAAATCAATGGTGCAGGAAACATACAATCAGATCAATTAACAGCGATGGAATAAGGTGAGTAACTCTAGCAAATATATAGGTCTCTATCACGAGAATGACTCGTCCTTAGCTGCTGTTTTTGACTAATTATAATAGAGGCATTATCAAGTTAGATTTCTGAATTTGGTTGCATTATTTTACAAATCTGAGTGTTTCAATAACGAGGGACTACTCTATAAAAACGATGGTGAGATTCAACTGATTTCATCTAGTCATAACTTAAAACCTATGTGCTTATTCGAGGTTTCATTGGAATTATTAGCACAAGTAACGAAACAATTGAAATGGGTTTCCACATTTATTAAAGATAGACGTAGATACAGACAAACTTCATTGAATCAAGCAAGGCACAGTCTAAATGTGCATATAATCACATTGTAAATGACGTTCATGTTATGAGGTTTCAAAACACGCATAAATTGTAATTGTAATAGTCTGGTGCGAAATCGCCAGCCTAATAAAACGAAAAGAAACGAAAATACTACTATTTAAATTACAAATAGTTGGTGGTCGGTATAACTTTGTCATACCCCACGGAGTAAATGCACGGTCAATGAAATTGTCCTTTTTCATGGAGTTGGGATAAAGAGATGTTTCTAATGATTTTTATGGTGATGGGATAAGTTCATCATTTAAATGATCGATTTCAGGATGATATGAAAAGCCTCTTTTGAACTCTGTTTCAAGCAAATTCATGGTGATGCGATAGCATGCGATTAAATGTATAAATGCCAACATCAAACATGTTCCAAGAAATGTGTGTGATCTACATAACATGTTAGATCTAATATAAAATGCATCCGCTGCAACTTTTATGTTTCGTGTGAATAATAATGCTATACATGTACTTGGCAAAGCTATAAAACCTTAATTTAAGTTAGATTAGATACAATGTTGTCTACTTGACATTTCGCTATATCGCTGGCTTAGAATGAGAAGGTCGTAAGTGCCACTTACGACCTTTTAAAATTCACACATAATTATGTAGAATAAGCATCACAAGGCGCTTCTTATGAGCCAGTTTTCATAAAAATCTGAACTTGTCATGTTAACCAAAATGAAGTTGTAAAAGTTTGTTTTACCATAAGTAAAGATTAAATGTCAGACAGTTTTTCCGTGTTTTCTCAAAATATCGATTTGGTAGTTACGACCTTCTAATTCTAAGCCATCGATATATTTACGAGTTAGTAATTGGTTACACCCATAAATATATAAATATCTTTCGAGAAAGTTTCTTAATAATCAGTTCACTTTCACTAAGTAGTAGTTCACATTTGTCAAAATGAGATTCCGCTTTATACGAGTTATGTAAATTGGATACACCTTCAAATACAGCGTCATTCGAAATAGAGGACAGAATCCCATCTTCGAAACGTGAACAAGTAAAACAACGTCGGGCAGCACTAGTGTGTGTATTTGGTTTTCTGGACACACGAACGCTCACGTGTGTGGCACGTGTCTGTCGAGAATGGAGGATAGTTAGCCGGAGTCCAAAACTGTGGCGACGAGTGGAACTGAGTGGCGAGAAAGTTTCATCGAAGGTAACGATGTTAAATGAAAAATATGTTGTATTTTGAAAGCTTAGTCCGTAGCGATTTTCGTCAATTGGACGAGTGGTAGAATCTTAACATTCGCTTTGAGTATATGGGATGCAATGCAGAAAGGAAAACCTGGATCTTGTTGAAATAAGTAATGTGTAGTTTTAGTATGTAGTCTGAAAATTTACGTCCGACTGTGTTACATTGAATTCTAGAGTATGTTATTTTCCTCTATTTTCTTGATCTGTATCACAATATTAAGTTGTCATACCCAGAAATTTGTTTCAAACATCTCTACTTCTCCTTTCTTGCGTCATTTAGATTTGGAGTAATTGACTTCTTTAATTAAAAAAATATATATATATCTAAACCAAATAAGAGGAAATATAAGGAAGCATAACAACAAGCAGTCGTACAGTGACTGATTCTGGTGATATATTTGAAAACATATTTTGCAGATAAAATCATCGAATCTAGTACATGTATTTGCTAGCTTCTACGAGTAACGTTATTAAAAAATACTGACGTTTCATTGCAGTTTCTACGTCGGATATCTCGTCGCTGTTCTCAGTTACGTGTACTCATACTAGAAAGTAAGTATACAATATTTGATTATCAAAACATCCGGAGAAAACTTTCCTATATAATTATCTGAATATACTCCCCCCCCCTCTTTGATGAGGGGTATTTTTCTTGGCGCAATGTCGATCGTTCTGTCGGTCGGTTGGTTGGTCGGCAGACTTAATGGTTTCCGTTAAATAACTCCAGAAAGCTTTGTAAACGGATATCTAAACCTACATTGAGGTTATAGCCAGCTACAGTGGATATCCCGTATTGATTTCGAGGAGGTCAGTAGGTCAGTAGGTCAAAGTCACTGCGACCTTTACCGTTCCGACCCCATGGCTGCCATACTAGTATCCCATTATGTTTTACATATATCTCTAGTAACTTTCTCTAGATATTTTAAAACATTGTCCATTGTCGTCCAGAAACGTAACATAATTACAGTACTGCATTTACTAATGGTGTGCACATTGTAATAACCATACTATTACGTAATGTATAATCTCGTACCATCTAAATCCACTTACAGTAACTAAAACACAGTAATTGTTCCATTGACAGATTTACACCCAAGGAATAGATATGTAACAGAAACTGTTGAAGAGTACCAAGTAAATATAAGGTAATGAAACAATTTCACAGGCCTCGTGATTAGTCCAGGAGCCAGGTTAAAAAAGGGCTTTAAAATGAAAGTTTATTTACCCCATCTGGTTTTTTCGAATAATACATACATTCAGGCTTCATGAAAAGGTAGATCACAAAAACTCAGTTTCCAGGATCAAACTTAAGTACTTTTCTCTGTTTGCTTTGTTTTAGAAGTATTTGTAAAAACTCTATTTCCCTTCAGCATTTGCATAATACATGTACGAAAATGATTACGAGTCTTCGAATTTTTCTTCTAAAAAGGACTGTGTTGCACTTAACACTGAACATGCTCTAAAACACACAGGATCAAATTCGGAAACCGCCAATATGAAAAATATCAGAGACGTATTGTTCGTCGGACGTTGTTTTTTTCTATTCATGTTTTACTTAATTAAATGAGTGTCTTTGACCAAAGGAATTCTAAATATACATCTGGCGTAAGATCAAACGTGATTTAACGTTTTACCACATCCATATACATGATTGGTTGTTATTTTCTTCGTTTCTTAAAGAATTGGATAGTCTTACACTTTTAGCAAACGGTTTCTTATGCACTTGTGTCATGATATTATGTCCTAGTAATGAACACAATTTTGATTATGTTGTTAACGTATATACGTAGATATCGTTTTTTTATCATTCACATAGATTGCAACTGGTATGTTTTTGTCTTATTTCATTTTTTTCTTGTTCAGTTTTATGGATTACCATTGTGACTTTTCATTGTGTTCTGTTTTTTCCTTTTTGTGTTCCATATTGTCCTTATATGATCTGCTCTGTAGAGTTCTGCTGCCTTCTCTCTATCGGAGTTGTTATTACATTTTATGTTTTACAAATGAATGAAAACAACGCACGTAAGATAAAATGTTTGGTATTTTATAGATGTAGTCTTGAAAACGGATATGAGCAGATACTAAAGAAAGCCGAAGCCACGGTTCACACCATTATAATCATTAACTGTGGACAACTACTATCAGCTAAGTATGTCGGACAATTTGTTATTTGCTTTGTTTACGAACATAACAATTTCCTATATTTATAGTATACATCCTACCACTTGTCTAATAAGTCACATTTAAATATCCAAATGATCCGCTTAACTGTGGCCATTAATTTGCTGATATTTGAATGCATCAGCTTTCAGGATTTTTCCCCTATTTTAGCACTAAATTTTGGACTTTTAATTGATTGGTTACAAAATAAGATACGTTAAAGGTTTGTATGGTATCAGATAAAAGCATTTTGAAATTTAAATATTGACCATTCAGAAAAGTGGTTGAGTGTAGATTGTTCATTAAATTATTATCACTTACTAAACATATCCAAAGGGGTTCGACTAAAAATCAATGTCTATACACTATGTATAGACATAGTTCTTACCCTGCAATACACAGAACTACCCAACACAACAAAGCATTCATGGCTTTTTAAACGAGTAAATTGATTTGCTGAAAAATTGTTGTTCTCGTTCGTCTTAGGCAATCAGAACACTCGTTACTGGAAGGTCAACGATATGACAAAATAGTTGAAACGATAGTTAATGAGGGTTACTTGCACAAAATATGCTCCTCTATTCAATAGGCGCACTAATTTCGGTTTTCGAAAGTCCGTAGGTTCACACGTATGTCAACGTGGTTGGAATTTTGCATTTTGCTAACATCGGCATTATTGTACATGAAAAAGTTGTGTTTAATCTCGTTTCCCACTGATAAAGACATATCTTCGTCTCATCTGTGCATCACAATATAATATGGATAGAGTGTTTTGTTCGTTCACAATGTAGCGCCAAAGCAAGCCGGTATCGAGTTTGAAGTGACGTTCCGTCAGTTCTGACGTCAAAAGAAGGGGCATCTTCCGAGTAAACCCTTGTCAATTTAAATCTGCTCGGCAAATTCAAATGAAAAGAGCCCAAACTATTCTTCGATTTCTGGGCTATTTCTTCGCATATAAATATTGTGTCTGTTTTTAAAACAATATGTCTTTTTTATCTGTTATGCATGGCTCCGTTACACTGATATTCCGTCCTGTGAGGTGCTATTCTTTATTTGTAATTTTGACGGCCGTATTTTCATTTAATTACCTCGTCCCTTTGGAATATAAAAGAGGGCATTTTGACACAGGTCTGTGAATAGGCAAAAAAATCGAGTCACTTATGTTTCAGCGGCGCTCGATTATAAAGAAAACTTAGTTTTTCTTGTGACGTTACCGCGTCCACGTTGCGTTAAGTGACGTCGAAGAAAGGCATGCACTGATGACATCATTTACGTAAAGGCCCTTAATTTTTTCTGACCAAACCGAAAATGTCATTAATGCTCAGTATGCAAAATTTCATTGAATTCTCTATAAGCGTTTGAGAGATAATAGGCATTTCGCATTATATATTGAATGACCCTCGTATGATTTGATAATATATTGTCGTTAAGTGTGCAGTACCAATTGAATGATCGCATATGTACGGCTTGTTTAAAATATTTGGCATACTTTTGAGTTGAGTATTTCAGGGCCTGCAAGTTTGTCTATACATAGTATATAAATATTGATATTAGTCGTATCGAATCACCCCTTTGATCATAATGTTGTCAGCAGAATATTTCATAAACCAGGTAACAAAAATAACACATTGTATTTTAAAATGTTTATTTCAATCAAATAACATAAGCTAGAATATCAAACAAGGTCATGAACTTTCTTAAGACGAATATAATCTTGAAAGGTGTGCTAGCTTCTAAACAACCAGTGTCTTGGAACACATGGGATAGGTTTAATCATTGGAAGGAGATGGCAAGTTCCATTCAACTATAGCACCCGAACATAGCTTCTACAAGTCTATACCAAAAACAAACAAAATCTTTTCTATAAACCAAAACATTAGAACTTGTAAAGGAGCTAGCTTTATTTTGCTTAAACAATTGACAGTTACATGTACATTGTAATAATAAATTAGGGAAACATATTTTATGTATACATATTCTAACGACAATATAGATTGCACTTATACGGCTTGTTCCTTTCGACTAGTTGAATATTCTACAGAATCATTGATACATTTATATCCCAACTATTGCAAACACTCACAGCCGTCTAATTCTGTTAAACCAGGGTCAACATAATTCGTATGTATACAGTTCCAGTCTACATTAGACGTCTGTTAAATATTAGTCAGTGATCCTTTATTTTTCTGCAATTCTCTGACTTCAACAAAAGTTTTTAGTACCTGCTTCATTGGTAAATTACATGGAGGATTGAAAGGTAGACGGTGCTTTTCAGCATCTAATCCCAAATGATAATATCTGAACGCTTCATCTTCATTATTGAATGTATGAAGGTATACAATTGCAATCAAAAAGTGGGCATGAGGATACTTTTCGTCACATTTCGGTGCTCGATCTAGATATCGCAGTAAGAACTCTAGAGCCTTTTCTGGTTCTTTCTCAATTTTGTGGTAACCCATTGAGTATATCGCGGCAATTGAAGACGGGTCCAAGTTGTAACACTTTCGAAATGCGTCTTCTGCTCTCTCGTATTGTTGTGTGATTGTGTACTTCGACCCAAGCATGTAGTAAGCATTTCTTAACAGCACCCTTTCACTTTTCACATTTTTGTATTCACTTAATTTATCTGCAAATAGTTCAAGAGCTCTTATTTCATCTCTGCGACCTTCATAATCAGTCTTCTGTTCAGCCTCTAGTTCTTTTATAACTATTACGTGGAAATATTCAGCTTCCGAATCGTTTGGTCGAAGATTCAAATAATCTCTAGTAAGAGTTTCCATGTTTCGTGGAAAAGGACATTGCCGGCTTAAATGATCGGCTAAAACAAAACCCTGTATATAATAATGGTAACCAGGCTGGATCAACCTACAATCACTCTCTGTCAGAACTTTGTCTTTCTCAAAGGCATTGAACACTTTGTGTGCTTTCATAAACAGATACAATGCTTCAGTTGTGTATTGAGCCGTTGGTGAGTTGGGATAATTTCTCAAAAGATCCGGAGTTACAAAACCTAAAAAAAATATTGAAACATCACGTAAGTTCAATGTAAATATGTGTCTTTAGTACAAATGGATGATCACACTCTTTCACAATCGTTTGTGCTACAGGTTATACTAGTTTTAAAAAGTGAACATTTTAGGACTTTCAGTGCTTTAGTTTCACTGCCGTGTTCTGTGCTGTGTGGTGTGCTCATCGTCTGTGTTATTTCTGTTTTCTGTGCTCCGCTGTTAATGTTCAGATACTATTTTGAACAGATTTTGTCTTGAAATTATCAAAATGTGTTATTATGAAATGCGTGAACTACAGTCACGTCCAATAACTTTCGAATGACGCTTTTGTTACGACACACGAAACACTCCGAAAGGACACCAGCTGTACATATTGTTTAGTTATATTTATTCTTTAAAACCATGGGAAATCTCAAATCAATATGTTTGTCAAAATAGAATGGGTTTCCTAGAGACTAGCTCATAAATGCTATATAATATACGTGCCTCGTTTGTTTTTGACAATAATCGAGGAATCTTGCGCTTGTTCCATCCTCGTCTTCGTAATTTCTCTATTCTTCTCCAGAAACAATTCTATACCAGGACAGGTTTGTATCAATTTTTCCTCCATTCGTTTTAAACTTTCGGGATCATAAGTTTCGATGTCTTTCCCTGTTTCATTGCTCTCTTCATTCTTTGACCTACTCGTTCTGGAATATAACAAGAAACGTTAAAGTCCCTTTTACAACCCAAGTCTCATTCGTTTCACATCAACCCATCAACCCATCAACCCATCCACGAAATATGAATATTGATTTGACCAAAACGTGTTCTTTTGACATTATCGTTGCGTTACCAACATGCATGAAATATGTCTAATATGTGAGTCTGAGCTAAAACTATCCGATTTTAACAGTGTTCTAGCTTTTTTGAAAGCTAACCTAACGAGTTATTTACATTACATTACACTTATAGTACTTATAAGCATAAGCGTAGGAGCGTCTTCAACATTGGGGGCCAAACATTTAGCAACTTAGGGTAAAATTTTTTTTTGCTCGCTTCGCTCGCAAAGTAACTCCATCATGTCCAAATATGACAATACCCATTCTTTGCACAATAATAACTCTGAATTTATGGTTCCGTGGTAATTTGGTTTAGTAATTATAGGTAACTGAATGTTAATCAGTTCAAATATAAGGGGGTCCGGGGGTATTCCCCCCGGAAAACTGTCTAAACAATGTATCAATCTGGTGCATTCTAAGCGTTCCGAGATACCTCATTTTGTATTAAAAAAGGACCTAAATACAGGGAATTTTAAAAGTTCTTACATTAAAGTGTTTGCACAAAATTTAAATAGCTCGATTTTGAGATTGAAGCATAATGTGAAAACTTTTGTTTCAAAGGCTTTATATATGCTGGACAACCTCTCAAAGTCGTAACCGAGGGTTGGGGAACGTTAAGAGTATAATTGATGTCACGAGTGTAATGTTTGCAAACAATGGGTGTTGAAATATTTGGATGTAAGGAAATTATTTTGCGAGCGAAGCGAGCAAAAAATTTTTTTGTTACTTTTTCACCAAGAACTGAAGGCAAATTGCCTATAACGATATATATTAGGTCGTAAATTATACTTTTCGTCTGAATTATTGTTGCCCCCCCCGTCTAGACATTGGGGGGCCCTGCCCCCCCCCCTGCTCCTACGCCCATGATAAGTTAGAACAGACACTCGTTACTATACCATATTATCTCGTTCTGCAAGGCAAAATACAATGTAGTATTTACCCATTTGGTTATCAATGTGCGAACATATGAATAAAATATGGTTCATTGTGAAGAACCACTGGAACCTGATATTCATATTAATGGCCCCAAAACGCTATCAAATATCCCGTTACTGACGAGCACCCATATAAATAAAAATGTATATGGGTGCTTGTCAGTAACGGGGTATTGGAAAGTGTTTTGGGGCCATTTATATAAATATCAGGTAGACCATTCCTGTGGAAGAACATACATTAAGTGTACTTCCTCTTAGAAAGTAGAGGAAAATAGTTCGACTATACATCTTTTCACTGCTAATTGATCCATTTCGTTCACATATACACTCATCCAACAACTATAACAACGTCCAATAATGAAACATACATCTGATTTAAATTATTCACCACCGCTATTTAATCATATCATTGAATGATCATAATAAATATTTACTTACTCTTGCTCGTGACTCATCTTGAAGGTTGAGTATATAATCCGTACGTAACCGACCTTGTACGGTACGTTATCATAACACTGGTTATCCTGGATTATCTGCCCTAAACTATGCGTAGATTACTATAATAGTATTTTCCAAATTAGCAACAGACAAATGCGCAGATTAATGATTAAGCGATAAATCCGTTTTACAGAAATTGATTCTCATCTGATGGAGCAGAAAACTATTTACATAAGTCATTGTACAAACCGACATACCCCACTCAGCGCTGCGTCTCTCATTCTTTCATTTGATATTATTAATTTACTGCCTAATGAAAAGGTTGTGTTAAAGGCACAATTAATCCGTTTTCATCGTAATGTTCTTGTCGTACACATATCGATGGCTTAGAATTAGAAGGTCGTAAGTGCCACTTACGACCTTTTAAGATTCATACATATTTGAAATCTGCTTCACAAAGCGCTTCTTATGAGCCTATTTTCATGAAAATCTGAAATTGTCATGTTGACCAAAAATGAAGTTTTAAAAACGTGTTTTCCTATAAGTAAAGAGTAAATTACAGACAGTTTTCTCTTGTTTTCTCAATATATCGATGTGGTAGTTACGACCTTCTTGTTCTAAGGCATTGATATGTTTATTATTTTGCGTTACAGAAAAAAAATCGATTTTTCAAAAACAATATTTATAGAATTGTTTTATTTCAAAATAATAAAAAAAAGAACATACTATTAGATCTATGATATTTTAAAAATTTCTATCTTCCTTAAACAATATATGGCAATGATCAAGCAATTCATATAGAATTGCATGGTACACTGAACATATAGGACTTTTTGTTGAATAATGAGAACTTATCGATCATATATGTTCATAATATTTCATAACAAGGAAACAAAAAGTACACAATAAATCTTAAAATGTCTATTTCTATAAAACAACATTAGATAAAACAATACATTATACAATTACCTTTCCTAAAGCGAATATAATTTCATGGTTGCAAATAAAAATAATCACTGTATTCACGGTGTATGCCCGTATCGGCACCATCTCTGTGCAAAACGCTGTATCGGCACCCACTCCATGCAAAACAATGTTTTTTTTTAGGTCACAAGTCGACAGGAGAGGTACGAAAATCATTGATTTGCCTATGATACAGATGTGTGCTTAAAAACGATCACACGATATAACCCAATGATTGACCACTGTCCTCACGCTGTTCCATTTGTTATATTAGTTGTCACAAGTTCATACTAAGATGGATTGTTGACCGGGGGCGCTTGTTCGAAGGAACTCGATAGTCCTGTTTTGACACTTAAATGCGATTTTTCGTCAATATAAGAACTATCTCTCGTCTCGGATAGAAAGTCCTTGAACCCATCAGGTCTGTTTATCCCTTTAATATGGCAACTTTCATCAAATTACGTAAAAAACCCAGACTACGTTCAGCTTCGTACTTAGAAAATCAAGTGTTACGTATAAATATCAAAGACGGCAATACATACGGCACGTGTACAGCTTGTTCCGTTCGACTAGCCACAGCAAGTATTTTTATTACAGAATCCTAACACTCACTGCCGTCTATTTCTGTCAAACCAGGGTCAACGTAATTCGTATGCATACAGTCACAGTCTACATTAGAAGTCTGTTAAATATTGGTCAGTGATCCTTTATTTTTCTGCAATTCTCTGACTTAAGGATCTAGCATCTGCTTTATTGGTAAATCACTTGGAGGATTGAATGGTAGACGGTACTTTTCAGTACCTAACCCGAGCTGATAATACCTTATGGTTTCATCGTCATTTTTGAATGAATGGAAATAAATAAATGCAATCAAAAAGTGTGCATTGGTATATTTTTCATCACATTTTGGCGCTCGATCTAGATATCGCAATAAGAACTGAAAAGCCTTTTCTGGTTCGCTACTTCTTTGTGGTAACCCATCGAGTATATCGCGGGTTCAAATTGTAACACTTTCGAGAAGCGTCTCCTGCTCTTTCGTATTGTTGTGTGATTGTTTACTCCGACCCAAGCATGTAGTAAGCATTTCTTAACAGCACCCATTCACTTTTCACATTTTTGTATTCACTTAATTTATCTGCAAATAGTTCAAGAGCTCTTATTTCATCTCTGTGACCTTCATAAGCAGTCTTCTGTTTAGCCTCTAGTGAAGTTACAATAATTACTAGAAAATATTCAGCTTCCGAATCGTTTGGTCGAAGCCGCAAATAATCTCTAGTTAGTGTTGAAATGTCTGCCGGTAAAGGACATTGTCGGCGTAAATGATCGGCTAACACAAAACCCTGCATGTAATAATGGTAACCGGGCTGAGCGGTGTCTTTCTCATTCTTTCATTTGATATTGTATTGTACTTTCCAATTGAAAGGTTGTGTTAAAGCCACAGTATATTACAATGTAGTTTTCATCGAACTTTTCTTGTACTACACACCTTTTTATTATTTTGATATACGGACAAGTTTATTCAATAGCTGCTATTTCAGTTGTTTTAACAATTACAGTATCGATTTGTTTAAAAACATACTAGAGAAATAAAAGGAAGAAAAGATGGATTTTTCAAAAGTTTTGTCTTTCTAAAACAATAGATGGTAATGATCGATCAAGCAATTCATATAAAATTGCATGATATAATATAATTATTCGTTGAATTATGATAAATTATTAATCATGATATGTGTTCATAATATTGCATGGTAACACAAATAACACATTATATTTTAAAATGTCTATTTCAATAAAATAACATAAGCTAGAACATTATAACGTTACATAAACTTTCTTAAACGAATATAATTTCATGATTACTAATTGATTAAAACGGTATACTGGATTTTGAAGGATGTGTTAGCTTCTAAATAACCATTATCCTGGAACACATGGGTGAGTTGTTATAATTGGAAGGAAATGGCTAGTTCCATACAACGATAGCACCATAACAAAGCTTCTACAAGTCTATACAAAAACAAAGCATTCTAGTTTCTTTAAACCAAAATATCAGAACTTGCAAGTTACGGGACTAGCTTTATTTTGCTTAAACAATTGGCAGTAACGTGCAATAACAACTTAGGAAAAAATAATTTTACGTATAAATATTATTTACGACAATTTATACTGCACTTGAACAGCTTGTTTCTTTTGACTAGCCACAGCAAGTTGAATATTTTACAAAATCAGTGACACATTTAACTATTGCAAAAATGCATTGTATGCTAATTCTGTCAAAACAGTTAGTATGCTTATAGGTCCAGCCAAATTACTATAAACACAGTTGGCCTTACTACATTCGAAGTCTGTTAACTATTGGTCAGCGATCCTTTATTTTTCTGCAATTCTCTGACTTCAACAAAAGTTTTTAGTAACTGTTTCATTGATAAGTTACATGGGGGATTGAACGGTAGGCGGTAGTTTTCAGCATCTAATCCCAAATAATAATATCTGAACGCTTCATCTTCATTATTGAATGTATGAAGGTATACAATTGCAATCAAAAAGTGGGCATGAGGATATTTTTCATCACATTTCGGTGCTGGATCTAGATATCGCAGTAAGAACTGTAAAGCTTTTTCTGGTTCGTCCTCAATTTTGTGGTAACCCAGGGAATACATCGCGGCAATTTAAGACGGATCCAAGTTGTAACATTTTCGAAATGCATCTGCTGCTCTTGCATTTTGATCTGTGATTGTGTACTTTGCTCCAAGTATGAAGTAAGCATTTCTTAACAACACCCTTTCGCTTTTCACATTTTTATATTCACTTAATTTATCTGCAAATAGTTCAAGGGCTCTTATTTCATCTCTGCGACCTTCATAATCGGACTTCTGTTTAGCCTCTAGTTTTTTTATAACTATTACGTGGAAATATTCAGCTTCCGAATCGTTTGGTCGAAGATTCAAATAATCTCTAGTAAGAGTTTCCATGTTTCGTGGAAAAGGACATTGTCGGCTTAAATGATCGGCTAAAACAAAACCCTGCATATAATAATGATAACCAGGCTGGATTAATCTGCAATCACTCTCTGTTACAACTCTGTCTTTTCCATAGGAATTGAACACAACGCCTGCTTTCATAAACATATATAATGCTTCAGTTGTGCATTGAGCCGTTGGTGAGTAAGAGTAATTTCTCAGAAGATCAAGTGTTACATAACCTGGAAAGTACAGAAACATCATATAAGCGCAAAGTAAACTTCATTTGCTCTTTGTATGCAGTGTTAACATAATCATTTGTGCGACTACAGGGTTACTTATTACACAGGTGCTTTAGGGTGTTTCATTTTTTTTTAAATTCTCCGATCAAAAACCTTTTTTGCCCAACTGTGACCCTCCTCAAACAATGCATATATACAAGAGTTCAGCTAAATTTGTCAATGTTTACACCTTGTCCTTCCGAATCGGACATTTTGACCCAAAAGAGTCTTAGATCCAATATCCGAGTATTTCAAACTTGTACTATGTGATGTTGCATATCATTTTGAAGGGAATGATCAGAGGAACATTGCTGTAAAGTTATTCACAATATTAAATACATTTATAAAGAGTTATGACCCTTTATTTCAGGAGGTCACAGTTGAGCAAAAAAGTTATTTTATCGTAGAAAATTTTCAAAACATGAAACACCCTAAGGTGCTTGGCATGTGGATATGACCCCCTATGGCTCCCTCTACAACGCACCGATATCAAATATCTATAGTACCTTCAAAGGTATTACTAGTATAGAGATTTGACTTTTTGGAGGGTTGTACGAGAGAGGGGGGGCATATGGGGTCATATCCACATGCCAAGCATATGTGACTTGTCATACCATTTAAAGTGATCATTTAACCTTTTGTGTTTGGCATGGTGCTGCAGTGTGCTTGTCGTCCGTGTTATTTCTTTTTCCGTGCTCGACTGATGATATTAAGAGTTGCTTTCCCTGACCGTATTTTACATGATCTTTTGTGAATGGTTACACGCCTGTTGTTGTTGTAAACGCATAGCTAGTATATTTTATAATATTGATTGGACATCATCGTAGTTTCGAATTCTTGAATTGTTGTACGGATTAATTATCATTAAAATTGAAGGTGAAGAAACTTAATATAAAACCTAATACTAGTATAACACTACCAAAGAATGTAATTGACTAATTACCTTTTGCCAATATTATTGATTCTGATTGACTATGAATAGATGCGGAGAAAAACACAAATAAAAATATTATGTACAGCAATCCAATAGTTTTGTTGAGAATCGGCGTACGTTTGTTACCTTTAGCCAAACTTTTATAGTGTATGATTGTAACCTTACAATCATGGTTCGATTGCAGCGCTTGGAATATATCTGCCCTCTTGTAGTGTACACTTGGTATACGTTTTGTTAATGGCCAAAGGTATTGTGTAAATGCCGAAATGCCAATAAACTTGAACTGTGTATGTTACAATCATGTTACATTGGCTGCCTGTGAGTGAGAATATGAACGTGTGTTGTAGAAGTTACTTCTTAAACCAGACATACTGAGACATCCATAGGATATATTGCACGTACCTCTTTTGTTCTTCACAATAATCGACGAATCTTGCGCTTGCTCCACACTTGTCTTCGTAATTTCTCTTGTCGTCTCAAGAAACAATTCTACTTCAGGACATGATTGTATCAATTCTTCTTTCATTCGTTTTAAAGTTTCGGGATCATAAGTGTCTATGTCTTTCACTATCTCATTGCGAGCCATTGTGCTTTCTGGAGTCTCTCCCTTCTCTGACATACTCGTTCTGGAATAAAATAAGAAATGTATGAAGTCAATTTTGCGGTCACAATACCGAGAGCGATTTTGAGAATAATGTTCACACTGCGGCATAACGTACACTGGATATTGCTCGTAAAGTGAGTAATATTATCAATTTTAAGGACATGAAATGGAGACCAGGGTGAGTTTAGAGACGAAATTTTCCAAATTACTGACTTCTTATGCACATCCCAATTAAGTTTTAACTTCTTCGGGCGTTTTGGTAACGTTATAGCACACTATCGTATATCAGATATTCACAGAAAGGTTAAAATGAACCAGCATTATGCCTTTACTCACTCGCAAATATTGACAGCAGGACTTTACAAGCTTCTGGAACGGCTGTAATACCAAATTGTAGATTTTTTAACTGGCCATTTTGTTTATATTGAACTCAAAAATGTTGTTACCAAATTTCATAAATATTATTCGAAAAACAACTAAGATACACCCCAAAACAGATACGTGTGCGTGTACGGAGTATTGCTGTTTAGTGTACGAAGTATTGCACATAAGCTCAACGTTAGTATACGGAGAGAAAGGCATAATAAAATGAGTAAATAAAGTATGTAAATGGACAGTTTTATCGTATTATTACGTCTGCTCACAAATATGGTCATGTTTTATGGGTTATACGATACAATAAGAATATTCTTAAATGATTATGTTAAAATATTTTAACCGTCAGGCAGATGAATGCGATTAACAATATAGAATGAATTTTATGCACAAAGTGTTCTTGTGAGTAGTACAAATGTGATATTTAGCTTGGATGTATGCATTTCTTTGAGAGTCATACTTATGGTCAAATGGCAAATAAGGGCATTCATATCCATATATACAAAATGTACACACCAAGGTTTATTTTATAATCTCTCAACTATTTCAGATACTGTAATGAGGTTCCTTTGCTATGATTTACGTTCAACGTTGCTAATTCAAAGTATTGGCCATTGTAGTAGTTTTGTGTTTGTCAAATGCAATAGCTCAGCAATGACTCTTGACTGTATGTGAAATACACGGTTTAATTAATAGAAGTTTCCGTTAACATTCAGGGAGGACTTGGAGCTAGGATTAGCTTGTGAAATTAATTGCTTCATGCAGTCCATACAATCCAATCTAATAGGTACATATATATATAATATAAGTTATTTTGTATAAAATAACGCTGCTTATACCTTGTATTTATTCGATTGGTGTGACAAATAGTCACTGCAAGTAAAAGCAATACTCTGTACACCAAACAGCAATACTCCGTACACCAGAGAGCAACTATATATCAATACTCTGTACACTAACACCTGCATTTATTCTCGCAATGCACCGTCATTTTCGATTAGTTTCGGATACTACATTTGAAATATAATCTTTGTAACAAAAATGACAATTCGCTCGATTCAAGTTGAGTATTTTAACGAAAAATATAAACAAAAACATCTTATTTCGACAGATCGAGCTTACTTTCTGCGTGAGTAACGATACGAGTTTGGTCTTTTAATCACCCTTTATAGAAATTCCTGGCAATTTACCGGTTGCACAGGCTAGGAAAATTTATGGAGAAGATAGTTTTGTATAAAATGTACATTAAAACACTCAGAAAAAACTAACAATCATCTCTGAACTTACCCTTGTCAACACTAGAATGTCGCGAAAATTGATAATATTACTCATCTTGCTAGCAATATCCGGTGTACGTTATACCGCAGTGGTTCAGTTTGACCAGAATTCCAGTCAAACTAAAGCAGTCAAGGACATATTCTTGGTTGTTTGGGGTATGTATGGATATAATAAAATGCAGCAGACAAAATATAATTCGACGGTGCAATTTTTCTGTGCGCCAATAACCAAACATGATGATATCAAAGCATGAATCGAATTTATCGTATCTGTCTTTTTTCGAAATATCGCTTGGTTTCCTGGCAAAATTGAGATATTCTAGTCAGACTAAAGCTGTCAGGGACACACTCTATGTTGTTTGTGGTATGTATGGATATAAGAAAATGCAGCAGACAAAAAATAATTCGACGGTGCAATTTTTCTGTGCGCCAATAACCAAACGTGACGTCATATATCACGTGATTGTGCACCGTGGTATATGTATACTGCTCAAACAATTTTGTTCTCCTCACCCTTTTTCATGTTAACATGAAGTGAGTGAATTAAAAGTTTTTAGTTTGAATTGACTTATGAGTTGTTGTAAATGGTAACATGATGATATCAAAGTTGGAATCGAATTTTTATCGTATTCTGTAGTTTTTCAAAATATCGCTTGGTTTCCTGGCAAAATTGAGGTAAAAGTATATCTAAATTTTAACTCTATATCTTAGTACTCCATCATTCGAATACACGATGTACAGTTTATAGTGGTGGTGAGTGGCCGTAGTGGTAAAGTGCATGGTTTTAACTTAAATGTTTTATATTGAAAATTTGCCAGTATTTCCACCGTATTTGCGACACCCTTCTCACTTCAGGACACACTAATCAACGACTCAACCTGACTAAAAACGTAGCGTAAGGTGCGTACACTGTACACGTGGCAAAGCGTACATCCTCGACTTATACTCCAAAACTTACAGTGTGTACGCACCGTAGCGGGATTGAGGATATGGTTTTAATCAGATTGTAATTTGGTAAACAAAATTGACTCGATCAACCATTGAACCATACCGTGATGATGCGATAAGATTACAGAATAACCTTCAGAATTAACAGGGGTGACCACGTATTATTTTCGACCGATTAATGTCTCCACTTCCTTATCTGTAGGTCTCTTTATCAATGTGGCCATATTATGAATTATTATCTGTTGCACTTTATCTCTTCAAAACCGAAAGTTGACGAAAATAAGACTCATCAGAGCTACAATTATAATTAACCCGTTTACTAATAAAAACTATGTTCGAGGGATTTACATGTCATTTGAAAACAGATAATGATGGACATTTTGTTGTAATTTCCCTTTTTACACCGAAAGTATCTTGGTGAACCAGTATTTTGTCCCACTCTACACCACTGCTAATATGTGTCCGCTCACACAAATAAAACATGACCGCTTTTACAACTTCCTCTAATTAACACTGATTGATTCGTAATAAGAAACACACATCTAGATACACTTATATAACTCCGTCTAAACAAAAATGATGTAAAAAGATGTACACATTGATCAGAATAAATATTTACTTACTCTTATTTCTCGACTGATCTTGGATAAAAAGTTTGGATATAAATAACCGACCTAGTTCGATATGTTATCAGAAGTGTATTGTCTGTCCCAAACTACATACATACATATTTCTAAAAGTACATGGTCGTATAGCTGGGGGAATTTGACCTGAACCTGACCTTTATGCATGTGTCTATTACAAGGGTTTTGCTTTGAATATATCAATTTCCGCAAGACAATATCGATATCTTAGATTTATGTTTGTATTACACTTCGAGTATCTTCGACCGTGATACTCACTGCTTATGAAAATATACACACGGGTTATAAATACAGATAGAATATCAGTTGTTAAATCATTCTAATGAAAGACCAGGAATGTATCAAATTCTCTGTAACTGTACTTATTATACTCATTAAAATCGACAAAAGAATAAAATACTTACTTACTTACCTTACCTTACCTTACCTTACCTCGCCTCGCCTCGCCTCGCCTCGCCTCGCCTCACCTCACCTCACCTCACCTTACCTTATAAACGGTTTCTGCTTGGAAAAAATATGTTCGCATGACATATTTCTAATTAAAATTGCTAGTTGGAGCGCCGTTCTTGATATATGATGACGTAACGCTCGACGTTTGATGACGTCAATTTAAGGTATGCATGTACTCGTATACATTGGGTTGACAAAATTACATACCTTCACCAAAATGTGTCAGATTTCTTTCAAAAAAAAGCGTAATACTGACAAATACATTTAGAATAAAATCGTCAAAAATGTCCGAGTGTCCCTTTTCTCGCGACGGCGCCCATTTAATACTTATAAGACTTATAATACGTAATTTCAGGCTCGTAATTTTAGACTTATAATGTACGACATATACTTTCAGACTTCACATGACTTCAGGCCTAAATTTAATATGACTTCAGACCTGTGTCATAAGACTTATGGCTACAGATATTGGGATATTATGTCATATTTTCTTGATTTCAGGTGTTTATGGATAGCAAGTTGTTGTTGTCGAATGCTGAAACATGTGACCTACTTGAGTGATTTTGATCCAATCAACCCTGAGGTCATGTGGGCCCTTGGGTCAGGCTGTAGGGAGCTGAAAACATTAAAATGTCAACCGCTGTTGCCATGGTAAGGTTTAAGTAAAATTACGTAAAATTTCATAAAAAATAAGTAAAATTTGATTCAGGTCTGTGTTTAGGATAATGCGACTATGTATTTTCCATGTACGTAACAGGGTCTTTCAAGAAGGGACTTTGAAACAGTCACAAATGCTAACTAAAATGAGGAGCACTGTCAACTCAGAAATCGCGGATTGGTTATACGGAAGTAGGTCTACTCGTCGTTCGCGAGGTTGTAATTTCCGCGATTTCAAACGCCAAAACGAACTACATATATAACCTGTCTTCTGTTGACGGGGTAATACATTTTCACGAAATATTGAATTCGCAAGAACAATGTTTAATATATATATATATATAGCGAAAAGTTACTCCTTGCGAAATTTATCATTCGCGAAATTTGCATATTTTACTGTATATTAAACATTTCAGTGCTAGAGAAGGTAATTTCACAACTAGGTGTTCGCAGATGATAGGTCAATGTTTTAAGGAGTTGGAAATATTATCCGTGGGTAGTAGAAACATTGAGGTTTCATCACTCGTGTTTATTGGTAAGTACAATGTACTTGACCGATGTACGTAGGTCAGTATTTCAAGTTTTAGGTTTAAGGACGACTACCACATCATTTTCCTACTGGGTGATTTATTTTCTTTGTTCATGTTCACTGCTGTTATGATTTATTGTATTGTAACTCAAAATATCAGTTAAAACATAGGCACCCACCACACTCTCGTTCAACCAGCGATTTTTACCTCTGAAATTTTCTGTTTAGTTAGTTTTGAGACTCAAGACCAACCACTGGTTTATGAGGATGCGGCACCCATGCAAAAGTTGTGCAAAAGGTAGTCTAAGGGAGACAGCTTCTAAAACTAAAATAAATTCGGCAAACGTTTAAGAAAGTGCAAAGAGTCATAAAAAATATCAGAAAAAGGAATAGTATAATCATTGCTGTTTATTTCGACCCGACCTATAGGAACATCGAGTTTTAAGCGTGTTCGGTATTACGAGATTCTTATACCTGGACAATATTTGCCTGTGCATTCCAATGTCACCATAGTGACAAATGTTTGTTTTTCCAGCAAAACAATGTCAGAAACTAACGAGGATTGAGATTCACCAAATGAAGTTCATTTCCTGTGACGTCATTGATGACATGTGCCAAAATGGCCTGAACAATCTGAAGAGTATCAGTTTGTTATCCACGCCGATTGCCCCTGGTGCTTTAACTCTTTTAGAAGGTAACCAATTAGAATGGACTATGTGTATCTCCCCTAGATTCGCTATTATGCACCAGTCAATTGAAAACCGGTCACAAACCCCGGGTAGGGGCGGGGGATAACGGGCGGGGGATAACGGGCGGGGGATAACGGGCGGGGGATAACGGGGCGGGGGATAACGGGGGAGAGTACAGGGTTTTCCTTTCCGATGTCCCCATCCTGCCTATAATAGCTCCTCTACTTTACTCTGGTATAGGCAACTAACAGCAAATGTTAGGATCTGGTTTTGCTGAGGTTGGGAAAACGTCATAAAGCACACAATATAAACATATATATGCATGTACCTATGTTTCACTTCAACATTATATAAATTGAAACCGAAAGATAATACCAATAAGAGTTATCTGATTTTATTCATTATCGTTTTGATAATGTTCAAATCAACTGACATACGAAGTCTACTACGTAAATATATGGTCGTTCATTTTGCATTTCACTCAACATGTAGGTCCCTATTTGTTTTATTGCAGTGCAGTGTAAACGATTAGAGCGCATATTCATTCGTCTGACTGCTGCAGACTTCCGGTCTTGTAAACAGGACCAGAATGCACCAGCCATGCCGGATTATCACGAGATTATTGATGGTTACGAGGTAAGTCTTCGTCTAATGATCAATTTCTCTTTGCATCAGTTTCTGTATGTGCATAATGCGCGGTTGCACTTTTTAAAAAAAATTAGAACCTGTAAAATCATTGATTTTCAACTGGTCAAATTTTTAGTCAGATTCTTGTGAAAAGGACCATTTCATGAGGATATAATTTCAAGGATCCATTATCCACCAAGTCTGATACTTAATTGATTGGGGGATTTAATTTCCTGGATTATGTGATCAACGAAATCCACGGAATTAATTCTACCAGTCACGAATAATACACGATTTGTTGAAAACCAAGGCAACACATTTTAAATGTTAGATATATGTCTTGTTCTAGGTTCTAAAGAAGCAACCACCGTTTGTTAAGAAACTTGTGTTAGATGTTGAAACACCGTCGGTACTTCAAAGGACTGTAACAATAGAAGAACCACAGAAGGAGACCTCATTCTTTGATAGATGGTTTAAATAGGGACAAACGTATTGTGTTTCTGTACCTGTGAATTTGTTGGCATTTTCTCCTGAATAACTGTGTCACGAAAAGTTAATAAAAACATAGGTTTCTGATCTTATTCTTTGACCCATTTTCACGAGATATGTCCGACGCTTTATCCGATAATGGGCACTACCCATGCAACTTAATTGGTTTTAACAGAAGGTCACAGTTTTTGCCCGAATACGTCTCAACTACTGTAATGCAGTTCAATTGGTTTTGTGCATAAACTGTGACATGCATAACAAAACTATTCAGTTTCGTGGGTAGTGTTCATTCGGACATATCTCCTAAACATCGGTCAAAGAACAAGATACTTATGGTTGTTTTCAACTTTTTGTCATATTTTTACTTGTAGACTTAGCCAAAATGTCACGTGGTATGTCCACCATGTGTGTAGTAACTGTAAAGACTTACCTGGTATACATATGTGCTAGTATAGTCAGTGCTGTTATCCTGTTATTCGATGCCGCCAGGAGGCGGCATCGAGTATGAAAGGGTGCAAGCAGATGTCCCAGGAGGATACAAGATTTGATTGGTTATAACGCTGTTGGACTCGCCCGTCAGGGGTAAAATAGGATGATAAATGTTCGGTAGGTACTAAAGTCCAAGTCCCAGGAGGATACAAGATTTGATTGGTTATAACGCTGTTGGACTCGCCCGTCAGGGGTAAAATAGGATGATAAATGTTCGGTAGGTACTAAAGTCCAAATCAGTTCGGAACGGGTGTTTATATAACGGCTACATATGTTGCAATTTGCGGGTCTTAGCAGGGGCTATTAAAAAGTAAAAAAACTATTTGCGCGGAGCGGCGATTTTCCTTTCGAACTTTTATGGAACATGTTAAATACTTTCATGTCTGTCAGATATTTTTTAGTTATGATTTTCGATTTTTTCCAGTTCTTAGGTTTTGTCTTAATCTAAATTTGATAAATGCAAGTGTTTTTTTAATCTCTATGTTTCTTTATTTATGTATGTCAGAATAGTTTGTTTTGCCAAAATTTAAACGGGTAAATATAGCTTGCCAACATTGAACTGACACTTCTTATTTACAAAATATTCATATGCGCTCCTATACTCCTGCCAAATGGAACTAGTTCTATGCATATTTTAAACTATGTTGAACGTATTAATTCGCAATAAATTTACTTATCAAGCTCACAAACCACGAAATAACAATGTCCTTTAGTGTCAGTTTCACGTTGTCAGGCTATACCACGTTATTGGAATACACTTTGTTATTTTATGAAACATGCTAAATGCCATCTGTGAAGCATTAATCAATATTATAATGGTGCTCATATTTCTAAAACATGTTATGTTCATTTGAATAAATATTTCAATAGAAAATAGAATGTTTTCATGTTTTCTATTCTTTCCTGGTGTTTCACTGCCTTCAAGTTTTTAACCAGGTTTTCCAAAGGAAAACTCTGGTTATTAGATTGCTGAATGTCGGCGGGCCTTAACAATTTCTTCTGTGCACAACTCCTCCTACATTTCTTCATAGATTTCAACCAAACTTTCAGAGAATGATTGTCATCATGTGACCTGGTGCATATTATCAGGGTTTTATGATTCAACCAATTTTGACGGAGTTATGGCCCTTGAAACAGAAAAAATTGGCCGCTTTCCTTATGTCGCACGGTACTCAAAGTACACGACATAGAGTCATGAAACCTTCACAGAAATGGTCAGGATGTTTTCTCTACACCTGGGGTTTCACTCCCCTTTCAGTTTAGTACATCCAGAGTTATTAGCCATTGAAATGGTGTAAAATAGCCATTTTTGACTTGTTTCACATGCTACTCAAAAAGTATTTGACCTAGGATCATGAAACCTTTATAGAAATGTTTGACAGCATGTACTCTAGTGCACCTGGGGTTTCACTCCCCTTTCAATTTAGTACAACCAGAGTTATTGCCCTTGAATTAGTGAAAAATACCCATTTTCAGCAATCTTAAGTTTTTGCAGCGTACACTCAACACATGAGAATAACTTCCCTTGTGCATCACACATCACGCCGGAATTTTAGTTTGTTTACAAGTTTCTACCAATACCTTTTACTAAATTAAAAGATTTACTTAAAAAGAACTAGCGGCATCTTTGATGCCCAGCATCAACATTTCACTTGTATTATATTTGTATGCAACAAGAAAAATTTCCATGTAGGGGCACGTGACCTGTTCTGGATGGTTTACCATTTCAAAAAAAAAATCCAAAAAAAACCAGGAGTTTTTAAGAATGTCGTGAACCAGACTACGGAGGGGCACGTGACCTGTTCTGGATGGTTTACCATTTCAAAAAAAAATACGAAAAAATAAGCACTTTTTGAGAATTTCGTGAACCAGACTAACACCATTTTTTTCTATTTATTTCTATTTGTATATTTTAAAATAAAGAAATGTACGTTAATAACCATAATTATTTCTTTACCCTTTTAAGAAATTAAAAATAAGAAAAAAAGTGTTTCGATATGTGTTTTGACGTGCACCTGTAGTCTGAATTACCTCCCCTAGGTCACTACGTTAAGTAGGTCAGGCAGACACGGCTGCATGGAACACCCAAATATACCCAAATCTTACCCAAATAGTAACGTTTTTACCCAAATACTTATATTTAACTAACAATATGGGGTTGATTAACTATATTACGCATTTTAATGACCAGTGATGACTAAATAAACGTAAACTAGCAAGCTTTTCGGCAAGACTCGGCCCAGTATCATTTCGAACCGGCGTGCCATAATATTTGCACGTCGTGAGAATCGCTTTATTTTACATTCTGACGCTCTGCGTGCACGCATACCCAAATGTACACAAGTATGAACGTTTTTTACGCAAATACTTGTATTTAATAAACTATTTCTCGTAAATAAACTATATTACACATTTGAATTACTAATAATGAAAATAACACCATTTTTAGGTAAATTATACTAAATAAATATACCCAAACACACATAAGCCCACTAAATCAGAGAGGTTTGTAAAATTCCGCATTTTTCGACGTAGACTTGGACTTATCGATTTTGTTTCTTTGACTTACGTGAAGGCATTGCTCATTGTACATGTGTTGTGATGTTACTGATGCGAGTCTTCGCTCAGCTGGTAAAGTGTGCTGCCTCCCCAGTCCGATTTCCGCATACCTTTTTATCAAGCCTTATTCACACTTTAACAAGTTCTAGTTGCTAAAATTATATTAAAAAATGTCTCTCACAATACTGGTCGGTAAAACAATTGTGATGTTACTGATGCGAGTCTTTGCTCAGCTGGTAAATTGTGCTGCCTCCCCAGTCCGATTTCCTCATACCTTTTTATTAAGCCTTATTAACACTTTAAAAGTTCTAGTTGCTAAAATTATATAAAAAAAATGGCTCTCACAATACTGGTCTGTAAAACAATTGGCCGCAGGAACTATTTAACTTGTCAACCTTTTAAAGGGTTTGTTGTGATAACATGTGCCTCTGTAGTCCAGTGGTTTGTGCGCTTGCCGCTTAATCCGGCGACTTGTGACCCGGGTTGAGGCACTCGTGCTGACGTGACATTGGAGTCAATGAACACATGTTTGCATATGAATGTGGTTACACTAATGAACTTTATTGATATAAAGCGTGTAATAGCAATAACAAAATTATTCATAACATAACATAGCAACAATACATTTAAACATGTATAAACGTCTGCTAACAAGGTAAAAAAATAGTCTATGCAACCTAAGGAACTCAAGAACTATGCTAAAATATAATTTTATTAGGGATATTTATTCAACATTAAAATAACTTCTTTAAACTGCTAGTAGTTCTAGTTCATTTTCGAGTTGGTCAATAGTATGAACATTGTCGGGACATCCAATGTCATTTTTGTAACTCCTTAAACAAAACGCGTTTGACTGTCAACTGATGAATGATGAACTTGTCGGTGACCGATTGGTTAAGAGCCATTCTTTAAATAATGGTAAATTGCAACAAAAATACACGTCGTGTATAGCTTGCCCACATTGACATGAGCTTGACCTATTGATTAGCATAATATAACAGTTGATATATTGTCTACTTTTATAACACAGATTGTATGTTTTCATAATCGGTGAGTATCACGTACAAATACAAATTTGATATACTGATATTGCACGATTTGCTTGCGGAAATTGATATATTCAACGCAAGAACCATGTAATATATTCTTGCATAAAGGTCAGGCTCACGTCAAAATAGCCAAGCTATACGTGTTCAAGTTATCCGTTAACTGCACACCGGTTACGTTACAGAAATAAAGACTCGGTGTGGAAAGAACCAATGTATCATATTCGGATTCCTTGTATCACACAACTCTCTTTTTTCCTCGAAGTCGGAGGTCGTAAATGAAAAAAGCATATAATTTGAAAGAAACAAAACTCTTCTGTGCAAGTCTGAACTATCCATTATGTCAGTAACACAAGTAGTGACAACAACGCATATATCATAAACATACCCGGTAATCGATACAATATAAAGTTTCTGGCACCATCAAATACTCACTCAACATGTGCGAATATAAAATTGTTGAGTAAATTCATATTTGGCGTTTGATAAGGTATGTCGTTTCTCTATCATTTTTGTTTTGTATCTTTTGTTCATGTGAATCGTGTTTTTCATAATATTTAACCAATACGCCTCCTTTATGATAACATATACTATTTATGCTTGAAACGTGAGTCAAATCAAACCTGTACACTTAAAGGACAGTTGAACTTACAGAATACTCTGGATTCGGCTTTAAAGATAGATATCTTCTTCTTCCAAGTACCTAAAGTTTTAGTAAGTTCATATGCACAGAACATTTACAAATACAACTAAGTTATGTCTGTTCTGAGAAACCTATCATTAGAAGGCGCACGTACTTTGTTGCATCAATCGTACACATAAAATCACCAGTTATATGAACATTGGGTGATAGATACCGGGTAATTTAACCATTAAGTTATATATCATATCCTTTGAATAACCTTTGTACAGTCATTTGATTGGTAGATTTTCTTAAACTATGGAACGACGGGATGGCTAGTCTATTGTACATGCACATAATCATGTAAGTTAAAATAAATCTTTCTTAGCTGCCACACAGTTCTACCAATGCGAGTATCGTAGCGATAGTTTATCTACGAAAGTGATACTTAGTAAAAATCATTGAATTTCGTTCGGCTTAAAATGTCTTTGATTTCGAGGTTGAACTTGGTCATATCATGTACTAGTAATCCATGCAATTGACATTCAAATAAGAGATTCATTTCCCCTTCGTCGTTTGTAATCCACTATGTTACGACTATGTTATGTATTATAAAGTGCATTTTACCGAAATCCAGGAAATTTAATACCGACGAAAACATGTGAGTTTATGAGTATCATAGTTTGCGCAGAAGACGTGTAACTACAAGCAAGAAGCCAAGCGTAAACACGCTGTAACTCAGCACGTTGTAACCGTTATCATCGTCGCTACCACTGTTGTCGCTGCCACCACTGCCCCCGCTCCCACCGCTGCCACTGTTGCAATCTTGACCACTCGTGTACGAAACTGTTATCGTACCGGTAGTTGTGTGCTTAGATCCAGTGTCCTGTGCTCGGACATCAAGCGTATAAGGAAAGGTAGTGTCCGTGAAAAACTGTACTAATGCAGCGGCATCTGTAAATGTTATTTGCGTGTTTTGTGTTATGCTGAACGGTGTACCTGTGCCTGAAAGTAAAATGACAAGGATAAATTTACACCTTTGAAATACAAAGATCACACATTTGACATTTGGCAATATGAAATTAGTATAACTGTGTGTTCCTGTTTGCTAGTTACTGAACGAAGGAACATATGCAATTGTCAAATATTTGTACTTAGTGAGACACACACGAAAGTATCACACATACCAGAAGGTACCAACGTGAATGGGGTACAGTCTCAATAATATCATTACATCTGTATGAATAAATAAAGAACATTTTCAATAGTTTGTTGACAATAACGCAGAAAGTTGACCATATCAGTCAGTTTGATACTTCTAGCATTATTAACCGATTCCAAAGTGCACCACATGCGATTACTAGTATTATAGAAACGAACATCATAAGACAGTTAGGGCGTTCCATACTTACTGGTTATTGATACAGTGACAATGTCGTTAGGATCAGCATCTGTAACAGCTACCGTGTGTAGTATATCTCCTGAATAAAAGGATAGCATCAAATATATGTATAGTATTAGCAATTCATTGCACAAACAAAAGCAATTGTTCCTGACTGGCTAAATCTGGTCGTGGTTTTTTTTTCAAAAAGGAAAAATGCAAAAATGTATTATGTACAAGTAAGCATTTTACACTATTAAGTATGCATATCGAATATTTCTTGTAATCAACAGACATACGTCATGTTGGGCAATAATGGCATTGAAGTCACTTTCCTCGACCTGATTTTATAGTCAGGCATTATACAATAAAAAGGTATTCAATGACATATAGAGAGCGTATAGAGTTACCTCCCTTTGTATGTCAGTTTTGAATCACGTTATAAGTAAGCCCCCTTGACTCATGGATATCCAAGTTTATAAAGGTGAGAACCTTTTCTGATGTAACACAATGTAAGTGACATCGCGGAATCATAATTGTGCCTTTTAAAATGATCAACGGTTTTGACAAACTTGATTTGATGATATTAACTTAGTTTGAGTAGATACGTTTAAGTTGATAATGTCGATTTGAATTGAGCTGTGCAAATCCTGATATAATTATTCGGCCAATTAAAACGCACATCTCAGTTTCCGAGTATACAGTGCCCGTTGGCAGACCTTAATATGATACCAGGGGTAAATAACTTGAAGTTGTCGTAATACTCACGATGATCGTTTATCATTTAAAACAATAATCGTTGACATAACGATAGCTTCTGGCTATCAGCCCTATACTTTATTTTACCCTATAATTATGGCGAAATGTTAACTAATTGTTGTAGACTCACCAGCGGAATAGCCAGCCACGTCACAATTTGTAAAAGATGGTGAGTTCGAGCCGAACACTGGCGAGTATTGGTCGATCAAAGTCAGTGTGAAAGTTCTAGTAATATCACCACCAGGATCAGTAGCCCTGCAATCAGTAACACTACTGGTAAACATGTGTACATTAAACGAAAGTACCAAACTAATTTTTGACCGACTCACGTTACACTGGTACAAAATTATACTAAATGTATGTAAGTACATTGACGCATAATTAATGCTTCAACGTGTCGGTTTCACCTGTGAAAAGAAACACTGGTCGACCGAAAACAACATGGCGTAGTACTATGATGGTAACACTCGCACTGATTGGATTGATTCATTTCGGTAGAAGCAGATATATGTCGAAAGACATACCTAAATGGAGAGAGACCCGGACTGGTCATCCTCTAAAACCCAGGCAACATTCAACTCATTTACTGACTACATCGAGGATGTAGCAAGCTCGGGAGTGGAGTCACCGCTGGGTTTTCGAGGATGCGGACTGGGGAAGCAGTGGAACAAGTTAGTATAAGTGTCGACATAATATACTTAAAGAGAGACCCGGACTGGGGAAGCTGTCGAATAAGTAAGTATAAGGGTCGACATAATATACTTAGAGAGAGACCCGGACGGGGGATGCTGTGGAATAAGTAAGTATAAGGGTCGACATAATATACTTAGAGTGAGACCCGGACTGTGGAAGCTGTAGAATAAGTTAGTATAAGTGTCGACATAATATACTTAGAGAGAGACCCGGACTAGGGATGCTGTGGAATAAGTTAGTATAAGTGTCGACATAATATACTTAGATAGAGACCCGGACTAGGGAAGCTGTGGAATAAGTTAGTATAAGTGTCGACATAATATACTTAAAGAGAGAAGCTGTGAAATAAGTTAGTATAAGTGTCGACATAATATACTTAAAGAGAGACCCGGACTGTGGAAGCTGTGTAATAAGTTAGTATAAGTGTCGACATAATATACTTAGAGAGAGACCCGGACTGTGGAAGCAGTGGAATAAGTTAGTATAAGTGTCGACATAATATACTTAGAGAGAGACCCGGACTAGGGAAGCTGTGGAATAAGTTAGTATAAGTGTCGACATAATATACTTAGAGAGAGACCCGGACTAGGGAAGCTGTGGATTAAGTAAGTATAAGTGTCGACATAATATACTTAGAGAGAGACCCGGACTGGGGATGCTATGGATTAAGTAAGTATAAGTGTCGACATAATATACTTAGAGAGAGACCCGGACTGGGGATGCTATGGATTAAGTAAGTATAAGTGTCGACATAATATACTTAGAGAGAGACCCGGACTGGGGATGCTATGGATTAAGTAAGTATAAGTGTCGACATAATATACTTAGAGAGAGACCCGGACTGGGGATGCTATGGATTAAGTAAGTATAAGTGTCGACATAATATACTTAGAGAGAGACCCGGACTGGGGATGCTATGGATTAAGTAAGTATAAGTGTCGACATAATATACTTAGAGAGAGACCCGGACTGGGGATGCTATGGATTAAGTCAGTATAAGTGTCGACATAATATACTTAGAGAGAGACCCGGACTGGGGATGCTATGGATTAAGTAAGTATAAGTGTCGACATAATATACTTAGAGAGAGACCCGGACTGGGGAAGCTGTGGAATAAGTTAGTATAAGTGTCGACATAATATACTTAGAGAGAGACCCGGACTGGGGAAGCTGTGGATTAAGTTAGTATAAGTGTCGACATAATATACTTAGAGAGAGACCCGGACTGGGGATGCTGTGGATTAAGTTAGTATAAGTGTCGACATAATATACTTAGAGAGAGACCCGGACTGGGGATGCTGTGGATTAAGTAAGTATAAGTGTGTACATAGTACATACTCACGTGACAACGGCACTTAACACGGTACTGGATTGTGCTTGTAGCGCGGAGAAATCACAGTACATTTTATACGTGTATGTATTCATATCCATACTCACTGTGAATATTGCGCTATCAGTTCTGTAATATAAAAAGTACTACTTGTAAGTATATTAAGGAGGACTCCAACGATTATAACATCAGCCTTAGTTTACGACTGGAGCGTATGATTTTGTTCGATCGCTTGATTAATCACTCTAAGCACCTAATATAGCCTTTCTATCAACACTGGTATTGATAACAAGCGGCCAGTCGACCATATTCTAGTATTGTTGATAATATCCATTTTATGACCGACATCTACTGATGATGAGGCTTATAGTAATTGCCCTGTTCGTTCGTTCGTTCCGTTCCATTCCGTTCCGTTCCGTCCCGTCCCGTCCCGTCCGCTGCAAAACTTTCAAGTTGATTGGCTTAGCTGGTTATAATAAACAAGGCTACCATTGACTCATAAGCGTTCACTGGACGCAGTCGGGTCGTTTATATTATAATTACATAATTTTGTCATGATGACATAATACATGACGTCATCAAAACAGGTGCCTGTTTATTTCCAAATAAGGTCAAAAACCACCAAATAGAATTGTTCTTTAACTCAATGTAAAGTGACCTAGGTCAGCCAAACAAAATGTCAACTTTTTTGTCCATGGGGCCCTCTCAAAATCTTTTAATCAATAGAAATAGCATCCAGCTTCAAGAAAATGAAAAAAGTAGGGGTCATGTATCATATAAGAAAAATGGGGTTCGTCAAACGCGGTGAACAGATTTTCTCACTGTCCGTTAGACCAAACCTTACTTTCACTTTCATATTTAAGCCAGAATACAAAATATTTCTGAATAAAACCATTTCACTACATCACATACATGTATACAAAGCATTTAACACCTCTTGCATGATTCTGATGCTGATTTGTCAAGGCATACCCCCATTTCCAGTCGCTTTAAAGTTGTTTTACCGGACTATTTGACTGTATCTGAATTTGGTACGCGTAGGCATTTAGTGGCTATTAACCATAAACGCCTACATGTGTCTCCAGAATGAAGTTAATTTTATAACAAGCAACTAGAAACATAGCTTATACTTACGTGTAACTTATAGTTTGTGAGGTTGTACTAGCAGCCGAAATATCGGCAATTCCGGTCGTACATGCTGTATTATCTACCATGCTGACTTGTATGGCAGTGGTCTGGTTAAAAACCCACTGCGGTAAAGCTGTCGTCACATGCTTCTCTGCAAGTGCAATAATATAAAATTTGTGTAAAGTATGAATTCAACTCAACTCAACTTGTATAGTATGAATAATCCATCTATATACATTTCACACATTTTAAACCAATTTATTTGTTTTAAAATCCTTTCATATGTCGTAGTATTTCATGAAAGATGATTTAACAATAATAATACTTTTATAACCTCCAGTGTTGGACAACTCATAAAATAAATACAAAACATCTGGGGTGCATTCGAAACGTCAGTTCTCTCTGTTCCGGAACAGACAGAACAGAGAACAGTCTTACGAACAGACCGGAACAGTGTTCCGGACATGTTCTATCTGTTCCCAAATAAAAGGTGGTGCAGGCAGAACAGGTCACGTGATTTCAACGAAAACGAGACAACCGGAAACTTCACGAAATGTGTTATTCAGATCACCTTGGCAATAGTATGTCAACGGAGAATAACGGAAATGACCGAACTTTTATGATTGGAAATTTTCTTGTGTCATAATTCTTCAACAGATATAACGGCTGCAACTGACAATATCGTCAACCTTAAAAGTTTTATTTTCTACATTTATTTATTTATTTTATTGTTACTTCCTGTTCTGTCCCTGTTCCATTTTGTTCGTAAGGTGCTTGGAGTGGAACATTCGGAACACTGTTCAGGACAGTTTTATTTTGTTCGTAAGATGCTGGAACAGGAACAGAAGGAACACTGTTCCGAGTGTTCCAGAACAGACGCTACGAACGCACCCCTGATCATAGTACACGAACATGTACAGAGAAAGCATGGGTGTGTTCGAAAGAACTGTGCAGAACAGTGAGAACACTGTTCTTGTTCCAAGTACTTACGAACAGAATAAAACTGTTCCGAACAGTGTTCCACTCCAAACGACTTACGAACAAAACGGATTAGGAACAGAACAGGAAGTAACAACAATAAAAATAATGTTTAAGAAACAATATTAAGAAATAAAACTTTTAAGGTAGCCGACATTGTTAGTTTCAGCCGTTATATTGGTGGAAGTAAAATGCCACTAGAAAATTTCCCATTGTAAAAGTTCGGTCATTTCCGTTTTATCCCGTTGACATACTATTGCCAAGGTGATCAGAATAACACATTTCGTGAAGTTTCCGGTTGTCTTGTTGTTGTTGTAATCACGTGACCTGTTCTGCCTGCACCACCTCGATTACGGGAACAGACGGAACATGTCCTGCACACTGTTCCGGACTGTTCGTAACGCTGTTCTGTGTTCTGGAACAGTTCTGGAACACAGAACACTGCGTTACGAACACACCCCATATAACATACAGGTACAAATTAGAAGGAACACAAAAACCCATCCCTGAGTCACCCAGAAAAAAATCGGAAATTATGTCAAAGGTAAAATAATAGTCGGAGATATAGGAGCATATTAGTATAGTGCGTTATCGACTAAGCTGGACCCCCATAAACCTTTAATATCTTAAAAAGTACAATGCCGATTAGAACGAAAATCAGTATGTCTTCGTAAAACACCCTTACCAACTCTCATAAAATAAATAAGAATTTTTGGTGAACAGAAAAGTGTACTTTGCATAGACGCCTAATGCAAAATGTTAAGTCTAAAACACAGTAAATACGTATGGGTGATACAAGTGACGGGAACAGCAAAGATCAACAAATTGGTCCAGTATAACTGTACATTACGATGGCTTAGAACAAGAAGGTCGTAACTACCAAATCGATATTTTGAGAAAACACGGAAAAACTGTCTGACATTTACTCTTTACTTATAGTAAAACAAACTTTTACAACTTCATTTTGGTCAACATGACAAGTTCAGATTTTTATGAAAATGGGCTCGTCACACACCATTGACTGTTGAAAATATATAGTGACGTCAATACATGAACGTTTTTCTTAGTTTGTATAACTGAAGCAACTTTGTAGAAATATTTGCAAGAAAAACATTGTATTTTTGTTTGTACAAATGTCTTTACAATCAGAAGATGAACCTTAGCTATATACACATTGATGACCAGACAAATGTTGGTCAAAGTTATACAATTATCCCGTTATAGTTGTTACATAATACAATAGCATTATTTTAACTAGCTGATCGTATTAGCTTATTTTACTCCCTGTCTATTTGTTGATTAAAATATAAAAAATAATTCATTATACCCAATGGGGAAAACATTAATTAGACAGTAAAATCATCTGAAATTTAAACACAGAGTTGGTAAAGGTAATTAAGTGAACTATGCCAAGTTTCAGTAGCATTGCATTATTACTTTTAAAGATATTTAAGGTTTATGGGGGTCCAGCTTAGTCGCTAACGCAAGTTATATTTATCCTGCAAAAACATCGCAATACAAGGGGCCAACTGCCACAAATAAGCTATGCGCAGCATAATGAGTAGAAATATGCAATTGTAATTTGAAATGAGGAGCGGCAATGCAATTACAAAAAAACGCGCTTAAAACATTCACATGTTTATATTTGTCCAAAAAGCTGCACATGCACGTGAATGATCAAGTAGGCGAAATCATCAACTCCGTACTAATCGGGAAGTATTGCGCATGTGTTGCCGACGCGCATAAATACTCACGAAAACCGACATATGGGTGTTTTTATGATTTACATAAAGTGTAAAATGTTTACCTCCGCACATCAATAAAATAACTCCGATGATAAATTTCTCCATCCTTCAGCTGAAATAAAAACAGCATGTGCTATTTCATCAAAAGAGACAACAGTATACATGAATCAAGTATAACCAGTTTTGAAAGCAAGTTATTTTATTTTATTATCCGCGATGGTAGCTACAGTCGAGTGCTTGTCATCCGCATGCGGAATAGATGTCATTTATTTGTGGAAGAGTACAAGCAAGTACTGACTGCTAATTGTCTCCAGGAAAACTGGTTGGTTCAATAAACCGTCGGATGTGGCCGAAACCGCTAAGATGACACAATGCCATTGCACGGACATGACAATGAATTTCCATTCCACATATCATGAAATAATTCACATTAAAATGTGCACAGCCATCATATATCCAGTCATTTATCACGTTTATAAATCAACACTAAATCATCATCAAAATGTATTACAACTATAACATCGGTAACAATTCTTATCACCAGTGTGGCGCACTCCAACTCCACTCAGTAACACGACCAGTCAAACTATTGGCACATACTACAGGCCGTCACATTGTTTTAGTTTGTGTTCACCCCAATAATGTTTTTCTCTCTCGACTAATCAATGGATACTAGTACAGAGTGAAAAAATAGTCGGGTCGAACACCTGTGATCATAAGAACATACTTGAAAGTACATGTAACGTTATAATGAAGCTTCAGTATCCAAGTCACTTTTTTAATTTTTAGTATTTTTTACACATGACAATATTGTGAATTATGTATAAGGTAAACATAAAAAATAATAAAAATATACCATTTATTTCAGCACAAACTTGGTCACACAATTATGCACAGTTAGACAACTTAATCCTTCAAAGATGATGTGAATACTTATAAATGGTTTTACGTATGTTTTACATTCATACCATTCTTAATTACACTTAAATGTTGCGCAAAGTCACCACACTCGTACTCGCTGGCTTGTTGTACATGTAAGCTTATATTAATATTAAACGTCATCGCGGTAAGGCATGCAATTACTGTGTTGAGTAATGACAAGATTCACCCAGATTAATTATTAAAGTTATCCTTCGGGATGAATAGTTTTACGGACGAGACGTAAATGCCGTAAGCTCTATCCCGATCTTCTTAAAGTGTATAGAGCTATATAGGACGATATTTTTTTGAAAGTTTCAAAAACTGAAAAACAATTATACTTTCATATCTATTATATCATGTTTCGCTTCAGTTTTAACAGAAACTCTCTCTGTGATTTATTGGGCATGCGAACTGTCCATTTTCATACCAAAGTGTTCTAAAACACCTTATGAAGTTATAAGAATCATCTATTTTCGACGATTGAATCAAAGTTCACGGAACCCATCCAAAGTTTTAATTTGCAAATAAGGTAGTCTAGTATCATATTAAAAACGATGCAAGCAATTATGTTGACATTGAATGACTGTTAGAAGATAGCTCTATACACTTTAAGGTATAAAATCACCAAAATAAATCCAACTTACCTTAATATTCCATATATTGAATAGATTGAAGCTAAGAAAAGCAGTTATGAATGAGTACTTTTATACTCCAGTCCTTTATACAAATATATAAGCAAATTCATCACACGTCATATCCCATTTTCTAAGAAAAGATCAGAAATAAACACTTACATAAAATTCTGCAGTTGAGTTGTCACACTATTATATGATATGCTTGTCCTAGATGTACATACTTTGAGAAGGTGTTTTATCAACACCACAGGATTCTGAAATTCAATCAAAATGAAAAAATCCTACAATTCCCTTCTATATCTTTATTAAGTTATTAGAATAAATTGAACATGGATTATGTCGTCACGTCAAATTGTAAACATCGACAATATCGCGTTCTAAACGTCCAGTCCGTTCAAAGCTATATGAGAACGGTTATAAGCATAAGCTCGCACCGTCATGTGAACTAGGTTTATCCAGGTTTTTCTGTTCTTTCGAATGTGATAATTTTCTCATTAGTATCACTTATTGAATCGAGTTCTGCTGTTTGTATTAGGCTCAATGTCACTTCTATACAAACAATGTAATATAATTATTAAAGATATTTTTCAACATTTTA
Source organism: Spisula subtruncata (assembly GCA_963678985.1). Lineage (NCBI taxonomy): Eukaryota > Metazoa > Mollusca > Bivalvia > Venerida > Mactridae > Spisula > Spisula subtruncata. The sequence goes on along the minus strand of OY787666.1, from coordinate 33,462,049 downwards.
AGCGAATAATAAGGTAGGAGAAATCAATACACTATCCAAAACATCGCTAACTCAAGCATGCATTATCTCAGTAATCAATAAATATATGTATATTACAATATTTATTTATCTCCACTATAGAAAATATATACAGATGTCTGACAGCAATAAAAAAGTTATATAGACTAAAACTAGACACGCAAATGCTCTCTTTGATATGAGCCGTTCTCCAGGAAAACCGGGCTTAATGACATTGTATTGTAATTATGCAATAAGATTTAGAAAAATGTCTAAAATGATAAAAAAAATCGAGTCCTTTGGTTACATATTTAAGTAATTGGATATTATAGTACTATCAAATAGCTTCAAGTTTTCTTGACAATTGTGTTAAAATAACTTCGGTCGTTGCTATGGTGATCGTTTTCTAAAAAGTACTCATATCAAGTAAAACAAGGGTTAAGTGGCTAAAACACTATTAAAAAAAGAATACTATTATAAAATGTGCCTCAATTTTACAAGTTAACATCAATATCTTATCAGATACTGGATCTTTGAAATGTCACTTGACGTTACGTCCAAAACGGCTCATATACGTGGGTTGTCCCAGAATACCGTATAATCCTGTTATATCTTAAAAACTACCAAGTACAGTATGCCCAAATTATTATCGACGTTTAGAGAAATTATTTCTTGTCATACTAGCCAAGTTTCATGATATATCTTCCAAAAACATTCAAAGTGTGCACATTTGACGAGTACCAGGTGACGCTTTACGGCCGACAGAACGTCAACGTCAACACTCGCCAACGACGTCACGCTACCTCAGTTTTCCAAAGAACTCCCATTCGTGGGCTTTACACTTTAAAAAGTATACGCCAAAATTGTTATCAACTCCTTGGAAATATATTTCTTAACATACTGTCAATAATTCATTAAATATTTTTTAAAAATGGACAGCTTGAGCTGACATTCTGTGCGGATAGTGTAGGAAGCGATCTGACGTAAGTTTTTGTTTTGATCGGTCCGACTGATGACTTTGTTCCGCTCCCTTTCTGTGCCTAACAAAACGTCGGGGAATCTTAAAAAAAAACTGCCGAATTACCCTGGGGTGCATTCGAAACGTCAGTTCTCACTGTTCCGGAACAGATGGAACAGAGAACAGTCTTACGAACAGCCCGGAACAGTGTTCCGGACATGTTCTATCTGTTCCCAAATAAAAGGTGGTGCAGGCAGAACAGGTCACGTGATTTCAACGAAAACGAGACAACCGGAAACTTCACGAAATGTGTTATTCAGATCACCTTGGCAATAGTATGTTAACGGAGAAAAACGGAAATCACCGAACTTTTATGTTTGGAAATTTTCTTGTGTCATATTTCTTCAACAAATATAACGGCTGCAACTGACAATATCGTCAACCTTAAAAGTTTTATTTTCTACATTTATTTATTTATTTTATTGTTACTTCCTGTTCTGTCCCTGTTCCATTTTGTTCGTAAGGTACTTGGAGTGGGACATTCGGAACACTGTTCAGAACAGTTTTATTTTGTTCGTAAGATGCTGGAACAGGAACAGAAGGAACACTGTTCCAAGTGTTCCAGAACAGACGCTACGAATGCACCCCTGATGTATTGTCTTGTGGATTTTACATAATTTATCGTGCCTCCGGATACTATTCTATGTTATATACGGTATAACACAATGCTTAGGAAATGGCAGTCACACCGTAACGTCATCTAACGTCGTGATTTTTAGGCTGGCGATTTGCGCCAGACTATTACAATCCTAAAAAATTAAATCCACTAAGATGAATTTACTCCCGAAACTGACAACACAGCATCTATACACCCAATGCAAATAGTTCCTCCTCGTTAATCAGTTTTGCAAGATAAGAACATTCAACTTTCCTTGTTTCATTTATTCTGTTCGATTGTAATATTGAAATGGAAGGAAATTGTATGAAATTAAAAGAAAATGTGTTTAAAGGCGTTGATAATTATTACTACGCGTTCGTTACGAACGCGATATAGTGCGCGTATAAATGATTTTATTATGTTAAATTATTTAGGTCAGTATTCTCCAACGAGATCGTGGTCGAGTGGATGAGCAACTCGCTTAGTAATTTTCTGATGCTAAGGTCCAGCGATCGAATCACGGCGGCTCCAATATTATTATTTTTTTTTTTTTGAGTCCAGCACTTACCTCTCTTTCGACTTAGAAAACCACTTGATGTTATATTACTTGAAAAGCTATTGTTCCTTAGCAGTTCGCCAGCCTGTCAGTACTTTCAGTACTTTGATTTACTATTGTAACGCTTACATCGTTGCTATATTACTTCAATAACCCATCAAATATGACATAATCACCATGAATCATTGTATACAAACTCGCCAAAAGATGACAATTATTCTTATATTTATTTTGGCGCGATGCGGCATAAACTGCTTAAGTATTATTGTCATTAAATAATTAAATTCATTTTTGTGATACATACTTTTTTCGTGCTGGCCGTAAACCGTTACCATTGATAACAAAAAACATCCATTTATCGAACACGACGTATACTATTATAAAATAATTTCGTCAAATACACGTGCTATGGTTGTAGAAATGTCCATGCAAAATTATAAAACTATATCATTATGTTTGAGTAAATAAATCAAGAATTATACACTATTCTGGGACAACCCTCGTAATTAAGTATAAAATGTACATTGCAGATATAGATGATTCAGCACATTACCGTATCCGGTATAGGGAGCTAGATCTTTCTCCTTCTGTGAGAACTTCCTGGGGACATTTAAGTTTGTATTATGTTTGTTGCAACACTGTAGTAATTGATTTATACTAATCAAACGAGACAGTTTGTGTAGGTATATATAGCTTGGCTATTTCGACCTGAGCCTGACCTTTATGCAAGAATATATCACAAGGTTCTTGCTTTGTATATATCAATTTCCGCAAGCAAATCGTTCAATATCGGTATTCATATACTAGTTATCATTTTAACTTTCTATAGCAATAACTTCTGCACACCAACCAAGCTCTTTCCCGCGAGGTGTTGCTATAGGGAGGTTGTACTGTACACAAAATGTTACACTTAAGATCATAATTGTTACAGGACAAAAAACATTTAAGCCATTACATTGCTCTGGGGCCTGACGGTGTGACAGAATAATGTGTTTCTTTTAAAACAAGGCTGACTGTTCAAACATACATTTAGACACAACTACAATGGATATTCCAAAGATCAAATAGAAGCAACATGTCGGATTATAGAATCTAAATGGATTTGCCTTTCTGGTCATAAAAATGAACCATTTAACATTAATTTTGTTTGAGTATATTTTAGAGTTGAGTATCACTATTGTGTAATAAAACAAATAAAGTTCTAAAGCATTACAAGCCAAAGGAAAGTCCCCAAAGATCCACAGTTCAGTATTGATGTGAAGCTCCTTTCTGCAATACTTTCACTATTCACATCTCCATAACAACCACAAGTCAAGAACAAAATATATTGCAAAATATATATGCATACATCATCTTTTTTTCCGTCCCTACTCTGTGCACTCAGTACCACTCACACCAAGTTTGATAAAACTAACTTAGATGGACAGACAGAATGACAGTGTTCAACTTGCATCCCAGACTTAGTCCCACCCACCAAGTAAGTGTCTAGTGGCAGTGTTCAACTTGTTTCCCAGACTAAGGCCAACCTAGTAAGAGTTTAGTAGCAGTACCACTAACACCAAGTTTTATAAAACTAACTTAGATGGACAGACAGAATGGCAGTGTTCAACTTGCATCCCAGACTTAGTCCCACCCACCAAGTTAGTGTCTTGTGGCAGTGTTCAACTTGCATCCATGATTTAGGCCCACCTAGTAAGAGTTTAGTAGCAGTGTTTAACTTGCATCCCAGACTTAGGCCCGCCTAGTTTGTGTTTAGTGACAATGTTCAACTTGCACTCCTGACCTAGGCCCACTTAGTTAGTGCCTAGTGGCAAAGTCAAGCTTGCATGCCAGACTTAGACACACCTAGTGACAGTGTTCAACTTTCACTCGAGACTAAGGCCCGACTAGTTAGTGTTTAGTGGCAGTTTTCAATTTGTACTCCACACCTAGGTCCACCTAGTTTTTCTGAGTGTGTTTAATATACATTTTATACAAAATTATCTCCTCCATAAATTTTCCTAGAATGTGCAACCGGTAAATTCCCTGGAATTTCCTAGAAGGGTGATTAAAAGACCAAACTCGCATCGTTACTCACGGAGAAAGTAAGCTCGATCTGTCGAAATTAGATGTTTTTGTTTATATTTTTCGTTAAAATACTCGACTTGAATCGAGCAAATTGTCATTCCTGTTACAAAGATTATATTGCAAATGCAGTATCCGAAACTAATCGAAATTGAGGGTGCATTGCGAGAATAAATACAAGTGTTAGTGTACAGAGTATTGCTATATGGTTGCTCCCTGGTGTACGGAGTATTGCTGTATCGTGTACGGAGTATTGCTTATAAGTGCAGCGACTATTTGTCACCCAAATTGAATAAATACAAGGTATAATCAGTGTTATTTTGTAAAAATAATTTATACTGAATAGATCTGTACCTATTTAGACTGGACCAAGCCCCCCCCCCCCGCGAATTTTATGGGAAATTTCTATTAGTAACAGTGTTTCACACACAGTAATGGGTCATAACTGGGCAATCGCATTAGACAAAACAACTACAATGTCCAATAGTTTGAATTAGCAACGTTGAATGTTAGCATCAGAAATAGTTGAGAGATTAAAAATAAACCTTGGTGTGTATATATGGATGTGAAAGCCCTTATTTGCCATTTGACCATAAGCATGACTCTCAAAGAATTGCATATATTCATGTTACATAAATTATCACATTTGCACTTCTCACAAGAAAACTTTATGCATAAAATTCAGCATATATTGCTAATTGCAATCAACTGCCTGGCGGATTGAACTATTTTAACATAACCATTTAAGAATATTCTAAGTATATCATAAAACCCATAGGACATGATCTTATTGGTTTGCAGACGTAATAATACGATAAAACTGTCCATTTACATTCTTCATTTACTCATTTTATTAAGCAATACTCTGTACACCAAACAGCAATACTCTGTACACACCCGTGTATCTGTTTTAGGGTGTATCTAAGTTGTTATCCGAACAATATTTATGAAATTTGGTCACAACATTTTGGAGTTCAATATAAACATAATGGCCAGTTTAAAAAATCTACAATTTGGTAATACAGCCTTTTCAGAAGCTTGTACAGTACTGCTGTCAATATTTGCGAGTGAGTAACGGCATAATACTTGATAATTTTGACCTTTCTATGACCATTTGATATACGATAGTGTTCTATAAAGTAACCAAAATGCCCGAAGAAGTTAAACCTCAATTGGGATATGCATACGAAGTCAGTTATTAGGAAAATATCGCGTCTAAACTCACCCTGGTCCTTAAAATTGATAATATTACTCACTTAACTAGCAATATCCGGTGTACGTTATACCGCAGTGACCCCGAATACAAATGTCCCCAGTGTATCGTCTGTGACTCAAATACAACAAAGACGTAATATTCACTAGCCGAAGTAATGGCCATTAAACATCAAGTTAAGGTAGTTACCATTTTTAAAGACGGTAATAAATTTGTATATCGAAACGATCTTAATGAAGCGGAAATTGCAATTATACCAAAGAATCACAGCACAAATGTAAACTTGGCAAGATTTTAAGGAAGTTTATTGATCTCATACAGACTGATTTTATTTCACAAAAATCGATATAATTTATGCAATAAATAATACGTCATCTTATACACAAACAAGATAGTTTTTGTCAGATGTTTTCAACTTATAATAAGGATGCACCCGTTCAACCAACCTGACTAAAGTACACGCTGTTCCTAGAAGTAGGTCGTATCTCAGGTTCATGAGTACGATATTATTGTATCATCAGGTGCCTGTCCAAACCAAATAGCACGTAGGGTCTGGCTTCAAATAATTAAAGTGGATGACCCAGACCCAAGAACGATGATCAGACTACCTAAAAGGCGTGTTTGAGATCTTCCTTAAACTAGCCCAAAGCGCGGAGTCGCGAGTGGCAATATTTATATTAAAAACGTCCACAGTTCTTTTTTCATCGAAGTAGTTTACAGCGTCGCGTTTGTGATTTACGCTTTCTATAAGAAGTTCGCAGTGCAGTATCGAGGGTGTCGTTTTGCTTAACGTAGTTCGCAGCACAGGTCCAAGAAAAGTGTCCTAGGGCTTCCCTATATACATAATACAATATGTTTGAGTTAGGGAATTGTTGTTGTAAGATTGGCGCGAATGTAATACGAGCATTTTGCAAAAGCCCTGTGAGATTTGATTCAGTAATAGTTGAGTTGTGAAGGTTTCTGTGAGGGACGTGAATACACATGAAAATGCCCCGTTGCAAACCTTCTATTATATTATATTATGTATATAAGGATGCCATAGGACACTTTCCACGAACCTGTGGTTCGCAGCACATCGTCGTGTGTGTGTTCTTCCTCAATGCAGTTTGCATTGTAGCGTAACAGGCAATAGTATAAGTGTTCTGTGAAAGAATAAAAGAATCAAACAAAAAAGAAAATTGACGTAGACATTGGATTTCGAATATGAATAGTAAACTGTTGACATGCGTTTCCCATTTAACTAATTATTTTCTATATTGAATACGTTCAAAGAAGAAGTCAACAACTACAAAAATGATGAATACTTTAGAATTTCTAATTTATGCGACACTTTAAAGTTAAATGTCATAATGAATAGGTTATGAAGAATAAATTCTGAACGCGTTGTGAATTGATCTGGAGTTATAATGTCTTCTTTCTTATTTTGATATTAAAATCGGGTAATACAATAAGGTATACAAACAGATCATATTTGTCACTAATCAATAAAGAAATCATATTTGTGTTTTCCTCGGGTGATACAACGATACTTTATTATAGGCTACGTAGCATGATTTGTTGACAACGCCCATTTTGTGAATGCAAGACAGCATGTGATTCGCCAGTGACACTTTACCATATTTTTCTCAATAAAACGTATCCCATATTAATGCAGTTGATATCAAAGAAGCTCAATGCAGTTAAACCACAATTTGAATAAAGTAATAGTATGTAAAAACTGTCAACGAAGGGTGTAATAAAACTAGTATTCGCCAAAATAACACCCTTCATCGAGTAATGCAATAGATATCTAGTATCTAGATATTAACATAGTCATCGAATTACTTCTACGTTTTTTATACGATAAAAAACACGGACATGCATATTATAGATAGTTTGAAGTCATCCAGCAAAGACAACAGTCGCCAGTACCAAGCCACATATGCAAGAAACAGACACATGTCGTATCCCGGTAATCCCACAGGTATTTCACATAATAAAGCAGATACGCCTTCATTTGATATTGGTCTGCTATTAACGCTTTCTTTAATAGACATTATGTTTTAAGAAAGTGCAATAGGCGCGCGTATATGCTTTGATCAAATATCGTACTTTATTTACAGATCGGTAGCTAGGTCAATGTCTTCAATAGTTAGCCTACCTGTCAACGCATTGTCATTTGTGTACCATATTCGTGGAGAACATGTCATAATGACATTTCTTTTGAAGATTTTGTGATTACATAGATTTATAGATCTACAGCTACTGTAGATCTATCTTAATATGCAATATAAATTAGTTTAATAAATCTAGATTCTACCCTTCAAATACCGATTAAAAAATGTAGAATTCACAAACTAACCTACTACTACTGTTATGCAAGAAGACTTGAGTAGGTCTAAAACATCTAAAGCTAACTTATACTAGAACTAGAACAAGAGCTACAACTTAAAACAGTGTAACAGATTATCAGAAAATATTTTCTTACATGTCAGTGGGTTTCTCAAAAGGCCTTCTCCAATTCTTGGTAACCAACCTTGCGTCACGTCTGCTATGACGTCACGAACATCATACTAGATAGACCAACAAGGTTTCCCGCATAAATACGTATTGTTACTATTAGATCTATATTATATGGGACATGTTTGACCTAAGAAAATATTAGGAAGCTATGCCCAAAAAATGATTGTCCAAATTAAAAATAAAATCGCGATTGATGATTTCAATACATTTTGACACGCAACTGTGCTGTTGATCTATTGAATCTTAAACTCTTCCCCCTGACACCTAAAATTACATTTTCCAAATTTACAAAAAGTTCTGGTTAGCTATTTCTACAGCGAGTAATATGTGTACATTTTGTCATTACGAATATAATTATACATTGTAAAACGTGAATCAAATGAATACGCCCGTATGCCTCTGCGGTTCTTCCATTTGATATAGCTTTAGGGCTATATAATATACAATGACGTTTTATGAGTCATTATTATTGTTGCAACATTTGCTTGTCCTATTGAAAAAATTGCTTGTCCTATTGCAACATTTGCTTGTCCTATTGCCTCATTTGCTTGTCCTATTGCAACATTTGCTTGTACTATTGCCTCATTTGCTTGTCCTATTGCCTCATTTGCTTGTCCTATTGCAACATTTGCTTGTACTATTGCAACATTTGTTTGTCCTATTGCCTCAATTGCTTGTCCTATTGCAATATTTGCTTGTCCTATTGCAACATTTACTTGTCCTATTGCAACATTTGCTTGTACTATTGCAACATTTGCTTGTACTATTGCCTCATTTGCTTGTACTATTGCAACATTTGCTTGTCCTATTGAAAAATTTGCTTGTCCTATTGCAACATTTGCTTGTACTATTGCCTCATTTGCTTGTACTATTGCAACATTTGCTTGTCCTATTGCAACATTTGCTTGTACTATTGCCTCATTTGTTTGTCCTATTGCAACATTTGCTTGTACTATTGCCTCATTTGCTTGTACTATTGCAACATTTACTTGTCCTATTGCCTCATTTGCTTGTCCTATTGCAACATTTGCTTGTACTCTTGCCTCATTTGCTTGTACTATTGCAACATTTGCTTGTCCTATTGCAAAATTTGCTTGTCCTATTGCAACATTTGCTTGTACTATTGCCTCATTTGCTTGTACTATTGCAACATTTGCTTGTCCTATTGCAACATTTGCTTGTACTATTGCCTCATTTGCTTGTCCTATTGCAACATTTGCTTGTACTATTGCCTCATTTGCTTGTACTATTGCAACATTTACTTGTCCTATTGCCTCATTTGCTTGTCCTATTGCAACATTTGCTTGTCCTATTGCAACATTTGCTTGTACTATTGTCTCATTTGCTTGTCCTATTGCAGCATTTATTTGTCCTATTGCAGCATTTATTTGTCCTATTGCAACATTTGCTTGTACTATTGCAACATTTGCTTGTCCTATTGCAACATTTGCTTGTACTATTGCCTCATTTGCTTGTACTATTGCAACATTTGCTTGTCCTATTGCAACATTTGCTTGTACTATTGTCTCATTTGCTGGTCCTATAGCATCATTTGCTTGTCCTATTGCAACATTTGCTTGTACTATTGTCTCATTTGCTTGTCCTATTGCAGCATTTATTTGTCCTATTGCAGCATTTATTTGTCCTATTGCAACATTTGCTTGTACTATTGCAACATTTGCTTGTCCTATTGCAACATTTGCTTGTACTATTGCCTCATTTGCTTGTACTATTGCAACATTTGCTTGTCCTATTGCAACATTTGCTTGTACTATTGTCTCATTTGCTTGTCCTATTGCAACATTTACTTGTCCTATTGCCTCATTTGCTTGTCCTATTGCAGCATTTATTTGTCCTATTGCAACATTTGCTTGTACTATTGCAACATTTGCTTGTCCTATTGAAAAATTTGCTTGTCCTATTGCAACATTTGCTTGTCCTATTGCAACATTTGCTTGTCCTATTGCAACATTTGCTTGTACTATTGCAACATTTGCTTGTCCTATTGCAACATTTGCTTGTACTATTGTCTCATTTGCTTGTCCTATTGCAACATTTACTTGTCCTATTGCCTCATTTGCTTGTCCTATTGCAGCATTTATTTGTCCTATTGCAACATTTGCTTGTACTATTGCAACATTTGCTTGTCCTATTGAAAAATTTGCTTGTCCTATTGCAACATTTGCTTGTCCTATTGCCTCATTTGCTTGTCCTATTGCCTCATTTGCTTGTCCTATTGCCTCATTTGCTTGTCCTATTGCCTCATTTGCTTGTCCTATTGCCTCATTTGCTTGTCCTATTGCAATATTTGCTTGTCCTATTGCCTCATTTGCTTGTCCTATTGCCTCATTTGCTTGTCCTATTGCCTCATTTGCTTGTCCTATTGCCTCATTTGCTTGTCCTATTGCAGCATTTATTTGTCCTATTGCAACATTTGCTTGTACTATTGCAACATTTGCTTGTACTATTGCAACATTTGCTTGTACTATTGCAACATTTGCTTGTACTATTGCAACATTTGCTTGTCCTATTGCAATATTTGTTTAACCTATCGCAATATTTGTTAAACCGTAACAAAAATGTCATAACACGCAGTTGTGGGTGGATGCACTTAACTTGTTTATCAATGTCAGATAGATTTTTATACATTATTCAAATCAGAAAGAACATATATACACTCTTGAAGTTGTAAATTGTGCTGTTTTGGGCTGTCACCAGATCAGAAATCGTGTATATATATGCTAGTTATTAATGATAGGGATCAAACTATGTTAACAAAACCATACACACATCACGTACACACTTCGTCAGCGTAATAAATTAGAGATGGGACCGAATATTCGACTATTCGAATATTCGAAAATTCGAATATTCGAATATTCGAAAATTGAACGAATATTCGAATACAATTTCAATATTCGAATATTCGTAAAAAATAAAGAAAAATTGTCAATTTCACCAAAAATTGATACATGTAAATTCCAATTATTTTCGTATGCTAAATAAAAACATAATGTGTGATATGTATAATCAAGTCCCTAATTGACACTTTTATGACATGTTTATCGGTATATTACAACTGTATACTCTGAATAAACAGCATGCCACTTCCGTAAAACGATTGCATTTTATACACCCGAAACGCATGCATTTCGTCTGTATTCAAGCGTCGGTATAACACGCATTTGCAGGCTAAATTAATTACCGAACAAATGTGTGGGATTTTTTTAATTCGGGTGTAATAATACACCCAAAGAGAAATTTAACGATCGTTTTCTTAAAAAATAATTGTGTTGAAATAGCGTACCCACCGTTTACGTCTTACATGTAACATTTGTACACACATATATAATATCAATAACATTTCCTTGTGGTTTGGATAAAATATTTTACCGTCTTTGTGAAAAGCAAACCTTCCAGAATAAACATCCATGTGTGTCGTTATGTAAATATTTTAACAAATTGGATAAAACAGAAATTTAAGGTTGATTAGTGGAGGCGTATATTTGTTTGCGTGTTAACTGTAACGGGGTTGTTTCATTTCCTAAAATAGGAATACGTACAATATTTTGGTATACGTTGAACACATACTGTTGTACTGTGCACAAAACCTACATTCAACCTCACAGATCCACATATTATTTATTACCATCATATTTAATCGGTATAATTCCCTCATATGACCGTCCTTCCTGTAATGGACTATTTTGTAACAGGAATGACAGGAAATGTTACGGATATACATTTATACATTGAACTACAAAATATAATGTTATGCTATTGACAAATGTATTGTTACGATCAGATATTGCAGAATGTTTGTGTCAGATATCAACAAATTTCAACATCAAGTTATTAGTCATGACTTTGTTAGCCTGTTACAAGGCAGGCCATATTTGTTACAGGAAAGACTATTGCTTGTTTAAACTGGACATAAATAATATTAGTTCATGGATTACAATCTGCATCATTAGTCAAACTTATACGCAATTTAGAATGCGTCACAACAGATAAGAACATCAATTAATTCGTTTGATTTTATGTTACAGATAAGACTGTTATGCTTTGTGTTTTACTCTTCCTTTGCCACAAGTGTTATTTCATTCTAGACGGTTCCCTGAGTACCACAGGCTCTACCAGTGAAACCAGAGGCCTCATTGTCAGAGTGACTGTCAATGTGCTCCGACAGATATGGAGCAGGATTGAGGATTCATAATTTTGCATTTACACCTTCGCAATTTCGAAAATAATATACTATAACCTTTTGTCTAGATTATATAGAATAATTATGATATGTAGCAGAATGCATTCACGATTTTCAAAACTATCAATGTACACTAACCAGTCTTGAATATTATATATATTGAATCTGCTACGCAACTTGTTTCATAAATTGCCTAACTACGGTTCTTTTACATAAACGACGATAAGTGTCCTTATGTTCGATAACAGTTAATGAGAATACAAAACCGGCAATTTTAACAATTTTAACAATTTTACTGATTGCATAACAAGTGATCTGCTGCTTACCAACCGCTAGTACATTGTCAACTCACTAACTTAGATATTGACAGACTCAGCTGACAAGACAGTTGTACTTATGTGGTAATGACTTATGCTATGTTTGGCACACTGTCTGATCAATTGCCGAAACATTGACTTACTAAGATTATGTCAGTATAATACTAACCCAACTGGCAGACCTGCATCCCAAACAATGACTGATGTCAAACAAAGACTAACATGCTGCTGCACCACTACTGGCATACTGTGAATACACTGGTTGACATTCAATCGACCTATTAACTGACATACTAAATGTACAGCTACTGACATATTTCCAGTTTCCTAGGAACCCACTTAATAACATACAGGTACTGACTTACACACTGACCGATATACAGATGACAATAGACCAACATAAACATTGCTTGTCAATGACCTACTGCCAACAGAACCTACCGACATATCAACACTGCTATATGTACTGATCCACTGATTGTGGTAAGTGTCCAAAACAATGTGGATGCAAATGTCACTGTAAATATTCTTTTTGGCAGTACTTAACGTAATGCTGTTAAAAGTAAAATTGTTTAAACTATATTCATTGTTGCGAATTACAGTTTTACCCTGTCTTTCACGTAAAACCCAACACATACATATTTCAGAAAAAAGTTATGTTCAACAAAAAACTGCTGTGATTTTCGCGTGAAAATATTAAATATATGTTGAACATACATTATTACTTCATTCAAATAAAGGAACAATATCAAATAGAAGCCTTCAGGTGCATTAGTTTATGTCAATGATACAAACTATATTGACTCTATTAGTTTTTTTTATTTAACATGTAAGTAATTTGGCAGTGGTGATACATGTGTCTATTATAGGCATTGCTTGTAATCACAACTGTGTTAGCTTCACACTTTATTGTTTTGTTTTATATTTAATGAAAAGTTACAAAGCATAATGAAATACTCATTGCCCATAACATAGTCTGTCCTTCATGTAACATGCATGTCCGAAATGTAACACCGCGTGTGTTAAGTTTATTATCTGTTGCTTAACCAGTGATTTTGATAAACAAAAAAATGTCTTTTATACCAAAAGATCTTAACGGACACAACACAGGAGCTTCTATAACGAACGGGTTAGAATTAAAAATATCACAACAACTTTATTACGATCAGATTGCATATTTTCAAAAAGGTTTCTCCAAAATGCCATATGTTTTTTAACTGTTTCATGTTTATTAAATACAAATGCACTTTTATGATATGTGAGTCGAGTTCTTTTTTAAAAAATAGAACATTTCTACCTTTGTATATTAGTGTTCAATATATTGTATGATATAAAGGCGTTACAGGAAGGATATTTCAACAAACTACTGCAGGCTTATACAATATGGAATATTTGATGTGGAATTTGTGTACTATAGCATAGGTTATACATCAATACATCATTTTAATAATAATAAAAATAAATCCAATACTTTTTTTAAAGAAATAATCTTTGAGCTCAAATGTTGCAAAAAAAATTGACTCTTATAGTTTATATTCATGCGAATAAATCTCAGCGTTAAAAGTCACAAATTGAGAACAAATAATTTATTAAAAGTTTGGGTATTTTAGATAAACGATAGCTGTCTTAGGAATGATCTCGACAAACAGGCAAATGATCAAATGTCAGAGTAACCCTGATTTAATATCTTTAATCGTACTTGTTCATGTATCTGTACATACGGTGACGATATCCATTGTACTTTTATTGTATATAAAGATATAAATTACATGCAATTTACGTCTTTGTTATATAGAATGTATTCACAATATTTTAAATATTAGAAGGCTCATTTAACATCTACACTAAGTGTGTTATTGAAGTCAATGAATGTCAATGGTGTCATTGATCGATACTCATATTGATTGATTTTTATCTAAATTTGTCTTAAACGGGTTGAAAAAAGTACATGTATACAATGGCATTGTATTTACAGAAACATTATACACATATCTTGTAACTGTACCGAGTTCTTTAAGTACAATAAGTATGTTTTTCAAATGGAAAAAACTGACTCCATTGTCTGTATCAGGCAATTTGAAGACGAAGTCCGACAACGAAATGAAACGGATACAATGTTTGAATAATATTTGACTGAAGTTTACCTGACCTTACTGCAATATATGTCATGACTGAATGTTTCAGTAGTAAACATTAATTGTGTTCATTCATTTGGCGCCCCAATTTTCCAACATTCACTACCTAGTTAGAAAGACTTGAGTAGTACGATTCTTAATTAAAATCAAATTGCTAGCTAGTATGACTTCTGTAAATAATCTTACATGTATCAAGACAACATAAATCATAAGATGACATGGACAATAAGCATAAGACTTCTTAGGTTCCTTTTCACCATTTCTGCCCTTTATTTCTCCACAATATTCCATCTATCAATAGTTCCACTGGGAATGGGTGGCGGCGGGCTGACCCAGGTTGATCAAATATTATTTTGTTCCCACACCGGATCATAGGGACAAACGTTCTGTCTAAATTTACACAGTGCTTGCTGTATCAAATGACCCGCCTATTTTCAATTCGTGATCTGCTTTCGTATAGTGTCTCAACGAAGCAGGTATATTAGCATATTGCCGGTGTAAAGTATTCCGTACACATTTTATTAGGGGGTAGATTGGCAGGTGAAATATTGTTTATATTGTAATACAAGTAAGATGTTCTATATTGTGTAGATGTATTATATTATTCAACATCCGGCCAGACTCGATTTCCGGGTCACGGAACCATTTGGGGATTCGTACTATCCTCTGTCCCGTAAATGACCTCCATATTAGACCTATCCAACAAGGACACCAAGGTTGGTCAGATTTTTTAGGTTGTACGGTATAAAGCATTAAAATGGTGAGTTTGCCCATGGATAAACTGGACGAAATCCATGCGTAAACATAAAAAAGTAAATGTACGAAAAACATATGACTGGTCTTAAACAATAACTAAATATAGGGTAAACATACTATGCCAGGCGTACACACACCGCAAAAACAACATAAAATCACATAGAAACTATATCAACGCATTGCCAACGACTCAAGAGTCAGACATATTCTAGAAAAGGTTATTTCAATCAAGCCTATATACTCAGCAAGTAATGAGCGATTAACAAACAAATACAAGTTGTATATGATAAATAAGTCATAATAATGATCTAGCTGTATGGTGGTAATTCAAAAAGAAATAATTTGGAGCACTATGCTAAAAACTGAGCACAAACTTTCTGCAATACAAGCAATATAAGTATTATACAAAATGAGAACAAAATTACAGTAGACTACAATGCACATGTACAATGTACTTACTTCCCGACAGATCAAATATCCCAATGTATGCAAACATCTGTTATAAACGTGTATTTATACTTTGCGCAATATAGATAAATAATTGACTATACAGAACTTCGAGTAATTTGAACCCATACTGCATGCTCTATACTCCGTGGTTTGCGTTTTATGCTTTATGTACATAATTCACGCGCATATAAATATGTTATTACACTTTATAATCAACCAATGGGGGTATTGTACAAATCTTTCCGTGTGCAAGTACTAGAAATATCCAATTACACGTAAACAATATCGTTAATAACTCACGTGAATAGCACAAGAAAGAAAATAGGACCACCTCAATAGTAAGACCAGGCCCGGTGATTATAAACATTGGAGTACGTACTCCATGCTCCAACTCATACTCCGTACTCCAATTGGGCCATTTCTTGGTTACAAAAAAACCTTATTTATTACTGAATGGAAACATATGAAATGGGGGTTCATTTTCTTAAAGTCCCATTAACGCTCAAAATCAGTCATATTTTGTGCCAAAAATGAGTTACTTATCGAGAATTTATTAAGTTTTTATAAATATTGATTACTGTGCAACAATAAGTTGACTTACACAATATGGAAAATTCTGGCCTTTTATTCAGATGTTTTGTTTACTGTTATACACAGCGAGCTTATTTTCGTCAAGTACCGAGTGCACACGAGCGTGAAGTTATTCACATACGTGGGCGAGTACTAAATCCCGGTGTCCGCCGGTATCTTTTTGAAACTATAGAAACTGTCGGTATCGCTGGTTAAACATACTATATATTGCCTTGTATAGAGTAGATTCATTATAACTAAGCTTTGGTGGGTTGGTTTGTATAACTTATTCACAAACATTGTGATAGTTTTCTATTTAACTATGTGCTACTTGTATATTACACTTTTTCATGAATTAAATATCTGTTAAAGCCAACGCTTCTTTGCGGCAGTTTTTAGGCATGATTGACAGAAATTAAAATATTTATAAAACATTTATACTTATATTTTTACATAAAATGTCGAAGACCTGCCATCCACTAGGACCGGAAAGGTTCTTGTAACAGAAATTCGTCAGATCGCGATGGTTCGGCATGTCCTCGTTATGAAATGGAACCCTTCCGCATCATTCCGCATTCAATCCACATCTTCGGGACGCCTTCTGTAAAGCTATGTAATCATGTGGCCATCCCGAATGGTTTCCAAAGGAAGCCGAATCGATGCCAAAAGCTCCCCGAAAACACCGAAGAGATGAGTTCTACACACGGAAGCTATGCCGATCATGTTAAGGTCACAAGCCCAAAAGCGAAAAGTTACCAAAGGCACCAGTTGATCGTGGAAGAAATGATGCCGGGTCATCAGCGTATATCCAGAATGGCAGCGGAAGCGATGCCATCAGTTTACCAAGAGGTTCAGATAGTAGTTCGGCATCGTCTATTAACTTAACCGAATTTCTAATTGGCCACCCTAAAAAACATTATATCATCTGATATATTATATCAATAAATCTTAGGCTGTGTTATTTGTTCATTCCACGCACTAATTTATCGATTTCCGGAAAGAAAAGGCGTATTCATCCATGCGTAACGGTTGGTGTGAAATTGCTAGTTTGCACGTTGGTTTCGTGCACAGCTTAGAATAGTATCGTACTTGGTATATGTATTTGTTCCCTGTTAATTGACTTTTCTTAAAAACACTACAATTTGTGAGAATGAGCCATGTGGAACGCGCTCATGACGTCAGATGCATGCATACATTGAACGAATTTCTGATTGGCCACGTGTCTTTATAAATTAGTTTTTAACAAATCGCTTTTAGAAGAATACAAATAATCGAAACCTCGATACTGTCCAATTTTATTGACAGAAAATAAGTTTCTCGCAGTAATTCGAGCTATAAAATCCCATGTTATTACAAATATCGCATACATGTCTGGATTTTGGTGCTTGTACTTGTCATTCTGACAGCCTCAGCGCGATCATGTTACTCATTCTCGCAAGTATCAATGCTTTAAAATGAACTTGAAGGGTTCCCGAAACGAGCATGTTGTAATCAGCAATCCTTCCGCATAGTACCGGGGTCTAGTTGACGGAAGGTCTAAAAAATTATTACATTTGCACTTTGATTATATCTCAATATAATATATAATAATCTAATGAAAACAATTTACCCTTTAATTCACCAGTGAAATATTACACTCGATTACCCTATACAATAGAGTGCAATAGGATACCGGCGATTACCAGTACCGGAGGATACCGGTTTCACTTTTATTTATATGCATACACTCGCATAAATTTGTCATCAATATATGTGTCCTCGATCTATTACGAAAATGTACGTACTGTCTTCGGAACGACCCGTCGATTTCAGATTGTAAACAAAGGAGTATTTTAATGGTGGACAAAATGCTCCTTTGTTTACAAATTGACGATTTGCTGAGATTATTATTCTAAGGATAAAAGTCAACTTACATCAAATATATGCTGATTATATGCCATTTAGGGAGATCTATAACCTGTCAATGATTCACGATCTTATTTGTTTGTAAACTATTGCTATTTCTGAGACTTTATGGGACTTTTATTAGATCATTTGCTACAACTTGGTGTTAGTTTTGATGCGAAATTCTACAAAAATATGTTTTTCAAGTTTGAGCTTGGAGTTTGGAGTTTGAGTATTAGAATGGGAAATGTTTATAATCACCGGGCCAGTACTAATGTACTAGAATAAGCCACAAGGATAATATATCATACTCCTATAAACAATTGCAAACAGATGTCGCTTTGCTGTACAAAAACTAGACAAAGTCATGCGTCACATAGGGTACGGATGAACCTGCTTGCCATTTCATCATAACAAAGGTCATAACTTAACTACAAAATAATGATTTAGATCTACAATGTGCTTGATGAGTTTTAATATTTTGAAAGAATTTCGGTATACGTGATCAAAGCATAATAACACAAAGTTAAAGTTAGGAACAGCCATTAGTTTTTTTAAAATAAATTTAAACAGTTAGAAGGGATTAGATGTTAAGGTCACTGAAACTGGTCAATCTACGATTGCATTACATAATTGTCAAAGCTTGTCTACATACAGACTGTATTAAGTAAAACATGTGACATGTATATAGACAGCCGAAAGCATAAGATGACATTGACAATAGCTTTAAAACTTATTAGGTCTCTTTTCACCGTTTGGTCCTTTATTTCACCTCAATATTGCATCCAGGTGGCAGACCCGACAGGGATGTTAAACATTTTTGGTTCTAACGCCGTATCATAGAGACAAATGTTTTTATGTCTTTTATGTCTACATCCACACAGTGGTGATACTTGGTGTATCAAATGACCCGCCTAAACGATTATCTGCTGATATTCCTGTCGAGTTTGACAAGTGTAGCTCGTAAAGTACCGATACTTTGATGGAGACCATCCCCCATACCATAAAACACTACAATATTCATAATGTTTTTAATTATCGTTATGATAATAATTATACATGCATCGGTACATTTAAAATATTAATACTAAGATATGGTTGGTTTCGTCACTTTGTACTTCTTTATTTGCTTTCATAAAAAGCTTTATAAACAATACTAATATCTAAAACTTTACATCAAATAGAATATTTAGTCTAGTAAGTTAGACAATAAAGTTTTTTCGTATTTTACAATTCAGCATTTCCAGAATGTTTGAGTATTAGTAAGTTCTACAATTTAAAAGTGCAGGCCGTTGTATCTACTGAAGTCGCACAGACCGTAATAACCACAGTCATGTGTCCACAAACCTGCAGGACACGCAACCATTTCAATATCACACAATGGTATAAATATATGTATATTATAAGTCAATGAATGTCAATGGTGTCATTGGTTGATAATTGTCTTGATTGATTTTTATTTAATTTGTCTTAGAACGGATTGAAGAAAAGTACATCTTTACATGAAGTTGTATTTATAATATTTATCTGTTCTTTGAAGCGTCTAAATGAAGCAAATATATTAGTGCCGGTGTGTTGCATGTCATACACATTTTTAGGAGGAAAATTGGCAGGTGAAATATTGTTTTAATCAGATATTCTACAATATAATACTCTATTTCCGGGTCCTAGAACCATTCGGTGACTGGTATTCCCGTCTGTACCGTAAATTACCTCCATATTATACCTATTCATCAAGGACACCAAGGTTTTTCATATTATTGAGGTTGTACGGTATAAAGCATAAATATTGTGATTTTGTCCAAAGGTAAACTGGACGAAATCCATGCGTTAACATGAAGACGTATATGTAAGAAAAACATATGACTGGCCTAACAACTTAAACAATAATTGTACATAGGATAAACATGCTATATGTTTTACTTATTTCTTTCGGATGTATTAGTGCACCAATGTACAGAGGCTTCAGTATTTTACCTTATATATTTTTAAAATTTAGAAATAGCATTGATCATGTAACTCTAACCAAGTACATTTGATAGATAATGTAAAAAATGTGAAATTAATGATAAATATGCATTCATTTGGCATTCATGTTGTTAAGGAGGGGGAGACATTTAATGGGGCAAATATAAATTAATCATAATAATAATGGGATAAGTATATTCAAAGTGTTATTGGAGTGAACCCTTCTGTGAATGATCACTGGTCAATAACACGAATTCCATGAACTTACCAGTGATTGGTATTTTGATATATGTTTAGTACTTTCACAACATTAATGTCTGATATAGTTCATAATTGAACGGCAATATAACATATAATATGTATTTTATTTATACCTGTATATAATGTATGCTGTTATTGGATCAGACAGTAAACTATAATAAACTACTACACATAGAGCACAAACAACCAAAAACGACACCGAAACTGTGACAACGCTTTGCTATCGACACAAGAGTCAGACATATTCCTGAAAGGGATATTTAAATTAAGCCTGTATACTCAACAAGCAATGAATGATTAACAAAAATACACTGTATATGATAAATAATTCATAATAATGAACTAGCTGTATCGTGGTCAATCAAAAACAAATAATTAGGAGCACTATGCTAAAAATGAGCACAAATTTACTGCAATATGAGCAATATAATTATTATACAAAATGAGAACAAAATTACAGTAGACTACAATGGACATGCACACTGTACTTACCAACATACAGATCAAATACTTCCAATATATGCACACATCTGTTATAAACTTGTCTTTATACGTTGTGCAATTAAGATAAATAAGTGACTATGCAGAACTTCGAGTAATTTGAACCCATACTGCATGCTTTATACTCCGTGGTTTGCGTTTTATGCTTTATGTACACAATACACGCGCATGTAAATATGTTATTACACTTTATAATCAAACAATGTGGGTATTGTACAAATCTTTCAGTGTGCAAGTACTAGAAATATCCAATTACACGTAAACAATATCGTAAATAACTCACGTGAATAGAAAAATAGGACCACCTCAATAGTAAGACCAGGCCCGGTGATTATAAACATTGGAGTACGTACTCCATGCTCCATCTCATACTCCGTACTCCAATTGGACCATTTCTTGGTTACAAAAAAAACTTATTTATTACTGAATGGAAACATATGAAATGGGGGTTCATTTTCTTAATTAGATCATTTGCTACAACTTGGTGTTAGTTTTGATGCGAAATTCTACAAAAATATGTTTTTTAAGTTTGAGTTTGGAGTATGGAGTTTGAGTATTGAGAAATGTTTATAATCACCGGGCCAGTACTAATTTACTAGAATAAGCCACAAGGATAATATATCATACTCCTATAAACAATTGCAAACAGATGTCGCTTTGCTGTACAAAAACTAGACAAAGGCATGCGTCACATAGGGTACGGATGAACCTGCTTGCCATTTCATCATAACAAAGGTCATAACTTAACTACAAAATGATGATTTAGATCTACAATGTGCTTGATGAGTTTTAATATTTTGAAAGAATTTCGGTATACGTGATCAAAGCATTATAACACAAAGTTAAAGTTAGGAACAGCCATTAGTTTTTTTAAAATATATTTAAACAGTTAGAAGGGATTAGATGTTAAGGTCACTGAAACTGGTCAATCTACGATTGCATTACATAATTGTCAAAGCTTGTCTACATACAGACTGTATTAAGTAAAACATGTGACATGTATATAGACAGCCGAAAGCATAAGATGACATTGACAATAGCTATAAAACTTATTAGGTCCCTTTTCACCGTTTGGTCCTTTATTTCACCTCAATATTGCATCCAGGTGGCAGACCCGACAGGGATGTTACACATTTTTTGTTCTAAAGCTGTATCATAGAGACAAATGTTTTTATGTCTTTTATGTCTACATCCACACAGTGGTGATACTTGGTGTATCAAATGACCCGCCTAAACGATTATCTGCTGATATTCCTGTCGAGTTTGACAAGTGTAGCTCGTAAAGTACCGATACTTTGATGGAGACCATCCCCCATACCATAAAACACTACAATATTCATAATGTTTTTAATTATCGTTATGATAATAATTATACATGCATCGGTACATTTAAAATATTCACGTATACTAAGATATGGTTGGTTTCGTCACTTTGTACTTCTTTATTTGCTTTCATAAAAAGCTTCATAAACAATACTAATATCTAAAACTTTACATCAAATAGAATATTTAGTCTAGTAAGTTAGGCAATAAAGTTTTTTCATATTTTACAATTCAGTATTTCCAGAATGTTTGAGTATTAGTAAGTTCTACAATTTAAAAGTACAGCCCGTTGTACCTACTGAGGTCACACAAAACGTCATAACCACAGTCATGTGTCCACTACCCTGCCTTACACGCAACCATATGAATATCACAAAAATAGTATAAAAAAATATATATTATAAGTCAATGCAGTCAATGAATGTCAATGGTGTCATTGGTCGATAATTATGTTGATTGATTTTTATCTAAAATTGGTTTAAAATGGATTGAAGAAAAGTAATATATACATGAAATTGTATTTACAATATTATAATACACGTATCTAGTAACTGTATCGAGTTCATTAAGTACGATTAGTATGCTTGTCAAATGGTAAAAAATGATCCCATTGTCTATATCAGGTAATTTGAAGACAACGCCGGTCAGCGAAATGAAACGGGTAGTACATTTATGCAGCCATTTTGATGCACATTTACAATAACTATAAAACTAATTAGGTCTCTTTTCACCGTTTTGGCCATTATTTCACGTTAATATTGCTCCCGGTTGGCGGCGGGGAGACCCGACAGGGTTATTAACATTTTTGGTTCTAACGCCGCACCATAGAGACACATGTTTAATATGTCTACATCCTCACAGTGGGGATACTTGGTGTATCAAATGACCCGCATTTTAAACGAGTGTCTGCTTTTTGAAGCGTCTAAATGAAGAAAATGTATTAGTGCTAGTTTAAAGCATGCCATACACATTTCTAGGATAAAGATTGGCAGGTGAAATATTGTTTATATTGCACTAAGATATTCTACAATATATTTAGACGTATCATATGATCCAACACCCGGACAAACTCTATGTCCGGGTCACAGAACCATTCGGCAACTGGTATTCCCGTCTGTCCCGTAAATTACCTCCATATTAGACCTATTCATCAAGGACACCAAGGTTTTTCATATTATTGAGGTTGTAGGGTATAAAGCATAAATATTGTGATTTTGCCCACAGGTAAATGAGACGAAATCCATGCGTAAACATAAAGATATATGTACGAAAAACATGTGACTGGTCTAAGAACTTAAACAATAACTAAATATAGGATAAACCTACTGTGCCAGGCCTACTCTTAGAGCACAAATAACACAAAACCAAACAGAAACTGTGACAGCGCATTGCCAACGACACAAGAGTCAAACATATTCCAGAAAAGGCTGTTTCAATCAAGCCTATATACTCACCAAACAATGAATGAATAACAAAACATACACTGTATACATATACGAAAAATAAGACATACTAATAATCTAGCTGCATCGTGGTCAATCAAAAAAAAATTCGGAGCATTATGCTCAAAAATGACCAGAAATGTAATGCAATACGAGCAATTTTAAGTATTATACAAAATGAGAACAAAATTACAATAGGCTGCAATGCATATGCACAATGTACTTACTTCCCGACAGATCAAATACTTCCAATATATGCACACATCTGTTATAAACGTGTCTTTATACGTTGCGCAATATAGATAAATAATTGACTATACAGAACTTCGAGTAATTTGAACCCATACTGCATGCTTTATACTCCGTGGTTTGCGTTTTATGCTTTATGTACAAAATACACGCGCATATAAATATATTATTACACTTTATTACCAAACAATGAGGGTATTGTACAAATCTTTCAGTGTGCAAGTACTAGAAGTATCCAATTACACGTCAACAATAACGTAAATAACTCGAGTGAATAGCACAAGAAAGAAAAATAGGACCACCTCAATAGTAAGACCAGGCCCGGTGATTATAAACATTGGAGTACGTACTCATACTCCGTTCTCCAATTGGACCATTTCTTGGTTACAAAAAACCTTATTTATTACTGAATGGAAACATATGAAATGGGAGTTCATTTTCTTAATTAGATCATTTGCTACAACTTGGTGTTAGTTTTGATGCGAAATTCTACAAAAATATGTTTTTCAAGTTTGAGCTTGGAGTATGGAGTTTGAGTATCAGAATGAGAAATGTTTATAATCACCGGGCCAGTACTGATGTACTAGAATAAGCCACAAGGCTAATATATCATACTCCTATAAACAATTGCCAACAGATGTCGCTTTGCAAACTACTGTACAAAAACTAGACAAAGTCATGCGTCACATAGGGTACGGATGTACCCGCTTGCCATTTCATCATACCAAAGGTCATAACTTTACTACAAAATGATGAGGATTTAGATTTACAATATACTTGATATTCCTGTCGAGTTTGACAAATGTAACTCGTAAAGTACCGATACTTTGATGGAGATCATCCCCAATACCATAAAACACTACAATATTCATAATAGTTTTAATTATTGTTATGGTAATGATGATAATTCATGCATCCGTAAGTTTTAAATATTCATGTAAACTAAGATATGGTTGGTTTCATCGCTTTGTGCTTTTTTAATTGATTTCATAAAAGGTTCAATTAAATCATAAACAATACTAATATCTAAAATGTACATCAAATATTATATTTTAGGCAATAAAAAGTGTTTTCATCTTTTACAATTCAGCATTTCCAGAATGTTTTATATACTATCAGTTCTACCATTTAAAATTACAGCTCGATGTATGTATGATGCCTGAAGTCACACAAAACTCCACAACCACATGCGCCTTACGCGCAACCATTTGAATATCAAAAAAAAACTAGTACAAAGTATATATATATTACAAGAAAACAAATCATTGTTTTATTTGTTATGCTTTTTTATAAGAAAAACAAATATGTGATATGCCTTTTGTATAAGAAAAACAAGTATTTGTTATGCTTTTTATTATTAACCGTAATCTAACTGGACCAATAAATGACCAGAACAAACAAATTGAGTTCGGTGGTTTTAACAGGGTGTATGTTAACGGTATCTGAAAAGCAAACTGGACCTTGACGCTAAAAATAGATAATCAAAACGTCGATGGCATTGAAAGAACAGGGATTGTTCCTGTCTTTAGAAAAATATTTTTCCAGTCACATAGCATATGAGGGCATATGCCACCCCAACGTCATATTTTTGTTCAGCATTTAGTTAATACATTATTAACACTACTGCCTATACTACTTGCAGTATTTAAACGTTGAGCGTTTATCACTGACCGGATGGTAACCTGGCTTACATAACATAATACAATCGTTGTCTCGATATATCTATCAAGCTTCCCGCATTGTAAACACTGTCTCGGCTTAAGATTGAGCCATAAAGTCCGAAGTCATCCCGCGGAATACGCATATTCATCTATTTTTAGCTCGCAGTCTTAACCGTGAATTTTTATCGCCTGCACTGAACGACTCGCTATCGCTCCCTGTTCAAAAATGGTCATTCACCGGGATGACTTTGGTACTTATCGCCTTGTAGTACTAGTAGTGCATTACTGAAGAAAACTGAAGTATCCGATTATCGCAAACCGCTTTGATAAATGTTTCGAGACAGTGATTATTATCAGACAACAAAGACTGGATGTGGAATCAAATTGAACTTTGATTCTAAAACAAAAGAAATGCGTTTGTCATAGGCATCTTGGTTAATCATTTATGTACAGCCAGTTGACACCAAAATTATTGCTTTTGGCTTTTGCAAGAAACAAATCCAAAGGAGATAAGAACTTAGTAAGGTAGGTAATTGTTTTCTTATACCCTTTTTTAAATAGACACTACTACGCACTTACAAATGTACATCAGTGTGGAAGAAAGACGTGTTACCATGCAGAATCAAGATTCTTGATCTTGTTATATATATCCTACATATTGATATGAAGGTCTATGTAAAGGAAATTTAATATTACGTGTCATGAAAAACGACCCAACAGGCCATTGAATACAGTTAAAATATTTAAATATAAAGTGGTTTAATAACACACAAAAAAAATCATTATTTTGCCATATCCATATAAAAAAAAAATTAAATAACGAATTTGCATGTAGATCTACTCACCTTACTGAAATAGCATAATAACCACAGCTGTGAAAACAATTAATACACTGTCAATATTGTTGTATAATAATAATTATACGTTTTGAACTGCATACATAACACAGCGTCATAAACGTGTATATAATGTTATGTATATATCCATTCACTCACCAATCTGTATCTATACTTATGTACGTATTAATGGTTCGATATATCATGAATAGATGCATGGTAGGTGTGTAGAAACTATGATGGCCTATCATTGCCATTATGGCGATAATTATTGATCTTCACAATCACGTTACGATATCACATTTCGTCCCTTGTATCCGTGTAAATGTTAAACCTAAGGCGGATGTGTTTATTATGGTATTTCAAAAAGGGAGTAGATCTACCTGTAATTATCTAATTGGATACATTTTTGAACATTAAAGCTTAATTCTAAAAGCTGATGCTATTTTGATCAGTTATTAAATGACGTTCGCGACGTCGGACAAAAATCTAAAAGTGGACTCCTCAAAAATAACTATAACTTACTCAAAACTCAAGATAGTAATACAATTTCTTTTGCATTTTGCTTCATTAGCATTTTTCTTTAAAACTTTTAAAAATCTCAAATTTGTTATTCTTGTCAAAATAGCAGGTTTTCTTTGAGACTGGCTCATATATATATGATTACCTTCAAAAGAACATAGAGACACATTATAAAAATTATATTGAAATTTATTCCGTCATGTGATATCACCAGCAACAGTAATCATGTGGCATAAACCGACCACCATAATATTACTTTCTAACACACATAGACACAATAAGAGATTCATATTTCTTACATCAACGTGAATGAGGTTTCGAGTTAAGTGAATTTCAATTGGCATATGTTTACAAAAAAGTAAATACCGATGTTTCAATAGGACGTGTATTCAACTTTAATAAACAGCTAGTTTCATTCACGTGTACCGTTTATTTGCAGGTGGAAAATGTCTCTTTACAACGTGTTAGTATCTGTTTGGTACATAATATATAAATGAAAATAACGAATGCTTAGAATAGAAGAGGGTTGTACCACAAGTTCTTTAAAAAAGAATCCACCATCCTCCCTGTCTGTGAGGCCATTGATACGTCGAACATACATGAATAGATCGATATTAGAGACTTTATTTACTTTTCATTTCACCATAACGTGAACATTTAGACAATTAAAATAACTTTTTATACAGTTAATAAGTGAATGCGTCAGCATGAATTAATAGAACCAGCAACGTCCGATCAACACATATAAATATGTCAAGGCTGACACAAGAAAGCTGAAATCATATTTCCATCGAGGTCCTTCATTTTCTTGCTTTTCCTATTTTCCAAGACGACTATACTCAAGAGAGTGCTCCAGCGTATATCGAAGGAAGCTACAACAATCACCCAGGTAGAAATAAACCCAATGGGGTGGAACAACCAGTGAACATATATTGCATATGAGTGTATCATAATTTCTTTTCCAGCCAGTGTGTTAATTACTTTGCCATGACTTTAAATTAACACATACTCTCGAATTTCGTCTATTGAAACGCCGCTTCCGTATTTGTATTTCAAGCAATGAATGGTTCGATTGCTACATATTTGCTAGACACACTGACGAAGACGTATGTAACTTTAAAGAAAAACGCCTACAATTACGGTTTTTGGATATTTAGGATTGATAAGTTTTATTTACCTCCACAAGCGATCATTAACAAACCGTAAAAATAAGTTCATTTTCAATATACGTATGTACGCCAAAAGCCAATGATATTAACACAAATACACACTAAAACATGGACATGATGAAGCCATACCGGTAGCAAGTACAATTTAGTATAAATATTCAAGCTCACATAATTACACTACAATGAAGACATGATAAGCGAAATCGGCTTCTATAACTATAATACTGGGTCAAGTTACGGAGGAACTTTGTTTAGTCGCTGGGTCACAGTTAGGCATGTTCTGGTCAGGTCGTTTGAGGGCATTGTTTTGTCACTGGATTTCGCAGGCTTGGGCGTGGTATTTGTGGTCATCCGGGATCGGTTACTGGGTCAAGTCACAGTTTCGCCTCGTTCGATCACTTCGGGTTGGCAAGCCTTTGTGGGGCTTTTTTGTGGGGCTTTGGGTTATCCACCGTTTATATGTTTGGGACTTTGGTGTTTCATTTCCTCGTTGGGTTGCGTATGGGCTTTGGGTCGTGTAATTGTGTTATGTGATGTTATGTAGGTTTTCTGTGCTCGGTTCAGTCCGATTTTCTCAGATCCTTTAGTGAGATTTATGTATCATTGTTAACTTACGTTTAATATATCGCTGACTTAGAATGAGAAGGTCGTAAGTACAGGTCGTAAGTACTAATTATGATCATATAGGATTGATATATAATTAAACTCAGCATCACATCAAGGCACTTCTTATGAGCCTATTTGCATAAAAAATCGGAACTTGTCATGTTGACGAAACTACATTTGAAACCGCTTGTTTTGCTAAAAGTAAAGGGTAATTTGCGGACAGGTTTTTCTTGTTTTCCAAATATATCGATTTTGCACTATAAAGCGATATGTACGGCATTTTTTTTCGAAAAGGGAGCTGTATTCGAACGGGCATCCCATTTTGTTCGCAAACAGTCACTAGATTTTGTTCGAATATTTCGCTGGCTTAGAATGAGAAGGTGACTTACGATCTTATAAGACTATAATGCATATTTTAAATCGTCATCACAAGGCGCTATTTTAATGAAATTTGGAACTTGTCATGTTCACCAAACTGAAATTGTAAAAGCATATTTTACCATAAGTAAAGAGTGATTGTCGGACAGTTATTCTTGTTTTTGCTCAAAATACTGATTTTGTAGTTACGACCTTCTCATTCTAAGCCAGCGATATAATTGTAGGAACACATCGGGCTCATACAATTTGTTATTGGGTACAGGTGGGTGAATCGGACGTCATTCGGTGTCCGGATGAATTGTGGCCGAGGTTAGGTATAAGCATTGTTACATAAAAATAAGATAAGGTACCGAGTTGTTTGCACATTTTACATTGTCACATTTTTAAAAATTAAATTTCTAGTTGCCAATATAATATAGAATAAATGACCTTTCAGTTCTAACACAGCCTAAGTGATTGAAACAAGAAATAACACAGCAGATATGAATAATCAGCCGGATATTGCTTTTAACGTTACCGTACCAAATAGTTCTTACATCCTCGAACGTTTTAATATCACAAAAACTCGCTATAACGTTATCGCTCTGAAAATAATCAAAAAGCGACGTCATTTGACGCAACGTTTAGTGGTGCGAGTTTTATGCGTTACGTCATAAGCATTAAATCTTATTTCAATAAAACACAATTTTTAAAACCCACCACAAATGACTACTAAAACACTACTGTCATTTATATTGACATAACGTCATCAACTATCGATAAAGTGACATAATATTTCACAATACATTTAACAAGAGCGGGGAACATTTTAATTAATCAAGTTAATGACGACAAATATAGCATTTATATCATGTTAATGTAATTGGTTTTCGCGATAACCTAAGTAGATCATTTAAATGAGTTCACTACGTTTGAAGAGTATGCATAATCAAATAAACTAT
The DNA here is from genome assembly GCA_963678985.1 of Spisula subtruncata. NCBI lineage: Eukaryota > Metazoa > Mollusca > Bivalvia > Venerida > Mactridae > Spisula > Spisula subtruncata. Next base: position 33,431,928 of record OY787666.1, on the reverse strand, counting down.
AAAATAATATTTGATATAAATTATTATGAACATGTTCAAACATATAGTTATACCGTCCCGTATGGCAATTGTGTTTACCTTAAACATTTATAAGCAAAAACTTGTATGGGCATATTGTCCTCCGTTTTCCAAAGCGACCGTCGTCCAATGGTGTGCATTAATTAATTGGGATAGATAAAGAAAGTATTTTATGAGTGTATTTTATATGAAATATACGCTGTATATTGAAATCTTCCGCCATTGAGAGTCAATCAAACTTTATATCTCGCATTACAGGATCTACAGATACTATCAAATATCTAATCAAGTCTATATGAACATACCGCGAAATACATGAGGTAATCGCAAATAAAATGTAATTTTTTGTCAACACGATGTTAAAAAGAAACAAATATTGCACGCTGTATACCCTCTCTGTGCAAAATGCTGTATCGGCACCCTCTCTGTGCTGGCACCGGCACCCTCTACATATGTGCAAAATAATGTATTTTGAGGAAGGAGGGGGAGAATCTCATTTATTTGGTAAAAATGCAGATTTGTGCTTAAAAAACTATAGCCCACGGAACAACCCATTTATTAACCACTGCATTCATGTTATTCCATTTGTTTTATGAGTTGCCACAAATACAGACTAAGATGGAATGTTGACATGGGTACTTGCTCAAATATACACGCAGTCATATTTAAATGCGATTTTCCTCAATATAGGAAATATCTCGAACCTAAGATGGAAAGTCCTTGAACCAATCTGGCTTTTAAATGCTTTTGATATGGTTACTTTAATCAAATAACGTAAAACCAGCCTACTTTCTGCTTCGTTCTGTGCGTTGCAGGTGACTGGGAAATAACTCACAATAACTATATCCCAGAGAGGGTGCCGGTGCCAGAACAGAAAGGGTGCTGTTGTCACAAATAAACCGAAAGTAGGCTGTTGTTTGCATAATTTGATGAAAGTAACAAGGTTAAAAGGATTTAGAGGACAGTTTGGTTCAAGGACTTTCCATCTGAGGTGAGAGATATTTCCTATATAGACGAAAAATCGCATTTAAGTGCCAAAATCAGGACTCCCGTGTGCATTTGAACAAGTACCCGGTCAACATTCCATCATAGTCTGAACTTGTGGCAACTAATATAACAAATCGAACAACATGAGTTTAGAGGTTAATCATTGGGTTGTTCCGTGGGCTATATTTTAAGCACATATTTGTATTTTTGGCAAAATCAAGGATTTTGGAACCTCTCCTGTCGACTGGACAGGTATCCTCGAAAACCATTGTTTTGCACAGAGAGGATGCCGATACGGGTATACACCATGTCCGTCTTGCAGGGTAATTTGGTGCAGTTCAGTAGAGTTAATCTGGTTAATTGGTCGCCTTGTAAATACCTAGTAACAACCGAAATTCAACAATAAACAAATCGTCGAATATTTCAAATATAAACGATATTATGTAACTTTTTGTTATTGTTACCAGGGAAAGATAACTCCTAATGACTTTAAGAAATACAACAGTCCTGCTTCTTTCCCTTCACTTAAACCAACATTATTTGCAGGCTTAAAATCAGATTTTTTTATCACAGCATATAAACCTTATCACTGTGTCATTTATTGCGAAGCTATAAAAATCAACTTGTATGACTTATTCCGAGTAAAATCACCTTTAATTTCCGGTCACTGTACGACCTTTTCTGGAAACTATACAATGTACATGCACTCACGGATTGATAACCGGAAAAGTCTCGTTTATACACTGCTAAAAGTGCGATTCCCATGGGACCTCGGGTTCGTGATTAACCCAAAGTCGTCAAAGTGTATTATATGTATACATGTATATGCATTATGTGAACTTATGTGTCGTAATTAAGATTTGGGTAATAAAAGGTATGTTCTGTTCTGTTCTGCTCTGTTAAACTTTTGCGGCTACGTTTGGATATAGATCCCTTGCTAGACACACGTACACTCCTGAAGAATGCTGTTTAGGGCGGTATTATGTTAATGTGACAGTGGAGTCTCTGTATGACTGACATCACACTGTTTAAACTTCCTGTTATTGCAATAAGCCATACACGTTGAAATTAATAGTTCCCAAATAAGGCATACAGTACAGTAAACGGAAATCGCAAGTTATTTTACTTGCAATAAGTCATACACGTTGAAATTAATAGTTCCCAAGTAAGGCATACAGTGAACGGAAATCACAAATGATTTTACTTGCAATAAGTCATACAACATTAATTGTATATTCACCCATTAAGTCATACAGTGACCGGAAATCAGATGTACTTTTGTTCGCAATAAGTCATACAAATTTAATCGTATGATTCACACTGTGATTAGTTTAATACGCTGTAAAAACGACAATATGATGCCATAACCTATTTAACGTCTTATCAAACGCCTGTAATACCATGAGTCTAAGATAAAGGTATGTCCTCGTTACAATGTTATATCGATGGCTTAGAACCAGAAGGTCGTAACTACCTCTTACGACCTTATAAGACGCATATATATTTGAAATCTGCTTCACAAGGCGCTACTTATGAGCATATTTTCATGAAAATCTGAAATTGTCATGTTGACCAAAATGAAGTTTAAAAAACGTGTAAAGAGTAAATTACAGACAGTTTTCTCTTGTTTTCTCAATATATCGATTTGGTAGTTACGACCTTCTTGTTTTAAGCTAGTGATATATCAAAGTGACACTATGTTAGCATTGATGATTTAAATTCACAGTCACTATCTTCAATAAAGCACATGCTTTCACGGTCACATACAGAGATGAAATAACACCAAAGCAAATAGAAATTTTATTTAAGCATATATTTGAGTCGTTATTTTGTTACCTTTTATCATTTCTTATTATTTCCTACGACCCACTTAGTGTGTGTCTGAGCTTGCTGTTTAAGAGTTCACCGGTTTTGAAAACAAGGTAAAAATGTATGCAGATCATACAGTACCTGCACATATATAGAAATTAATATTATAAAGTCAAGATGACTCTAAAACTCAGCTAACTTGTAGTTTGTTCCGTATTTGACTGGAGCGGCGTTTGAAACGATGTAGGCATGACAAACGATGTAACGATCTATCGGAACGAAAGACACAAATCATCGAGCATTTCGTCGGTATTCAGTTTTGTCAGATTCAGAACAATTACTTGACGGAACTGAGAATCGATATTTGTACCATGATAAAGCAGACGTAAAGCATGAATAACTTTCAGAAATAATATGAGCGTGTACCTTTACCTTTATCTATGAGTGCACGCACCTTTATGCAATATCGGAAATATTATGCAGCACATGTGTGCAATAGAAGGACCTATGAGAAGGTGAGTACTAATATTATGTCAATATTTGTGGTTTAAATGAATAACCTAATCATATGAGGAGGGGATATATTGCTTTGTGTGTGTCAGTCGGTCTGTCTGTCTGTTTAACGGTCTGTAGGTCTAATGGTTTCTGTTCAATAACATAAGAATGCTATGCCACAGGATCTTCAAACTTTATATGAAGGTCAAATAACAGTGCTTACTTTACTAACTAAAGTCCTCTGCATCCCGACTAGGACATAGTGCAGCACGGTGATCGAGTGGATGACCCGCTTGACTGCTAATCGAGAGGTTCATGGTTCAATCATCGGCCGGGACATTTATTTATGAGAAGCTTTTCAGTGTTTCCCACCGACCAGAGATAAAGTGGTTAACAACACAGAGGTAGTCTCGCGTATATCCGTGCTGTACATCGGGCACGTTAAAGAACCAATGTGTCTCTTCGGAGCTAGTACATCGCGCCCGGATGCCTTGTATGGCCCCACTTCCTCCACTACTTGCTTTCTCTTCAGCAAAAGCACAGGACTTTATTAGTGCCTGTGGAAATAAGTGCTTGTATTTATATGGGCTAACCTTGACCGAACGGCTTAATTAATTATACATACACACGCACGCACGCAAACACGCACACGTCACCACAACTCGCTGTCGGACACGATATTGTGCACTATGCTTGGCCTGTCTCCTAGACATCCCGGATCTCTGGAGCTCGGAGTTGAGAGTTCTTCTCCATGCCATGACTGGTATGCATATTGTCTTTCTGCCTTGTGGGTTCCTGGTCAATGCGTAATTGACAGTGTTGCCTGTATCTCTTACCAGGGTGTACCCGATACATGTCATTAATGGCAATATATATTCAAAAGTATCTATTTTCAGGTCCAGATAAAATGCGACGCCGACGAACGAGCAGTATGTCAATGCAGTCCAGGCTCATCCGAGGTCGACCAGCATTCCTGTGTGTTTTTCTTACTGCCACTGTCTTTTGTTTGATCATTACAATCAACACTTACACCCCTACAAGTTTCCGGCATCCGCGACACAACATACATGGTCACTCTGAAACACGATTACATACTAAACATGACAATGACCACGGTCAGCCTGAAGAAACTGACGGTACTAAGTTATTTAGAGACCAAGTTAGTTTAGAGAACAATTTCCCGGACGATGCTGGTGTTAGGGATGAAAAGAAACAGTATCCTGGCATTAATTGTACCGATGATAAAATATATTTCAGTAACGAACATTATGACTGTGATGGAATAATGCGAGGAGGCCCGAATGACAAAACGCAAAGCAACCGAACATCGTTAGAAATGATACCGGGTAAAGATCCGCTAAATCCTACCAAACCGTCTGGTAAAGATAACATTGGAAAAGAAACAAACCAGACTGAAGAAACACCAAGACGTATTTTCCTAAACTGTGGTAACAATCTGCCTATTACAGTTGACTTATTCTTAGATACTTACCCCAGTGCGGAATTATTTGAACTGTATTCCTTCATATCGGATAAAACTTACAGTATATTGTACACGAACTACCACAATCATTCCTTCATGTATATGGAAGCATCAGATGAAACTGGTACTAAGAATGAAGACATTCAGACGTTTGGTTCTGGGTTTGAATCCACACAAAGTGTTCACTATATAGACATTGCATCGTGGATTCTATCAAATACGAAAAAATCTGACAGTGTCGTTATGGTTCTAAACTCAAAGAAAGAAAAAGAAATAATTAAACGTTTAATAGCCAAAAAAGCGATTAACAACATTGACAAGTACTACTCGTCAAGCAAACTTAATCGCTCAGATGATGACGCTAAGGAAATACAAACGTTACTTGAAAAACATAATCTTACAGCTGAAGTTTGGGACACTGAATCACTAACATATTCTGACTATGATAAAATGAATCCCAAGCATATACCAACCCCTGGAGTGACAATAACAAACTGTTCTCAGGCAGATGAAGACCAGAAGTTCTTGTTATTATTATACTCGTCACAGGCTAGTGTAAATGCTCTCAAAGTTATCAACTTACTACAAAGTTTTGCTCATTCCGATCGACTTGGAACTTGGTTGTTTCTGCCTTATGAGATGTTCAAATTCTCACCGGCTCTATTAGACTTGAAGATTTTGCTCCAATCGTTTCACATTGGTTTATACTATTCAGGCAATGATCGTCCGGAATCAAGTCTAAGAAACAAGGCTACATTTGTTAACCGACTATTCGAAAAGTATGAAGCCGTTTTGGAATATATATTGGTTAGCAACGATACTGGTACATCGTCGGTGGTGAAGTACGCGCAAGATAAAGACAATTATAAAGTACTACAGGGTGGAATTGATATAACACATTTATCGTCTAAACTTAAGACAAATGCTAAAGTGGACCTAGCCGAGACTGGACAGAACGAAGGGGACATGTTACTTATTAACATTGACAAAACTGACTCTGAGTATTTAACTGTGTTCTCATTACGTCATTTTATTCCTTGGTTGTTAAGTGTAAAGGATTGTGCGTGGTAAGGGAATATGTGTATAAACTTGAAATTTGTTTTGTAAAGTAATGGAATATCTTGTAACGTTACCTTCCTGTAACAAGAACATCAAGAACAATACTAACTAAACTGTCGTTTCCCTTAGTTGATGCTAAGCATTAAAAGGGGAACCGGATTATCTTCTCACATAGCTTCGTTAGTACGAAAAGTTTAATACCATCAAACATGATGTGTCGAAAGTGACGTATAATAATATGCGTTTTCTACTGTCGAAATAAAGTACTGTCCATCATCGAGCTAAAAATGGATCCTTGTACAAATAAAATTTATTTTTTAGTGTTGCATACATCAGTACATGGTGATGAATATGTTTCAAATGCTGTGTTTCCCTATAGCTTATTATTACAATGTAGTTAACATTTGCAATTTTTCTTTTAAATGTCGAGCATAGCCTTTATAGCCTTTATTTGTCAGCCATTTTTCTGCTGAAATATGGCAGGCATAGATAATGTGTCTCCATCCGGATTTTAACCCGGGTCGCCAGTTAAGTCACAAAGCGTACTAACCATTGAGCTACGGTACATGTATATGCTGATATCAGAGCTCGTGTTGTTTGTCATTCGTTATGAGATATGCACTAGATATGCTTACTTGAATCATCTTCCAAATATCTTTACCGGCGGATAGCCCATAATGGTCATATCGTCTGCAAAAAGCCTTATAACAACATCAACCAATTGATGGCCTGAATTACTGTCAATGCAAAAAGTAATACTAATTTGAATCTCATTGGAAAGCATAGCAGGAACTACAGTTAACTCATGTATACCCAGTTAAACATAGATAAACACAGTTAACCTAACGGACGAGTTATGTCTATAACGGACTGTATTATCATTCTGCAGATATAATTCAATATCGTCTATATAGCCCAGTTAAGATATAGTGACAGTGGCGTCATCATTCATGTGTACCCAAAAGTTTTAAACCACTGCTGAAATAGGTAGAGTTTAGTTTTGTATTGAACTGTTAGTATAATCCTTAATACTTGTTTTTACACCGTACTAGTGGATTGTTCCACTGCTTCACTGGATTTTTATCCTAACTGGACTGTACATGGATACATTATCTCCGTCTGTGTAGACCAAACATAAGTACAATACAAGTTCAGCTATATTGAGCAGTATGGAGAATCACGTGATCAAATGAATAACGTTCGCACTCAAAACATTGGCCATCTCGTCAGCTAGCGGTGAGTTTTCTTGATTAAAACGATCGTGCATTTAATATGGTTATATTAGATAGCCTAAAGTACATCTCATTTATGTGAAAATTCCCGACAAGTACCGATTTCGCTCTATCTTTAGCTGTTTTTAATTGATGCTCGACCAAATGCAGTTTTCAACCGAGTGTTATAATTTGGACGATCATCAGTTAACAACAGTTTTACTGCTAAATGTAGAGCAACATTGGTAATTGTCTAGATATATTTAAGACTGTGTAATATAGTGTGCTGCAAGAACTTTTGCTGTATTGTTTTCTAATGACTGACATTGAAACATGTATAATATATATGTTATTGATCAGCGATTGAGCGATTGGAAATTTAGACAAAATAAACAAAATGTTACAAGGATTTTTCAAACTGATATTTTGGCTGTTATGTACTTTTGATACTATAGTGTGCGATCGCTATAATCAAGAAAAAAAACTCACCATGAGCGGACGAAATCGCAAATGTTTTGATTGCGAACGCTATTCATTTCAAATAATTTTATCACGTGATTCTTCACTCTGTTGAGGAAGTACATAACAGCCAAAATATCAGTTTGAAAAATCCTTGTAACATTTTGTTTATTTTGTCTAAATTTCCAATCGCTCAATCGCTGATCAATAACATATATATTATACATGTTTCAATGTCAGTCATTAGAAAACAATACAGCAAAAGTTCTTGCAGCATAAATGTCAAGTTATTTTTAAAACAAAATACATTGCACCCTTACCTCAGTCATTCAATAGATACCTCGACCTATCACGTGATATTATGGTGTTGTTACGATTATGCATATAATATTGTCAACCATTTTAACAACCACTTTATGTAATTTAATTCATTGCGCTCAAGGGTAAAACTTATCGGTACATCTGCAAATTACATTTTTAATTTACCATTATTTATGGGAGTGGTCTCCCTTAGCCCTCCTCAACCATCTTATGTGCGCGTAATTTTAACGAGTTCGCGTAGGACTTTTCAACCAGTTTTCATTGTAAAATTCAACTTACCCATCGAATAATTCTGGTGGAAATGTCATATCTACTTTCTAGAAGGACCTTCTCTTCATTACTAAATGCAGTTTTTGGAGCAGCGTTATTTCTCATCTGCGTAAAAGGTACACTTTTGTTGTCACGTCTATGTTTTATATTCATCTACGGTTCCATTACCAAACAAACTTACCGTGTAGTTTAAAGATTAATTTCTTTGTTTATTTGTTTCTCAATGAATGTTCAGTTATAAATTATTCGGCGACTCGTTCGCCTAACCAGTTTTCCTGGTCTGTATAGTAGCTATGACTATCAACTGCTAACCGGAACCAACAACTTCTCAAGGTGTTTCAGACTCGGTATTGTTGTCAACTCAATGAAGGGTGCCACCCGCCACAAATTTGAATCGAAGCCGAATCGAATTACATTCAAGCTCTCTATAACCTTAACTTGAATTTTAATAATTTCTCCTGGTTTCCGCTGCCTTTACTGTAGCAAATATTCTGGATTTGGTCAACTACAAGCCGAAATTGTTGTTTCGAAAAATTATTATAATAAACGACCATTGTACTCATAAAACATACCGAATTGCTTAAGAAGTGATTAATATTTGTCAACATATATTAATATACTAGTAAGTATTTCATCAAGAAGTATATAAAGTTGGTTCAGTGCAAACTCGACTGTTAGATAAAAGGTGCTCATATATTCTATCCCATGTATATAATTTTACAACAAGTTATCATTATTCGCGATAGTGTCTGTCCATTTTAATTTACTTGTTAGTGTTTAGACAATACCCCCTTTAGAAAAACTGAAGCCTTAGGGTAAACATTTATTTAATATGAATACAAAATGTTTACATTGAAGATATTCGTAATGATATTGGTAAGCATTTGTTAATTGTATTTTAATTAAGTTCAAAACATGCTATGCCTGCAGGCTAAATATATATTATATACACGTGATAATCAACACTAATCTATGAGAAATATGTCATTGTTATTTCATGTAGTGTTAACGCATTTTTTTTCGTGATTTTTCATAGTTATGCAGAGTCCGAGCAAAGGTTGGTGCCTAAGCCCATCAGTACGTGGGAACCAACACCATAAGGGACTCTGCATAATTATGATATTATATAACGCAAAAAACATGCGTAAACGTTATCATAGCATACAAAATAACAATTTATGAGTATGTATTTCCAAATAATGCCACTCTGGCAGGGAATTTTGTGCGACAACAAATTTTACGTCATACCAGTTTGTGTAAAGGGCATCGACTTCCGGGATCGGCTCATACCAAACATTTTGTGGTTTGTTTGTATTTATTATTTAAATCTTATAGAAAGTCAAACAGTAGTTACAAATAAAAAGTTAACTGCAGTTCATATTACGCTGTAAATCGTTAATTGTCGTTGGCTGGGACCTGAAACGAGCATACGTAAAACTGGACACCAACAGCGCGCTCTCGCGTGAATCTTCATGTCTATGCATGAGTTTCGTCCCGTCTCTAACGTATGAGTAAAATTCGTGACTATTTTAAGCTAAACTGATTTAAAATTCTGGAAGAACAACAGCAATGCATTTTCTTTAGAACACGCTCTTAGATGTGGAATTTGAAAATCTGTTTATATTGTTCCATAGAATATCATCAATAAGGATGATCTATTCACAATAGGGCTGACAATGATTATAATGTCTAGGAGCCGACGCACCTCCGGCAACCAGTGCTAACGAACATGATAAAAGATACAAGTGATCAAGTCAGTACATTCGACGAAGATACTCTTCTTACACTGTTGTGACCAATTTATGTAACATAAAGCTTTAAATTGTAATACATAAAACATACGATAATGTTAGATTTGTTCCATTTTCTTTACAGAATAATTGGATATTTGATTTCTGGTTCTTTCAGGTCTTGTTTACTACATCTACCGTGACCAGGGGATCAGCTATAGTGACCAGGGGATCAGCTATAGTGACCAGGGGATCAGCTCTCCCAGCCAACCACATGTAGTAAAGGTATACCATTATATTCAATATATTATACTACTAGTATATTTGCACGTATATCTTAATACGTATATTTTCTTTAGACATATTTTATCAATTTAATACATAGTGTCGACATTTCATGCACAAGAAAGCCATACTTCAAAATACGAGTAGGAATGGAATGTTCTATCTTTCAAAAACTTCTCCATTGACAATGGCCACCTTTTCACCAATTTCTACAAATTGCTTTAAAGTGTCAGACTTTTGTTAAAACTAACCTAACGGTTTTTTTATTTCCTCAAGACACACGATGGAACGAGAATAATAGAGATTCCATGTCTATACATGTGCTTCCCAATTCTTAATTTATATGAAAATACAAGTACAGCTGATCGCATTTGACAACATAAGTAAACCACAAAATGCATCCTTATTATAAGTGTAATTCAGTTTAACATTGCAAGAAATGTTCTTGACATGTCAACAAAAAGTTAAAAAAAGTAAGTATCCCATCCTTAGACCGATTTTCACGAGATATGTACGACGCTCAAGACGAGAATGAACACTACCCACGCAACTCAATTTGTTTCAACAGAAGTCAACAGTTTTCCCCAAACCATGCCCAACTGATATCCATGCAGTTGAGTCGGTTCCGGGCATAAACTGTGATGACCTGTTCCACAGAACGTTTAAGTTGCGTGGGAAGTGTTCATTTTCGGCTTGAGCGTCGAGCATATCTCGTGAAAATCGGTCAAAGAACAAGGTTCGTTTTGTTAACATATGTTACTTGTCAACCATGAAAGCAGTTTTATAGCGCTTTACAATGCATACTGGTACACCATAATATTTAATTGTTACAGACATTATTTTGAGAAAGTTTTGTAAGAGCCTACTGTAATTATTATGTCAAGTTTCGGGTACAGATTGTAGTAACGTGTTAACTTTTTATCAATTTGTACAAACAGGTTCTGTATTTTACATAAACTATAATTTTTCAGAAAGAATTGCCAGTGCAAGTTAATAAGGACGATGGGGAAGTGCAATCCGAATCCCACCGTGAGAAAAGCTTGGAGACTCAAAGGTTGAGAAAAGAGCATTTAAAGGCTGCGTGTGACGCGAGCAGTAACAATATACCAACTGGACATCATTTAATGGGCTTGTATTATTTTAAAGGATCGCTACATTATTGTAATGTACCCAAATTTGGAACAACATTTCTAATAGACTTCTTCGCCGAGGCTTTTAAAACCACTGGCATTGACAGGGAAGATTACATTCCTAATTCGTCTGCAAGTAAACAAAATCAATTTTCGTACATTAATGTTGGCGATCCATATACACGACTTTTTTCAGCATATAAAGATAAACTGTACAAACCAGATAATGCGTTCTGGAACAAAATTGGAAAGGAGGTAGTTAAAGTTGTTAGGGACAATGACGACGCTGGACATGATATAACATTTGAGGAATTCGTTTGGTATGTCGTTGATGCTCACGAACGTGGAATAGAATTGAACCCCCATATTGAGCCTATTCATAAACTGTGTAACCCATGCCAAACACATTTTGACTTTATTGGTAAAAAGGAAACAATGTCGGATGATCTTGAAAATTTGTTTGAAATTTTGAATACTAATGGTATTGTGAAAGATGAAATTTCGGTACCGACGATAGAGAACACAATCAAGAAACGTGTTATGTATGCGGGATCAGCTAACATGGTATACGATGCTCTTAAAAACCACCCACACCTGTCTGCTTACAAACTGTTTATCCGACATTGGTCAATGTTTCAGATGGGAGGTTTAATATTGAATCAATTCGAGATGCCATTCAGTGAATCTGACATTAAATATCTTAGTAATAAAATTTATAAAGCAGCTTTGTTCAAAGCAATAGACAACAGTGTACACGATAAAGAACAGCTCAGCAAACAACGACATGAGGCACTTGTCCAGGCATACAGAACTGTACCATTGTCATTGATGACTAGACTAAGAGAGTTTGTAAAAGTTGACTGTTTACTTTTTTCCTACGATGATAAACCAGCTTATCTCTTTGATAGAAAGAATTACAACGATCCAATAGATCATTGGTACATGAAAGGGTTGTAAGATGAAACTCAATGTAGATATTAAAACTCACTAGGCGGTGGAAGTATATATAATATTAATACTTTCGAAGTAAAAGTTGTTCGAAAATATGTTTACATGTAAAAAGTATTATTTTTCATTTTTATGTTGTCTTTTTGTGACGTTCGTGCTTCGTGTTACTATGAGCTATTATTTATTCGCTGACGGATGCGTTGTCATATATTATCTATAGCAATATGTTGTCGTGTTCTGATATAAAACCAGACGCTTTTAACGCAGTACTCAACAGAAACAACTTAGTTCTAATTCCACAATATGGATCAAGCAAAAAAAAAAGAAATAACGCATACCACAAGCATACAGTTCTGATCGGTTGACACCAGACTTACTACAGTAAGATTCAAATGGTATTGGAACAAGCCAAGCATCTGACTATGAAGGTTTAATTTACTACGTTGACAACTACTTGTCGACATGGCGGCAAATAAGTATACTTGGAGATGTTAAACATGTAATTTTTGGAACCAGGGGCCTTATTCACAATCGTTGTAAGTCTAAAACTCAGACTTAGACTTAAAATTGTCATTTTTCATAATTAGTGGTATTTTTTTTAAATTACATTTAACCATGTGAATTTTTATCGGACTATTGGTTTTTACCAACTGAACATGTATACCAATGTTTATCAAAATTGGTACAATTATAACAACATAGTCTAACATGAGAGCGAATAGAACATTTGACTTAAGACTTACAACGTTGGTGAATAAGGCCCCAGAAGACGATGCACACAATGTCATGTGTATATCACCACACACGCTTGCATGAACTGTAGGGTACATTGCGGGTTTTGTTAAGGAGGTTCGAGCTTCCGTGTGCACATTCGCGAAAATTCACACTTGCTTTAAATAAAAACCAACATAAAATTTAGTTCCTGTGATTGCATTTTCATGTAAATGTCAATAAATGAAAATAAACGTAACAACATTGTATTAAATTGATATATATTTACTTTTTTGCATGCAAGAAAAGTGGATTATGAATGCTGGGCGAAGAGAGATAGTTTGCACTTCACAACAGAGGTAGTGTTTGTATTAGATACACACTTTTTAAGTTTCATTTAAGTGGGAGAAGATAACGTTCAACATGATGATATATCGCTGGCTTAGAATGAGAAGGTCGTAAGTGCCTAATGCATATAAATTTGGATTCTACATCACAAGGTGCTACTTATAAGCCTATTTTCATGAAAACCGGAATTTGTCATGTTGACCACACTGAAGTTGAAAAAGCTTTGTTTAACCATAAGTAAAGAGTAATTGTCAGACAGTTTTTCTTCTTTTTTTTCTCGAAATATTGATTTTTTAGATACGACCTTCTCATTCTAAGCCAGCGATATGCTAATACTGGGCTTGTATGTTATGTTATTCCCCTCCTTCCCTTGCTCGGGAAGAAATTATCAACGTTTCGTCACTGTGCATGAGTTTGCCCAATTCCCCACTGCAAAAGAGCAGGATGACTAAGTTTCACAAAGAAAATAGAAGTCCTATAGATTATACCTCAATCACTTATCAATTGAATCCCGCAGGCTTCTACCTTTCCCAAGTCCTCGCACTACTGCAAGAATGAGGGGTTTATTCCACACCAAAATAGCGGGGAAATTTAGCCGATGATATACTTCACTTGATAGCATGCAGCTGAGGTGCAAGCATATGCATGTTTTACGCAATTCATGCACTTATTCACGATTGAACAAATTCCTAAAATACTGTCTCGAAATCACAACATTATTGTATGTTGTTTAGCGAACCAGCGAACTACTTCAAGCGTAGTTAACTTCCCGACTTTTACATGCATGTCTTTTACGCGTTTAGAATTACTACGCACTTAATTTCAATTAATCACATATCATCATTATTTACTTGGTTTTAAATTTGATAAACAACCTAGTTCTAAGTTTCATATAATCAGCATAATGAATTCAAATAGAAGAAATAAGGAACTACATTGTCTTTGAATGAATTCGGACAGATTTAGCTTAGATATTAAGGAGAACAGTGTTTGAAATCGGGTTCTGTATAAATTTTGCTTCGTTACCCAAACAAATACTAAAAACACAAGCGAGATGCTTTTGCTAAACAAACTATGACCTTAATTTAAATGTTTAAGTAATAGATACAGTGCTAGTTTTTTTTATCAAAAGTGTCCTCTTACAACCGTTATAGGATAGTTTTGTAAGGACTAACAAGAAATTGTCCGAGGCGAAGCCGAGAATAACTTGTTGTTCGTCCTTACAAAACTATCCTATAACGCTTGTAAGAGGACACTTTTGATAAAAAAAAATTGTACTTTTACTTATACTCCGGCAAAAAGTAAATGATCTCCAGAGAGACAATAGTTGGCACAATCAATTCTGTCACAATTCATGAGCAGAACACATATTGAATTTTAGAAAATATGACTCTATGTAACATAATAACCATGGCCTAACACATCTGAGGGATTACCTGTCATATAGATTGAGTTAAAATCAAGAAACTATTAATACAACATATAAAGCTGAGATTACACAAGCAATTATTTTCCACATTCATGGATTAAGGCTTGATGCACAAAGGTATATAGCATATTATTTGTCTTCATTTTTTTTAAGTAGATGATTGTTATTGAATTATTTATAAAGTTAATGTTAATTTTCAAACAGGATCATGTTAGCCAATTCTTATATATATCTAAAACTGCTCAGTTGATGTTAAGACAGTGTGTTTTATTTTATAAATGTTAAAAATGTTTGTATTATAATAGCGCCGTAATGAATTGACACATGTTCTAATTTAAACATTTATTTTCATAGGGCTACATAATTTGATGATTACTCACTACAATATAATGTTGTATTCGAGTGATTCTAAGTTGAATCACGTGTGTTCATGAAGACAAGTAGAAAGTTATAACTGCTTTCGATCATTGTATAATAATAATTCAGGATTCTCGTCGGTTGCACAATGTATTTTTTTTTATACATTGCTTATAGGTTTACTGTATTCCTCCTGATAACCAATAACGTAAAATCATTCAATTTTGATGGATTTTGCTCTCACCTTTGTGGACAGCTATATTAAAGGATTAGCCATTGCCCTATAATTGTTGGGGTGTAGATTAATTGTGATTATTTTGTTTTAGTATTTAGTTCAAACAAGACTCATATGAATATAATATAAAAAAAAACGCTACCTTTCATTTTTTATGATAAGGTTTCACAAACGACACTAATTAAAATGTAATGCTGCAAATTTGATTAGTTTACAGTAGCACAGTCATGTTAATCCCTCGTTGTGTGTTTTTACAATTTTTAGTCTTCAGGCAATCAGTAGTGACATTTATTTAACTGTGTTTGTGGTTATGCAAATTTGAAATAGTTTGAAGCTTAAATTGACCAATCATTTTCTGAGAAAATGTCTCACAAAAGTGTAACATTACACAAATAATGTACACTTTATGAATGGTGTCAGTGGGCATGACGGAGTATAACACAGTTTCAATTTGAACCAAATGCAGAATATCGGTTTCAGACATAAACATACGTGAACGAACGAATTCTATACAACATTGTACGACTCGGCGTTCGCTCAGCAGCAACCAATTGACATAACTCGGTTACCGGTATATTGTGTTTTATAGTCCATTTCTTATGAGAAGCATTTCTCTTGTTAACCTATTTAATGTTTGTTATACTCGTAAGTAATCCCCTGGTATTTACATTATTAGTGACATTACTAATCAATGATGTTATTCATTTAAACATTTAATGAAGTGGGAACCAATACTCAAATATATTTGTTCATGTTCCAAACAAATAAATGTAATTATGAACATGTTTGTCGGTTGGTTAATTGTTTTGCAAGTCTAAGTAGTTATTTTATTGTAGAGCTGAAGAAAGCATTATAAAGTTATTTATTTTAAAGTGGACCTTGGAAGAACCCACTGAGTGTTTGCATAATTTAATAGTTTAATCGTGGTATGTGTTGTATACAAAAATAGTAAACTTCATACAATATTGATTGGCAAGGTCAAATACTGTAGCAAGCCTTTTTATTATCCCTCAAACCTGTCAGCCAACGTGTTCGCCATTCGGTTAGCAAACCTGTCAGCCAACTTGTTCGCCATTTTGTAAGCCATTCGGTTAGCAAAACTGTCAGCCAACATGTCAACCAAGTTGTTAGCTAACCTGTCAGCCAACTTTTTAGCCATTGTGTTTGCCAGTCACCCACTCATCACCGTCTTTAAACACTGATTATGTCAACATACATTTCTGATGAAGATGCTTTTAAATACATTTGAACATAATACTTGGTAAAGATCCGAGTTGGTAACCATATTTGATAATGATGTGGTGTTGTTTTGAATCACTTGGCACCATGACTAGTTGTACGAGGGATGGACAATATATAACGGGAAAAACTTTTTTAATACCAGTTATTTTCTCAATATATTGTATGCTGTACCATATAAAGATGTTGCAATGAATTGCACAAAGTAGTGTTGTAATAAATGAAATAATAAACTATAAATAACGTTTTTGCCGACCTATGAAACCGGTAGACGGGGCAATGTAATTCTTTTTTTTTTGTAATTCTCTTTTTATTTTCCAATTTTCAACATACTATTAATACAATATGTACAATATGATAATTTCATGATATGCGAAAAATAGTTTACACAAATTGTTCAAAGCATCAATGAAGATAATAATACTCATTAGTCGATGGATACCTTATATACTCCCTAGAAAATTTGTGATTGAACGTAACACTTTTGCGCACTTAAAAACTTATGTTGCATGAAACATGAACTGGTTGATGTGTTTAACAAGAAAATATTTAATCATATGCCAGTATAACAACGTCGTAGAACAATGTACATTGATGAAATATAAGTTCAACGTCGTAGAAAAATACAATGTACACTGATAAAAGATAAGTTCTAATATATACTGTCGATGATACTAGATACTATTTTAATCTATAAACACAAGGGGGAGTATTCCCGTTTAACATATTTATTAAAGTTGTTTGGATTACCTCCCTTATTATCTTCGATGTATTTAAGCAAAATTAATAACACGTAGAACAATGTGCATTGATAAAATATAAGTTCAACGTCGTAGAAAAATACAATGTACACTAGCTGATAAAAGATAAGTTCTAATATATACTGTCTATGATACTAGATACTATTTTAATCTATAAACACAAGGGTGTTCTAATATATACTGTCGATGATACTAGATACTATTTTAATCTATAAACACAAGGGGGAGTATTCCCGTTTAACATATTTAGTAAAGTTGTTTGGATTACCTCCCTTATTATATTCCAATGTATTTAAGCAGAATTAATAACTTTTAACACAGGGTACATAGATCATGATGTGTTAAATAAGAAAATACATATTTACATATCATACATTTTTTTACATAAGGCACAAATAGGAAAACGTTTTTTTTTTTTTAGTTTTATGTGATAGTATTTTATAACAAGTGTAACTTAAATATCAAATACATATTGGAGATCATAGGCTATAAATGAAAGTTGTGTCCTGATAGCAGTTTAGTAACATAAATAAAAGAGGGTCGTTTCTGTATCAAAGAAGACTTTTCGGTTAAAGTTTGACTTTGTACTGTAAGGATCTAATACAAAATTACTAATAATTTTAATATATTTATATGTGAAGTCAAAGGTTTAGGTATCTTCATCCAGAGCTGCTGTAAAGTGGTGCCATTTTCTATTAAAAAGATTTAATGTACAGGTTTTTCTTGCTTGATACTTTTCAGTTTTGATATATGACATTACCGCAATGTAATTCTAATAAGTAAAACGTAATGTTTGTTATGTTCACTAGCTCACTCCATAGGCCCAACTTCATTATCATTTTCGAAACATTTTCCAGAATACTGTCCGTTAACATTCATAAGTCATTGCCAAGTCGATACCGAGTTGATAAGTCATTCGTGATCGCCATACTTCGGTGTTTCGTTCCTAACATTCAACATTTTAAATAAATTTAAGACGTCGACATCACGCTATGCTCTGTTCGCGTTAGATCACGCGTTTTGTCATCCATTTTAAATAACTCATAATAAACATAGATCGTAGTTTTTAACATGAAATGATCACAAAAGGATCACCAAGTAAAATACACAACATCATTGTTACTAGTTTCCTTCGAAACTAAATAATTTATCAAATTCCATTGATCTTCCGCGTTGTCAATTGATATATTTATATTAAACTCGTTGTGTAACGAGCTACAATAATCATTAAGCAAACATAGATTATCCTTCAATTTGTGGAAGATATGTCCAACACAATATTTCACTAAGGACAAAATATCATTTCTGTTTTCCACTTAGCATCTGATATACGTGATGAGATACTTTATAAACCAAACAGCATTGAATGTCTTAATATGTAAAAATGGTAAGCCTAAGATCCCCTCCACACTTCTGGGTGGGGTTCCCTGGACAATCTGCATGACACTCGCTTTCAGACGGTGCTATATTTTCATCAAAACTGTTTCCACAAAAGCATTCCAAACCGTACTGAAAGTAAAAACAGACCAATTAGTTAATTAGTGCTCATACGAGAAATGAAAAGCTCTGAACCAAAAACGTTAGGTACATAATTACATAGTTGGAGTTATAATCATGAGATGTTAGATGACTAAAGCCAAGAAACTAGGGTTAAGCCAACTTAACAATTCATTTCAATGGAGTCAGAACTCTGCTAATGCTTAAAACATCTGTGACAACTTAGATTCATATGTCCATGAAAACAATGGCTTACATACTAAATGTACATGTATGCATATAGCGAAAGCCAAATTTCATAATTTGAAAGCTAAAATCATCTCTCTTAACACTATAAAGCGACCCTGATCAATCTCTATCTAAATGGTGCACACTTACATGACGTGACAAATAAGCATTATGAAGCTACGCGTGGCAACGTTTTAGTTTTAATTGTTGGACGTTCTAAATAGAGGTTAAATGTAGCTTCCATACAAAATGAAATTAATCTGTGACTACTTAAAACAAATTAGTTGCATTTAAGGAAAATGGCAAATCACGCAGTAGTGTCTCCCAGTTTGTTAGTTCGGATTAAAAGACAATAACACATCTACAAAGGAGCAACAAATCAAATATTCCATCTGCAAGTAACAAACAAAATATTCAATATGTTTCCCGTGTGGAAAAAGTTACAGTGATAAAGATGATCTGACATCGAATTGATATGCGCAGGGCCAAAATGACAGTCAATATGATTGAACAACCTATAATTTACCAAACGTTAGCGTGTAGGCACATTTGTACATTTTGTATATCATTACCACAGTACATCTGTCCTCCTATCGCACTCCTATCGTGATACGAAGTATTTAAACGGTAATCTATATAAATGAATAAATTTCACCATTTTTTTTCTTATTCCACTAACATTGTGTCATTGTTAATCTGCAATAAAACACTCAGACTGGTGTTTGTCAATTTAAGAAAATCATCCAATTTTCAGAAATATGAAGGAACTTTTGGAGGGCACTTGTATAAACACGACATCTCTTATAGTTACCTGTGTACCACTATATATGAAACCTAGATCCGTACAGTATTGTGAACATAACTTATTTGTCAACGACGGTTCGTCCGGCATTTGACTTCCAGTCAAGATTCGATCCCAAGTATCAATATAACAGCCGATATAGAATGGTCTTACTCCGACACCTGTAAATTTAAACATTTTATGACGGAAGGATTAAAAGATACACTGTAAAATTAATATACTGATATAGAATAGGGTGGACATACCACGTGATCTTTTGGCTAAGTCAAAAAAAAAATCTATCAACAAAAAAATGAAACAGTTTGAAATGATATTTGTTGGACGCTGAAGCCGAGAATGAGCACTACCCACGCCACGTTATTGGTTTCAACCGAAGGTCACATATTTTGCACGAAACCTAATCAAATGCTATTAAGTTGTGTGTGTACTGGCTAGTGCTGATTCTCGGCATGAGTATCGAACAGAACTCGACAAAATTTTAGTTTTACTTTAATATCAACTCAGCCAAAAAGTCACGTGTGTCCAACCTGAGATTGTTTCAAAATATATGTTACAATTTCGTACATACAACGCTCCATGCTAGTTTGAAAATGAATTATGCCTTTCAGATACTTTAAAATGTGGATCTTTATAAAAATGATTGGTTTATATGACGTTAATTTTTGACGTAAACACGCTCGTCACATAGCATCTTGACGACGTCATAGCAACGGCATTATCAGAATTACGGATGCTAAACGTTCAGTTTTAAATTGGAACTAACATAAATTTTACAATGATACTCTGTTTTGTTGAAAAGATAGATTTCAAATTTATTCAACTTGATTATTTACTTTGCCAAATCAACTATTCTTATTATGAATGCTCAATTATGAAGACACCTTTTAAAATGGTATAAAAATGTCTTATAAAACATTTACTGTCGGGCCATGAGCCGTTATATGAATTCGTGTAATCAAAAGAAAACACATGTTTTATTTCCCCAATTTTTTGGGCCTTAAACGCCCCTTATCATACCTGCTCCTTTTGAGTGCGCACATAATAAAATGTCATTTTCACATTATTCTAACTTTAAAGAACCATGCCTTTTGTACTTGTACGTTTATAACTTGATTAATTCAATCACTTAGCCGTAATTGATATTTCACTCAGCATCAAAAATGGCTCACCGTGTGTATGTTTCATGTTATGTAATACTTATACGTACCATAGGCTATGGCGTTGTTTGGATTAGCAGGTGTCTGAAATGCTGTGGATAATGGACATCCAATACACGTTTTATTTCCCGGAATGACGAAAATTAACCCACAGTTTGTATCTAATTCGCACAATACTGCACATTTTGTAGGTGAATGGCTTGATACTGAAAATCGTATATCAACGCACATCCTCCCGTCCAGTCCTATAACTCTTCGGTATTTACTGATATCCATCGCAAAACAAATGCAAAACACGCTTCCAAATAAATAAATTGGACGAATCATTTTAACTAACATTCGTTTTTTGTTCGACCATATAGATTTATAAGGACTCCTTAACACATTTATTTCAACAGTGCGTCTGTAAAACTATGTAAGTGTCCGTACTGAATAAACTTCTACAACTGAACTAGTGTTTTTTCCAGGCCCGTGTGCGCCATGCCCTTTTCTACCGACGTAGCAATGCGTCATGCTGCCCTCATTAAAGGTCATTAGCGCCAAACTCCTACAACTGAACTAGTTCACATATTGTTCTTAATAATTCAAAAGCTTTTCAGTTATAAGTGTTGTACTTAAATGCTCGATAAATCAATCATTCAGAGGGGTTGAAAACAACTCTGCTATAAGAAAAGATACGTATAGGATATAGAGAAAGTTGGGACGGGTACATAGAGCTATTCTGGGTAAGGCGCCAGTCAATTGATTCTTTGCTCCAAACCCGGGGAAGGGTGGTGGTTTTACTTTTGCTTTTCATACCCCAATGACAATACAGAAGACAGAAGGTCCCATTACACAAACCCTAAACCAGTTATTAAGACTATATACACATGTATTAAGATAAACGCATTACTCGACGCTGAGCGATTACAGTATCTCGGCTACCTCACTATAATCAGCAAAATGTGCTATAATCACAGTGTAAAGCCGTATCGGCACCCCTCTGTGCAAAACGTTGCATCGGCACCCTCTCTGTGCAAAACGTTGCATCGGCACCCTCTCTGCGCAAAAACGTTACATCGGTACCCTCTCTGTGCCAAACGTTACATCGGCACCCTCTCTGTGCAAAACGTTGCATCGGCACCCTCTCTGTGCAAAACAATGATTTTTGGGGACACCAGTCAACAGGAGAGGTACGTAAATCATTGATTTGCCAAAAAAATAAAGATAGCACACGGAACAACCCAATGATTAACCACTGTCCTCATGCTGTTCCATTTGCCAAAAGTTCAGACTAAGGTGGAATGTTGTACTCCTGTTTTTGACACTTAAATGTGATTTTTCGTCAATTTCGGAATTATCTCGCACCTCAGATGGAAAGTCCCTGAACCAATCTGGCCTCTAAATGCTTATAATACATGTATGACAACTTTCATCAAATTTAGCAAATACAGCCTACCTTCGGTTTCGTTGTGGCACCGGTAACAAGTTACAAAACATGTGATCTTTATGTGACAATTTAAATTGCCATTGAAATTAATTGAAAGTCCAAAGATAAAAATGATTATTTTGTCGACATCAGTAGGCTTTATATGGATTCTATATTGTAATTGATATATCAAACTATAAATGGCATGCTTTAATCATATTATGTACTCGTATTTGCCAGAGAGTAGCCAATATTCAACTTATCAGAAAATACACGAATATCCGTAACCGTTTTACTTACGGATTCACTGACTTCGTAAATTCGACCATTTGTGTTTATTAATGCGTTTAAACCGTTATATAGTCATTTAATATCATTGGAATGGCTCAAAAGCTCGTAGAGTACAAGCGTTGTCAACAGCAGAATTGTTTTCATTCGCTACAACTAGACACGGGATATTTGCAGAACATGCGCGTCACGTGACGTGTATGTCGGCATATTTCCACGTACTCTAGCAAGACAATTGTGCAATGTGTCAACTATCTGCTTTTATGCGATTTATGATAACAATTCGTCCATTTCACGGATAGTCTATTTGTGACAGAATTTAATTCTCCTCAGTAGTAACATACTTTGGACATCATCGACGCATGTGAGCATATTCATTTGATAGTTTATATTACAAGTTTGGTTATCATCGTCCACAGTTTATTTTTTAATTGGAGTAGTCTTGCCATTTACAAAAAAAAACCGAAATGTCGTTAAACAAATTCATTAGTTAATTGCCGACACTCGCCGACTGATTAAACAAATTAGTGACTGGTTCGTGTTTTGGCTGCCGGCCTCAGTTTTCAACAAAATCCAAGTCCTAAAACTGATCACAATTCTTCGACAACAAACCTGAACAGAAAACATTTCATGGTTACACAGATAGCAAGTCCAGATTACAATATGCAACACCATTTTATATACCGCACAGCCCTATTGTAATTCCCAACAATCAGCTGAAACCATCAATTTTACTGTCAGGTCGAGACCAAAAAAGCCATATTCGACCCCCTTTATGCGCTAACGATCAATGATGGAAGTATAACAGCTGCTGATATTTACAGATCAAGACTAGAAATCTTCAAAAATGTCGTCAAAAACCCTTGCCATTGCTGCCGGTTTTTTCCACAAAATACCTGAAAATATCCCATCCTATTTCACTCAAAAAGCAGTTCTGTCAGTCAGTAAACGCTTGGTGTCAAGATCAAAGCTTCTAGGAGATCAAAAATGTAAGCACATCAAATGCGAATGCAACATTAAGTAAAATTATGGTCACTGCCAGGGATGAAAACCTAAAACCAGCGATGAAATAAATAATTATGCAACAGCCCAATATTTAGCCAAAATTTCATCCATTATTAACTCTCTTAATGGCCAATTCTCATATGAGGCTTGAAAATTGTGGTCTGGTTCCTTTAAGCGCGAGAAAAATTAACGTTGCTGACTGGTCTATGCTTTTATGCAAAATCATGATGCAACCCATTTAAAAAGGTATCGACTGGTCCACATGTTTTTGTCAAGATAAATAGGCAACCAGACACCCGAGATCCACCATCGATGTAATATACACGTTTACACGTCGTATCCTAGGTGACACGACAGGATGTAGGACAGTCACATCCGCTATTCTGAAAACTAGAGACAGCACAATAAACAATAAAGCTGCTGATAAAAGAGCACTTGGCGCTAAAGGCCTTTGATGAGGGGAGCATGACGCATTGCTGAAAAGGGTATGGTGCTCACAGGACGGGAAAAACATTAGTTCAGTTATAGGAGTTTATTCTGGTCGGACACTTACATAGTTTTGTAGACGCACTATTCAAACAAATGTGCTAATAGTCCAGTCATTGAAGCTAAAAAATATGGTCAACCTCAAACAAATTGCAAA
This sequence comes from Spisula subtruncata, assembly GCA_963678985.1. NCBI lineage: Eukaryota > Metazoa > Mollusca > Bivalvia > Venerida > Mactridae > Spisula > Spisula subtruncata. The sequence goes on along the minus strand of OY787666.1, from coordinate 33,407,615 downwards.
ACAGAGTTTCTTTGCATTTTCATCATCTACAGACTATTATCAACTACAGACAAAACGTCAAATATGCGATTTCAGTGGGGAAAATACAAAAAAATCGACATGTTTAAGGTCACTTTTGGTAGCAATTTCAGCATTTTCCTTATTTCATACAACATGGGGAATTGTAAGTTCTAATAATTCACGTGTAAGTCGTTAAATATTTACTAATTGCACCTTAAACCTTTTATTTTCTGAAAGATACAACCTTCTTCTATCGAATACAAATATTGATTTTATCATCAGACAATTTATTTTTCATATATATGCCAGTCTACGTGTTGGTATACTACCCATTCAAATGTCGACAAAATGACTCAAAATAGCACTTGGAAGGGGAAACAGAAGTTTTACTCATTTCTTTAATATTAATCCAATTTGTTTAAAATTTACACATATCATGTGTTGTATACATGTATGTCTAATGGAAAAAGGATATTTGTGTTTAGACAGTATACAATAATGTCAATATACAAAATGTACACGAATTTATCGATTCGGGAGAAATAGTGATTGTTCTCTTTGTCTGTTCGTCCACACTTGCGTTTGTATTCACAATTTTGACTTTATGATTATGAAACTTGGTCAGAGGGATCATCTGAACAAAATTGAGGCCAAGGTAGAAAATGGATTATCAAGGATAAAAAACTAGGTCACTAGGTCAAATTTTAGCAAAACCTTGTGTAGTCGCTAGAGATCATAATGTTGACCTTATATTTATGAAACTTGGTCACAATAATAATATCAACAAAATCTAGGTCAAAGTTATAAATTGGGTCATCCGGGGTCAAAAAGTAGGTCGCTAGTTAAAATCAAAGGAAAACGTTGTGTAAGTACAAAATTCACAATTTTGGTCTAATATTTATGCAACTTGGTCACAATGCTCATCTCAAAACATCTAAGACAAGTAGGTTATTGAATAATTTTGGTCAAAATTAGGTCAATAGGTTAAAATAATTTATGCGACTTTTTGGCGCATGAAGGTTTGACTATTTTTTGACCTAGTGACCTAGTTTTAACTCATGATAAGTAAATATTGAATTTGACCTACATTTTGTCTTCATGATCCATGTGACATGGTTTCATAAAGATTAGGTAAAAAGGGCGCCTTCTAAAGATTTGTTCTATAATTTGGCCTAGTGACCTAGTTTTTAACTCAGGTTAATCCATTTTCATACATGACCTTGAGTTTTGTAAGGTGATCATTGTGACTAAACTTTACAAGTGTAAGGTCGAAATTGCGACCCCAGGTGACTATATCTTGTTTTTTCTTTATTTTGACCTAGTGACCTAGATTTTGGCTCCGGTTAACTCAAACTTTTATTTTACATAGACTAGCTTTCGATGATCATTGCTGCCAAGTTTCATAAAAATCAAACCAAAATTGCGACCTCTAAGCACGATGTAAAAATAAGTTACTGGTACAAGTCAAGATTTATTTACATCAAAAGTGACAAATATCGCGAAAACATGTAACAATTGAATATATTTGTAAATATCTCAAAAAGTCCCACGAATATTCAATTAGGACATTTTGTACATTGCTAAGGATAGCTTTACGCACCATATAAACACAAAACTGTTTGTTTTGCAATTAGTTTGAGGTTAAAAGTTAAAATGACTGGACTATAATGTGTTAAGAAGGCCTTATAAATCTATATCGTAGAACAAAAATCAATGTTACATAAACATGATTCGTCCAATTTATTTATTTGGAAGCGTGTTTTGCATTTGTTTTGCGATGGATTTCAATACATACCGAAGAGTCAAAGGACTGGACGGGAGGATGTGCGTTGGTATACTATTTGTAGTATCAAGCCATACACCAACAAAATGTGCAGTATGGTGCGAATCATATAATAACTGTGGGCTATTTTTTTTCGTACCGGGAAATAAAACGTGTTTTGGATGTCCATTATCCACTGCATTTCAGACACCTGCAAATCCAAACAACGCCATAGCCTATGGTACGTATAAGTATTTCATTAATAAATTTACTCTTTACTTAAAGAAAAAACAAGCTTTTATAACTTCATTTTGGTCAACATGATAAGTTCCGATGTTCATGTAAAAAGATGCGTAAAAAGCGCCTTATGATGTAGGATTCATATACATTGCACATCATTCTTATAATGTCGTAAGTGGTAGCTTCGACTTCTCATTCTAAGCCAGTGATGTCGCGAAAATGTTTAACTGTTTCAAACTTTATGTTGACAGTTTTTTACTGGTCAACTTAACCAAAAAGTCACTGGGTATGTCCACCCTGCTGTATGCCATTATATTAATTTATATCTTATATTTCTCCCATCATAAAATGGTTAATTTTGCAGCTCTCGGACACCGTCTATTCTATATCGGCTGTTATATTGATACTTGGGATCGGATCTTGACTGGAAGTCAAATGCCGGACGAACCGTCGTTGACAAATGAGTTATGTTCACAATACTGTACGGATCTAGGTTTCATCTACAGTGGTACACAGGTAACTATAAGAGAGGACACTTCTATACACTGCCCTCCAAAGTTTCTTTATATTTCTTAAATTGGATGATTTCCTTAAATTGACAAACACCAGTTTTATTAGTGTTTTATTGCAGATAAATAATGACACAATGTTAGTGGAATAAGAAAATAGTGAAATTTATTCATTTATGTAGATATCCATATCAATTCAAATACTTCGTAATACGTTCAAGAGTGTAAAGGAACTTCTAGAGGGTAGATGTACTGTGGTAGTGGTATACAATCGTGCTCACAAGCTAATGTTTGGTAAAATACAGATTTCCATTGTCATCGAATAGACTGTCAGTTGGGCATTGTGCATATGATTGAATGTCAGATCGTCTATATCAATGTAGCATTTTCCCCACTATCAAATCCGAACTAATAAACTCGAAGATTTCGCAAGTTTGTTTTTCCTTAAATAATTGTATTATCACATATTAATTTCATTTTGTATGGAAGCTACATTTAACCTCTATTTAGAATGTCAAACAATGAATACTAAAACGTTGCCACGCGTATCTTCATAGTGCTTTATTAGTCATGTCATGTAAGTGCTCACCATTTAGATAGAGATTTATCAAGGTCGCTTTATAGTATTAAGAAAGATGATTTTTGCCTTCAAATTATGAAATTTGGCTTTCATTATATGCATACATGTACATTAAGTATTTAAGCAACTGTCTTCATGGACATGTGAATCTAAGTCAACAAATGATGTTGTCACAGATATTTTGGTTCAGATTCGTTCAAAGCATTAGTAGAGTAGTGACTCCATTGAAATGAATTGTTTAAGTTGGCTTATAGGTTCTTGATATTGTCGAATGACAAGTTTTAGTATGCGTGCCCCATTACCATACCATGTGGACCAGTTATTCATAGGTCTTATTTTACTTTCAGTACGGTGTAGAATGCTTTTGTGGAAACAGTTTTGATGAAAATTTAGCACCGTCTGAAAGCGAATGTCATGCAGATTGTCCAGGGAACACTACCCAGAAGTGTGGAGGGGATCTTAGGCTTACCATTTTTACATAATATTATTAAGAATGTTGTTTGGTTTATAAATAGTTCATGCTCGTATGTCAGCGGATGATTCTATCTCCAGGGGCTTGTATTCACAAAGCATCTTAGTGGAAAACTGAAATATTTTGACTATTATTTTATTTGGACATATCTTCCACATATTGAATAGTAGGGCACAAACCAAAGCCACACAGCCACTGTGGCAGCGCCTAGCCACACGCGCGCAAGAGTCAGACATAGTACAAGCCATCCACATCCCCCAAAAATGGATGCTTCAAGCAAGCCTTATATGCTCACTCCGCAATGAATGATACACTGCGGACTTTGAATTTTGTGCATAATTAGTCTTAAAGGGAGTCTAACTAAGGATGGCTAACCTAAGTTTGCTTAATGATTACTGTAGCTCGTTATACAACGCCTTAAAATTATGCTAACATACAATGCTCTTCATAGCCTTGTTCAGCTGACATACTTAAGCAATATTTATGCCTTTATGAAACTTACTAAGATGCTTTAAGTATACATCCCCTGATGTAAGGAACTTGACTTATTACAACAGATGTATGGGAATTACCTGTATGTGTATATTGTAACATAGTTACGACAATTTACCTTGATGTTATGCGAGCGACAGGTTGTGACTAAATACAATGCGCATTAATGGAATGGGTCTTATTTTCAAAGGGTTACAGATGTGTTTATAGTAAATAGTATGGTTACGGTTAGGGTGAATGCAGACTAAAATCGCATAACGATGTTGCTCACCAACGTTATTTACCATCTTAATAAATTGTTTATTTTGTACGAGTCAATCAAAGTCTGCAATTTCGGAGTTCGACAAAAGGCTGTTACGTTATCTATAACAGGCTGTGTGTTTACACAAAGAAAGCTATGGGATGAATGTAAGCCTAAAATTAACTTCATATTATAAATTCGATTAGTTAAATGTGCACTTTAACTGTCGCTTGTGTAACACGCTGTGGGAGACGACCATATAGATTTGTGTTAATTGCACCGGCTGTGAAACAGGATCTAGATTTTAAAGTGTAATGTTTTAACTATCGGGTTGATTTATATAAGATCTGGCATGTAAAGAAAAATATAAATTTTCAAAAACAACCCGAAACTTTTCAAGGATACAGTACTCATTAAACATCTACTTCAAACGGGACTAGTTACTCTGAAAACAAAGTTCAGTGATATAGTTCTTTTTTCATCACACTTTATGTAAGAATAAATAAATTCTTCCTGGTAAGTTTGAACAAAAACTGAATGTGTGATCCAAACCTCTCAAACATCCTTAACCTAGATCTACGTTCTAGAGTCTACAAGTCACATACACAATAAACAGTGGCTTTAGACTACTTTATTTGTATTCTTACTTGTCTTATAAACATATAGATCTAATACGTTTTATTGTATTACATTTTGTATTTGTCAAAGGACCACTGTGACGTCATCAGACTCTAGTAGCATGTTACGTCACTGAAGGGTTAACGCATTCTTTTTCGTGCTATTACATCTGCAGAGTCCCGAGGGACGGTTGGTGCCCAAGCCCGTCAGGGCGAGGGCACCAACACTGCCGAGGGACTCTGCAGATTTAATAGCACAAAAAGCATGCGTAAACGCTATTATAGCATAAAAACAACACTTTATTAGTATGTTTTTTCAAAATTATGACATTTTAGCGGGACATTTTGGGCGACGTCGGGAAAACAAACGCGACGTCGCTTAGCAAACGTTACGTCACATACATGTTTTTGTTATGAGCGTCGACTTCCGGTATCGGCAAATACCAAGAAAACCGTGACATTGGGGGTTTGTTTACGTTTATTTTTTTACTATTATAGAAAATTTATTAGTAGTTACAATTAGAATGTGAATTACAGTTCATATAACGCTGTAAATCATTTATTTTCGTCGGCTGGGTCCTGAAATGAGCATACTTAAAACTGAACACCAACAGCGCGTGTGCGCGAGAATCTTTACGATAACGTACCTTTTGTTCCCCGTTTAAGTATGAGCAAAATAACCGTTTTTATGCTATAATGTGCATTCTTCTATATCAACAGCGATCTGGGGCCTTATGTTCACCAACGTTGTAAGTCTAAAATATAGACTTAGACTTTACATCGTCAAAATGTTTTGCTCTCATGTTGATATAAATGTACCGATTTTGATACAAATTGGTATACATGTTCAGTGGGTAACAACTAACAGTCCGATAAAATTGCACATGGTTAAATCTAGTTTCAAAGAAATGCCAGTGGTTATGAATAATGACAAATTTAAGTCTAAGTCTGAGTTTTAGACTTACAACGTTGGTGAATAAGGCCCCTGGTATATGACGTCATCTAACTAAAATTACATTATGTTACGTCACTATGCATTTATCTATATCAACATTGACATTTTATGTGGCGTCATCTGACTGAATATTTTTGTGACGTCACTGGCCTTCTTCTTGATACCAAATAATGTGCAAATAATCCAAAGGATGAACCCATAATATACCCCTAAAACACATCAAATCCTATAACCGCCCAACCCCCAGTGTTAACTAACTGCTACTTTAAGAACTATTTATTGCAAATAATCGATTTTCATTTCAGCGTGATTTGCGAGTTATGTTATTCTCTAGATAGATATGTAACATAACCAAACTTCAGCCTTAACAGTAATGGTGTATTCAAAACGTTGCTTATTCATCAATTTAAATGATAATGATTTAAAATCGATATGTAAATAGAATCTATGCCAAATCTTGACATTCCACAAGTGAAATTTTATTTTTTCTTCTTTGAGATTGTTTATAGGATATACCAAAATTAAGTGAATATTTGACACTTTTTATTTATTTTTGCAATACACCTAAACGTGAGACAGTTCCTTGAAATTCAATTTCATATTAACAGTTACCGACACCTCGTTTTACAGATTTACATATCTTTTGATTTTGTGTGTATGTGTTATGAATTGAAATTTACTGAATGGCTCACGGCTTAAATTTATCTATACATATTTTAAATATTATATCAAGTCGGAAAATACAGCATGATTGTTCACCAATGTCAAGATGAATTATATTTCATTTCTGAAAACAATTTTTGGAATTTCAATTATTTTTATCACAGGTAAATAACGTTTACATTTTTGTACTTATTTTATTATTTTAATCGCATTTTATATCGTTTGTCAACCAAAGTGCAGTTATAATATAAAAGGTGTTGACTGCTTAAAGGTCTAACACGGAGAATTTGCCCCGTAAGGCTACTTGAAGCGAGAAGAAAGTTTTCTAATATAAATCCAATTAAATATACTGTAAAACTTCGTTAAGACGAGCATCGATATTACGAACACCCAGTCTTTTTCGAGCGAGAGTCTCGGCGAATTTGCTCTATAGATCTATATGTATTATATATATAATTATTGTATACTAATCACATCGATAAGTCGAGCTCATGGTTTATTTCGAGCATTTGGCTTGTCCCGGTTAGTCCTCGAGATAACGAGGATTAACTGTAGTATCATTTGACCTAACATTATGATTACAAGAGCTGAGTATTGATTCATTTCTTATTTTGGAAGAGTAAGATATAATAAAAGAGCAGCAATATTTGGCATTGTCCGGTTCTGTTAGGAAGAATAAGTAAGTATACTTTCCATGAATCCTGGTTAGATTAATCGACAGCCGTATAACATTTAAATTGTTGCTTAGAAACGGCGTTTGACACGAATACACGCAAACTATTATTATTTTTATGCAAGACATTGGATTAACAATTGATTTTCTTTGTCACATGTTCCTGGATATTTGAAAATTCCACCGTTTACGTTTACTTTGATGTTCAGTGCATACTACTGAAATTAATTGTATATCGTCAAACAAGTTTTCAAACTTATAATACATCAGTCTCTACATCTCATCCCTGATGGTTTTGGTATACGTCGGCACGAAGGTATTAGAGACGAGATGCCATATTTTCCTCAAAAGCTTAGAAGAGAAGTAATGCGGGTGGGTAGATGGTATACATCGGCACGAAGGTATGAGAGACGAGATGCCATATTTTCCTCAAAAACTTAGAAGAGAGGTAATGCGGGTACCATTAATTGCATCTTAATAATATTATGTCTTAGCCTTGAATCCAACTCGGGACCTCCAGCACTCGAAGCGGACGCTCTACCAATGAGCTATCGCTGAGGCGGTAACAATTTTTCATAACGGAACGATTCATTGTATTTGAACGTGGATTATCTATCATTATGAATATCGGTGGAAATCGGAAAAAGGACAACCAATCAGATCACAGCATACCAAAATCTCGGTCAGTAACAGGCTAAATGATTGGCTATCCTTATTCTCAAGTTCAATAAATTTAGTCTCGAATACCACACAGACTCTTATATTATAGTGAAGGCTTACTAGAAAATTGTCGTAAGTGTTAGTTACGGCTTTATAAGACCGACACTTAATTCGAAATCTGCACCATAAGGGACATCTTATATCAAAATCGGAAGTGGTAAAACTGAAGTGGAACCGTCTCGTTTTTCTTCAAGTAAAAGTGCCGGATATCGGTATTTAGCACACTATGTTATATAAAATCGCCATACATATCTGCCGCACACAGTTCATATCGGTTTAATAAAAATATATAGTGTTGTTACTTCAAGGCATACATTAACCCTTGAGATAAATTTAATCACACACCCGCGTCTTTTTCCCTGCTTGACTTTATAAGGAATTATTTATCCCTTTCAATAAATTCAATACATTCACCACATGTACTCATTTAATATGCGTGACATGGACTCAGTCAAGTAACATGTATATACATAAGCACATTAAAGGTACGTGTAGTTTATTTCAATTCGAATAAATAATGTTTAATATAAAGACCATGGTTTAACGTTGAATATCAAAAGAATATCAATAACGCTCTGAAAAGTCAGCATAAAGATATTTATATATAAATGTTAAAAAATTCGTTGAGCTTTTTAATATAAGACCTATCTACAATTCGATTTAAACATGATGTATACATGCAATCTGAACAAATTAACTGTATCCTGACTTTAACGCGTGAATATATTACATCACGAGCTTCTTGTACGGAATTAATCGATTTTCGCGCCAAATATATGCATTGTCGGCCATTTACATCAATGTTTATAGTACACCTCGCAATGTAAAATTAACAATAATAACAAGCCAGTGTGCTTTCGGTCCCTCTTATTATGTTCCCTTCCTTGTTTAGACAACAATTCTTATAAACGTTCCTGTCAATGTCAAATTGAAATATCTTACCATATTGGTTTTGGTCAGTTAATTACAGGACAAGCTTTCTGGCATGGGTTCAAGCATTCTTCTAGAAAATGACAACACTACAGCAATACAACTTCAACAACGTCAATATATTTCTCGGAGCAAGAATATATACAAAAATATGTTATTATTTGAAAAACGTAAACCTGTATGCATTATGAATGTTGCAAAGTGTAATATTTTGTCAAAGTTTCGCTGTATAATAGTATTTCAAAAATGAACACAATCAGAGGTCTTGGACAACACATAACATACTGAACAAATGGCAGAAAACAGGAAAAGCCATGAGTATTTTGTGAGATCAAACACTAGAACAGAAAGGAAACAAAGGAATTTGAATACACTATTCCGCTCTGTATACACATCACAAGAATGAAACATTAAAGGCAAAAATGACAATGCGGTACAGAAATAAAATTAATTGTAAAATATATGAGGTACAAACTACCTATAAAGACACGGTAGCTGAACAAAGGAACATAACACACTTTTACAAGGTCACGCCACGATACAGCTCTCAGGGAAAAACTCTAATTAAAAACATCATAAAAACAAAACTGTCAATGCCATTACCAAGATAAAAGATCACAGATAAAACAGGACAGATGAGCCTAAAGAACGGTTAAATCGACCAGCATCAAAAACACACATAGTAACCATGAATCTGAATATTACCTTCATATAGAATGTCATGCATCAACGGGAGACGAAGTAATCTTCTCATTATCGAAAAGAATACTCAAAATGGAAGTCACCTTGACCTGACTCAATACTATTAAACATTAAAAGTGGTGTTGCGTGCGTACATATTGCCCCTATATATAAACTGGAAAATCATAGAAACATATCAATAGAGTACAGTGGGATATGATAGACTAAAAAATGTTGAATGGGGCTACATGGCTTGGGCAATGTAGGCTAATGTGTTTAGGTTGATAGGCAAGTATGCCAAGTTTGAAAGCAATGCCTTCATGGACTTCATGGTTAACATTTTCGGACTAATGTACAGACACGACAATCATTATTAAACCTCCTACAACAGTAGATGACGGAAGCATAAATCAGTTTGGAAATTGAAAATAAACGACTGGAAAATATAGCTGATGATCATGTTCGAAGAGTGGAAGACCTCGAGTTTAGAAAACAAATGTTGTTTTTCGTATCTTGAGAAAGTAATGAAAATCCAAGCAAACAACTAAAATAAACCTAACGAATTTTGACAGCAATGTTATCCTGCTCAGCACTTTGACGTAGAATTATGAAGTCGGGCAATAAAGGGGAAAGAAACACCAGGCCTTCCTCAACACATGTCTAATGAGCATTCAGCACATGAAGGCTAAAATGTACCAACAAGCGCCTATGTGAAAGAACAAACCAGACATATGACATTCGATGAATAAATATAAGGAAATAAATATGAATAAGAAGTATCCTACCTAAACTGCCAACATCACTAGCCAAAAGACAATACAACTCGGACAGTGAATGCTGCACAAACTAACTTGTTGGCTCAAGGAAATAAATATTTATTGGGTGATCAAGACAAGCATGGCTGGGAGGGTTGGCGAAAGAAACGACAAACAAAGATTACAACTGGGATAAATTACAAATATTACCAAAGAACATGGTGAGGTCTGCTTCACATATGAGGAAAATGCTTTTAAAGTAGGTGCAGAATGAATATTGATGATAATTCTTGGGAAGTTTAGTTGTAACTTGGGGTAAATAAAGTTATGATGTGGAGGTCACACTGTAATAATGTATTATACAATATGTTTTCAGGTCTGGTCTATTACAGTGAGCTAGGGAACGGTTCTCACAACAAACAACACGTAAGACATGTTGAACTAAATATTCTATTTATATCTTATTGTATCTCCCAATTTCATTTCTTTAAAAATCGCTGCTGAACACCAATATACGTTAGAAAATGAGACTGTCACAAAACATTGGTTTAAACATACATTGTATTGCAACGGACTATGGAGCAAAATAGTCAACGCCAAATCCATCCACAATTGCGTTCGTGTTCATCAAGATCAAATCTTGTATAGTTTGTATTTTTCCATCTGACCAAAAAACCGTGTTTTATGTCTTTGAAATTTAAAGATATGTCATTACATACCCATATATATCAAAATATCTTGCTTAACCTTAACATAACTACAGAATTCTAATGGATATATATTTGAGCTTGGTCCTGAAAACGAATCCTTTGAGGTCTTGGGGCCAGGGTATTCTTTCACCTGTTTGATGGTTCGAAATTTGACACACGAACCCAGTATAAATGTGCTGCAGTCCATGGCACTGTATGTATGGTCACCAAACGCCTTTTCGACTACAAAAAGATAATATGTACCATTGCAATGTTTTATATGGTGTTGAAATCGCCAACAGTTCATTCGATACCAAAAATTTACATCGCCTCTTAGAATTAGTAATTTGAAACAGCAGTGTTGTAGTGTAGAATAAACTTCAAATATAACTCATATTATGGTAACATTTAATCAAATGCTGTCTCAGATAATGAACGACAAAGGGCTAAGAGGCTCTAGAGGTCAAGGTCAGATTACACTTTATTGCTTGGTGTTAAAATAGCTACATATTTCACTTATTGTTTTCAGAGAAAGCTAGCGGGATCAGTTACACAGGTAGATGCGAAAACGGAATCGAAACACATCCAGGGTTCAACGCAAAGTGTGAAATCTCTGCAAACACAAAATGAGAGGAAAAATCTTTTACATTCTAAATGTGAAGCATACCATAATAGCATACCAACTGGCAGTCATTTAATGGGAATATATTATAATACAAAACCAGGAGGATCACTGTATTATTGTACTGTACCAAAACTTGGAACTACATATCTTATTCATTTTTTAGACGAGGCTTTTCAGGCATCTGGAATTGACCGGGAAAATAATTTCAAGACGCAGCATATCAACACAAAAGAGGTTTCGTACATTAATGTTGGGGATCCTTACGCCCGACTATTTTCAGCATATAAAGACAAATTATACAAACCAGATTATCAGTTTTGGAACAAAATAGGAAAACATGTATTAGAAACTGTTAGAGAAAATGTCACTAAGAAAGATAGTGAGTCCGATATAACATTTGCGGAACTAGTAGAGTATGTTGTGTATGCTCATGAACATGGAATAGAATTAAACCCACATCTGGAACCAATTCATAAACTGTGTAACCCATGTCAAACACGGTTTGACTACATTGGTAAAAAGGAAACAATGTCAGATGATCTTGAAAACTTGTTTGATATTTTGAAAACCACTGGTATTGTCAGAGAGGATATTCAGGTATCGATGATAGCGAATACGATCAAGGAACGCATCATGTATGCGGGATCAGCTAACATGGTATACGATGCTCTTAAAAACCACCCACACCTGTCGGCTTACAAACTGTTTGTCCGACATTGGTCAATGTTTCAGATGGGTGGTTTAATACTGAACCATTACGATATGCCATTCAGTGAATCTGACATTAAATATCTTAGTAATAAGATTTATAAAGCAGCTTTGTTCAAAGCAATAGACAGCAGTGTTCACAATAAAGCACAGCTCAGCAAACAACGACACGAAGCACTTGTCCAGGCGTACAGAACTGTACCATTGTTACTGATGTCTAGACTGAGAGAGTTTGTAAAAGTTGACTGTTTACTTTTTTCCTACGATGATAAACCAGCTTATCTCTTTGATAGAAAGAATTACAACGATCCAATAGATCATTGGTACATGAAAGGATTGTAAGATGAAACTCAATGTAGATATTAACACTCACTGGGTGGTAGAAGTATATAAAATACTAATACTTTCGAAATAAAAGTTGTTCGAAAATATGTTACTGTGTTGTCTGTTATTTTTCATTTTTGTGTCGTCTTTTTGTGACGTTATATTTTATAGTGGACCTTGGAAGAACCCGTCGAGTGTTTGCATAATTTATCAGTTTAAGCGTGGTATTTGTTGTATACAAAAATAGTAAACTTGATACACTTTTGGTTGACAATGTCAAATACTGTAACAGCCAATACGAAGCCATACTGAAGCAACTGAAACATCGAAAGAAAGGGTTATCTTGTAAGCCTTTTTATTATCACTCAAACCCGTCAGCCAACTAGTTCGCCATCTTGTTAGCCATTCTGTTAGCAAACCTGTCAGCCAACTTGTTCGCCATCTTGTAAGCCATTCTGTTAGCAAATCTGTCAGCCAACTTGTTAGCCAAGTTTTTAGCCATTGTGTTTGCCAGTCACCCACTCCTTCAAGTATGTATACAATAAATATTCAGTTATTACAATATTACACAGACATAAGATGTTTATGATAATCGGCAGCAACCAAAACCACTGAAAAACATAAATAGTAACATGATAGAGGAAAATAACGAAGTGCTCTGACCAGCAACTTCGTGCTTACAAGTCAGACACTCTACCGATTGAACAACTGCTACCATGTGCGTTACTACACAAGTTTATTCATTATTATGAATAACGATATTAATATAACTCGCTTATTAAATATTTTATAACCGCTAATGTAATGAACATGCGTCGTCTTTTTACAATAATATAATAATTAATCGACCATGTACTGTAGCACTCAACGGCACATCACAAACTAAACAAAAACAACAGAATACACATTACCAGCCATGCATGAGTCCGGCATCGGTTAAAATGTCGAATAACAAGATTTATGACCCTTTCAAGGATTGATTTTTAAGTTTGGAATTTTATCGTTTTTGTAAAGAAGCATTAATTACAAATTTGCACTTGCAAGAACCAGCTGCCAAGAGCGAATAATAAGGGAAATCAACAGCCGCTTGCTTAACACACAAAAAAATTGTACTCATACAAAATAAACACTTTAACAAGAAGGTACAGAACATTGAAGGACAGCATCAGTTGTGCGATTTCAGTCTGCATTAACACAAACCCCAATGTAATTGTACATATGTATGTCTTTGAAAGTTAAGAGCCATTTCATCAATATGTATTGCATTTAGCTACAACTTGTCGCATAAAATCAATATAAATTGTCGTAACTATGTTATAATATATACATAAAGGTCATTCGTATACAGCAGTTGGTTAACCTTCAATTTGTTTCACTTAAGACAAAATATCTAAGTTTCCACTAAGATGCTTTGTGAATACCAGCCCAGGAGCCAGAAGAATACGCTGATATACAAGATGAGGCACTTTATAAAACAAACAACAATGAATTAGTAAAAATTGTAAGCCTAAGATCCCCTCCACACTTCTGGGTGGTTTTCCCTGCACAATCTGCATGACACTCGCTTTCAGACGGTGCTAAATTTTCATCAAAACTGTTTCCACAAAAGCATTCCGAACCGTACTGAAAATAAAAACTGACCAATGAATAACTAGTTCATAAGTGGTAATACGAGAAATGAAAATCTCTGAACCAAAACAGTTATGTACATACGAGGGGGTATTTAGAATTAACCGTACTGATGCTATATTTTCCCATGTTCATACTTTTGGACTGAAACTTTGCATGAGGATACATTATTATTAATTTGAAACTGGTTTGTACCAATTTTCTTTTGTAAATCGTTTAAAAGTTATCCATTTTTGTTTCTATATCAACCCACTAACGCATGACCAGGGCTAGGCGGTCTATTAAAAAAAAAAACAAGGACAATTGCAACTAAATGTCCTAAATACTCGTACTCTACGTTAGATTTTGCGAAATTTTCCATCTTCATTCTGTAATGTCTATTACTATAACAAGCCTCGCCAGAGATCGCTATGCTTCACATATCTCTGGCTTTGAACGAGAAGGTCGTAACTACAAAATCAATACTAGTATTTTGAGAAAACAGGAAAAACTGTCTGACAATCACTCTTTACTTATGCTTTAACAAGCTTTTTCAACTTCAGTTTGGCCAACATAACAAGTTCCGAATTTCATGAAAATAGGCTCGTAAGAAGCACCTTAAGATGTAGATTTCGAAACATTAGTCTTACAGTGCCTTAAGTGGCACTTACGACCTTTTCATTCTAAGCCATCAATATGTAGATACAGATACAATCCTTATTTTAAGTCGGATTCCATTTACAATAAATAACATTAGCTATGTATAGCTATTGGCCGATATGAGATGCGTATAATAAAAGTACAGGACGATGCCGAATGACTTCATTAGGTGCAATATTACATGTATTCGATTAATTAGACGATGTAAACTACATACGTTGAATACCAGGAAAACATGGGATCTCCTACGTATGTAGTACGAAACTGCACATACAATATTTCACTGAAAAGCCACATTTGGAATGAAGGCATGCTTGTTATGTCATAGTCTGGAGTTCCCTCCCCTTGATGCTACGCTATCTGGACAGATTGGATGCCGGGAACCAGAATAATTATGTCATTACATATTCTAAACATGTCCTTGTGTTTCGGCATCAAGGAATACTGTTTAAAGGAATAGAAATTGCAGTGTTAATTTTTTTCATACAACTGTGTACACGATGTCACAATACCTGTCCCCACTATAATTATGCTCCCCTACTGTGCAGTATTATGTATAATCAGTTTTACGTTTCATCAGATGTAGTGTTTACAATATGTTTTTCTTTTGTTTGGTTTAATGGTCATAGCTGTTACTCTAACTGACCACATGCCTAAGAAATTGTATAACCAACGGCAGTTTTTACTTCTCCAATTTTCATCCATTCAATATAGTATATGTTTTACAGGTTTGCAACGCGTATGGTTGGGTTCCATTGTCAATAGCAAAACAACGTGACAATGGCTTCCAACTCGGAACGGCACATCGTCGAAAGTACCCGATATCTTTACTTAAAAACGACTGAAGGCATATATTGTGATTGTATTGTGTGGTAGAGACATAATTAGATCCGACCAAAACCATTTTCTTGCCCGTTTATGTGTTAAATGGTATATTCATGTAGGGGCGGACAGAGACGTTTCAAAGTTGTTCTTATACCTAATGAATGAGTGAGATTTTTGGGATGTTAAACTCTGTTTTTTTTGTGGGGTTTTTTTTATATAATTTCTTATGCTTGTGAACTGACCATTTTGCAAACTTGGTTTGAATGTTACAGAGATAAAAACAAAACTGTTACCCAGGTTTATACAGATTTAATCAAAGCTGTGAACTATACGTGAAGAGTCACCTTGTTAGCGAGGCACGACTCGGGGAGCAATGTCAGTACATGAAAACATAAATGAGTTCTTCAAGAGACATCAAGAGTTTAGCTATCTAATTACAAATCATTATCCATAGTGTTTCACTGACAAAAAGAAGCACCCATTGTTACGAAGAATAGATTATTAAATTATTCGACATTTATACTTAACTTGTATGCTTATTATTACTGTTTATCTATTTATGTTATTTATATGATTAAGCTAGACTTACCTTAGTAGAAGGGAAGGTGAAGGTTAATCATGATTTCATCCAACACAAAACTCCTTAAGGGCTCACACAGAGAGAGGACGCAGCGTCCGGCAGACAAAGTCATATTTTAGAGCACTCTTTACGTCATGTATTTTTAAATAATCATAAAACAGGGTAGGATGTGGGTGGGTGTGTGAGCCCTTAAGGAGTTTTGTGTTGGATGAAATCATGATTAACCTTCACCTTCCCTTCTACTAAGGTAAGTCTAGCTTAATCATATAATTTCATCCTACACATAAACTCCTTAATGGGCCCCACAGAGATTTCAGAGCTGATTTTTAAAAATACATGTATATGGACAAAAAGTACATACACAATTATTATAACACAATAAATTCTGCTGTCTCAATGTTATATTTGCAACATCCAGCATAAATTCTTATTCCAAGAAATGTCTTATATTCTAGAGCATATTAACTTGGCTTTCGATAACATGGCATTTTGAACTGACATCTTAAGTGTCCAATTGGCCTATCATAATACTTAGCAGACGTTCTAGCATTTGACCATCTAGCAATTCTAATTATTTCCCAAATCTGTATTGAAATTGGTTTTGCTATTGAAGTTGTAACGATACTTATGCCACTTGAATGTCTCCTTATGCTGTTTGAATGTGGATTAATTACAGCCTTCATCATAATAAGTTTAATCCAGTGACCAAGAGCTTAATTAGAAACTTCTTTATGTGGGTTCACTGTACAAATGAGTAATTTCCTTCCAGCCCATAAATTCTTTGTCCTATCTAGATATCATTTCATGATAGTGACTATACATGTGTTCCTACTTGGAGTATATTCATTACATCTATGGCATCAATGTGATGACCAAGCAGCAAGCTGGTTATACACTGACCGTTAGTTGCTTATCTGATATGTCAATATTACCCAATTCAATACTTGAAGACGAAGTGTTTGACACCGTTGTGTTGTAAGTAGTATAAATAGTATACATCATTTACATGATAGCTGTAAGAGGGTAAAATCATTATGTGTTTATAAGTATAGTAACCCTTGTTTGACATACCAAGGTTGGTAACTCCACATGTAATTGGTTTCTGACTGAATACCCCTTTCAAGAATCTGGATACTAATCCTCCAGCAGGTATATCGACATTTCCTGTCAGTTTGACAATCATTGCTATTTCTTATCTAGCAACACAAATAGCACTATACAGCTAACACCCTTCCATGGTCCATTAAGAACATTACATTACAATGTATAGAGGGTTTAATGGGTTTTCCATCCCCTTTACAAAATTAAACCCATTGTTTAACATACCAGTATGTGTAACATTATTTCCTTGTTCCCTCTCGCCACGATTAAATGATGACGTTTGTTGTATTGCTAGTTAATCCATGCCTCTGTTATGTTTTCCTGATAAGGTGAAGCAACAAATTCATTTTTTTTTCAGTGGATGTAGTAAGTCCCGTAATTTCCGATTATTGGTTTTGTAGGAATTGACCATCACGTTTGTCCTACCCAAAGCCGTGCAATCAATATAGCTAACTCGGGTTTGTCGTCTCTAACCTTTTAGAATTCTTTCTACTAAGTTCAAATGAGCAAATATATATATTATATTGATCAAAGGTACATTTCATGGATACAGTATCCATCCATTGAACGTCTGGACCAATAATGCATACATAGGCAATTTTGTATATAAGTCTAGAAGCAATCATCTGCAGGAAATACAGATGCACTATTTGAAATACAGCTTCAAATAGTGACCATTCTATGTCATAGTTTTCTTACTCAGCTTAATTGGTCAGTCCGACAATTGTTTATTCCTATTACATGTGCTGCTAAAAAGATACATGTTCCTATTAATACACAAACAATACTGTCCAATTTTTGTGTTTCAACTATATTTATTGACGGATTCACAGCTTGTTGTGTTATCCATAAAAAACCCTTACATGAACATTTTGTTTATGCTTAATTCCTAGTAGGCATGCATTCAGTTCCAGCATGTTTATATGAAGTTAAAATTGTTCATCAATTGGCCGTATTTTATTAGTTTTAAGATAGTTTGTTTGTTCAAAAGCATCCAATAATTTTAATAAAGCATCTGAGTGTGTAAATTATCGAAACTGATTTCATTTATCAGATTGAACTATGTACGTATACTAGCCATCCACCATAAAAACACAAATGTCGAATGTATGGATGGATGGAGGCACACTTCATGAAGCTGTCAAGTTTACCGAAATGTTTCTTTAACTCTATTTACATAAGTTATTTTACTGTCTTTAAAAGTCTTATAATACCCTGTTTATAGCTATGCATGTTGCACCCCTGGTCCCGCTGCAAGCACATTTCCATTCAATTTTGAAAATACACATATTTTAATGTGTTGTCTTATTCTTTGTCGTACTGCATACTTCAATCAAGTTATCACATTTTTTCCTAGTTAACCATATACAAAATAATTGTTTCTGACCTAAGAATTTGATTTGTTTACATTGTGTCATACTAGATTTGATCAGAGATATAGTCAGTCTTTAGTTATCCATCTAATCAATTCTGAAGTGCCCCGCGTGTATTCTAACACTCTTAATAAGTGTCCCCTGCAGTAATCAATGTAAGTAGAGTCAATTATGCCCCGATAAGCAACCACAGGCTTAAGTAATTTAGTGTAAGTTCTAGTTAGGGCGGTCAGAATAGCCCATTACTAACGATGCAACCTGATATTTTTATCATCAAAATAAAATCGAAAATAATTTCTATGTTTTGGCCAAAGTGGTATATTTCAAAATGCGTTACCTAATATTATGTCTATTGGTGCAATGAAACAGTCCTTATTACGCATTAAAGCAATATTGATCCATGTATATTTCTCATTGATTATTTCAATTAAGCATTATCATTACTCTACCATCTGATTTAGGCCTTAAGAAGATATTTGTTATAAATTCATCAGTACTATTGTCGGGTACATTTATATTATACTACAGCTCAAAATCTTTGTAACTCATTATGTATTTGCGTATTTTCTGCTAAGAAAATTTTAGTGGTTTTGGTATATATTTTAACAGGTTATTTGAGTAATTGAACCTTATAACCGCGAATATTTTCTAGAATCCATTTGTCACACGGGATTTGCCTCCAATTTGCTCATGAAATTTCATTTTTCCCAGCTTGAAAATTGTTTTCCGCATTGCAAATGAAACTCAGCTTTGTGTTACTTGCATAGTCTACTTGCTCTTGTTTTCCCCATTTTGTTGGGGCAGTGGTACTTCCTTGATGTACTAGTATTGAACATCGTTGCTTTTTGTTGATAATTTGAACAGTAGTTTTGTGGTGGGTGTAGTACGGTATCGGATGTTGTTGAGTTCCCCCTCCTCTTTTCCACAAAACTACTTGTGTAAATCCACATTTTGTTTTTCATTTACGATTTTTAATTGCTCTGACAATTTATCACCAAATAGGTAATATCGATTTGTTCATGGGTAACAAACCCTTCTTGATTGTTCCCGTCTTATTTCAATTGTTCTTATAAATGCGTTCATCAGCATTTTAAAAGTGTTGCTTATCAACCCTTTCAATTCAACATTAGTTCGTTTCTCAAAATATCCATAGCCTTACTTATCGGAACTAAAGCCTGACAGTACACCTTTTGTAAACGTTGCATCAAATAGTCAGTAGCTTTAGTTCCCGGCCTAATCCGCCTCCACATCTCTTCGCTAACTACCTGGGTATAGGCACTTGAAGGTTTTTCAACATCATTTTGCCATGTATGATGTCCTAGTAAACTTGCTGCTTCTCTCGCTAAATAGTTTTTCCTCTATAGGATTGTTTGTCAATTTTGCCACATCATCATCTATCACTTCCCCAGTATCAGCATTTCCTTCGAAGAAATCGGGGGTCTAGTTCTATAATGGAGTATCTTTCTCCGGCCATCTTCAGTGTTCGCAGTATCTGAGTGTATAGTATTGTCTAAACTTTAGCGTTTACATTTTCCGGACTCCATGGTAGTACCACGGGTTGGCAATTCCGCATATCTTTTTATGGACCCTACTCATTTTGAATCGTACACATATCGTTGGAACATTACAAATTGTAATTTCGATCCCATATCTCAACTCCATATTATTCAAGTACAATTTAAATAAAACATACCTGTTAATTATTTTTATTTTATCCAATATTATATCACTATACGAATAAAGCTTTACCAAGATTCCGCTAATAACACTTAATTTTAAGCCTTAATAACCTTAGTTAATTCTCAGTATTTATTTTAGGTCTTAACCCTATCTGCCGAAGCCTCGTTATGACTTTATCTGCCGGACGCTGCGTCCTCTCTCTGTGGGGCCCATTAATGAGTTTATGTGTAGGATGAAATTTCCAGTGGCACTCAGAAGTTTGTGAAGCTTGTAATACAAATTTATACGACAATATAAAAAGAACAACAAACTAAGATTGTGTTGTAAATGGGCTTTTTATAAAGCCAGTAAAAACACATGTTCATAAAGTAACGTATGTACAAGCAAAAGAACATAACTAGATAAACAGTTACAATAAGCGTACAAGTTAAGTATAAATGTTGTACCGGTAATATATGGGCACAAGAAAAAACACCAAACCGCAAAGGCACGGACATTAATATATAAATGATCGGGGCTTAAGGGCCGCCCAGACAAACACACTTCGAAGCCAATGATAAAACTAATCAATAATTGTTGACAAATGCAAGGAAATTCAAATTCATTGCCTACCACAAAATTGACATCGCATTATATTCTACTTTTCGAATATGATAAAGCATACCGTTATTCTCTACCCATGAGAGCATAACGGGTTTTATGTCAGTCCGGAACAGTACGGGCTTCGGCCATTCTTCTTCTTCTTCTTCTGTTCTTGTACTTTCCCTCGTCTTCACGCGGCACACCCTCTCGGGATACAAGAATTATTTATTTATTTCCCAATTACACCATCACCTCCAACGTAAAATAACGTATATACACTGTTTCTATTGGTTTATTTACGATTTTATGGTCTTAAAAGTCTTAGTGAATGTACCGTACAGTTTATGCATGCAATATATACATGTTTAAAAAAATTACAGGCAGTTTTCAGCTAGGTGTTATCAGTTATTCTTAAGCACGCTTTCTGCTCGATGATACTTGTACGCATCTGATGGAGTTTGTAGATCATCTGCTGTGAAATCCTCTCGACAAGGATGTATGAAGCGGCTGAAGGGAGAGTGTACTGGTGACATCGGGGTGAGTACAGTCCATGATTGTTTGGAGAAGTAGGATTTTGTTGAGGAGTTTGGAACTATTACTTGTAGATATTGCGTTGCAGAGCTGGTAGAGATTCTTAAGAGAATGTTCTCTGGTTTGCTGAGTAGCAGGACACATAAGGACAAAGTGTTTCGTATCTTCGTCACCATGACCACAGAGCTGGCATAAAGGAGATGTGTCATTCTTGTTGTATTTGGCAGCATTGTATCGAATAGAGTACGTCTGCGTGACAACTCTCGCTTTCACCTCCGCTTTCCTGACGTCGTATGGCCTCATGTTTGCTACTTTCCATATATTGTGGGGGTTACCGATGGGTGTATTTGGAATGTGAAGGTATCTAAGGGAAGATTTAGTGACTTTATCTGTGTCCCAAATGTACTTCCAATGTGCGTTTAAGGCTGTCTTGACATGATTCGCCCAAACAGACTTCTTTGGTGGGTTACTGAACAACTTCTCTGCAGTTGGTAGACCGAGCTTGTGCACTGCTTCCCTTGTCTTGTCTAACAAAGATCCGCGGGGTTCGTTTCCATATATAAGCTGTCTATCTAAGACGGCATATTCTCTGGTTGCTGGAGACCTGGCATAGCTTATATACTGGGTGAGGACTGCTCTGTCTATTACTGTCTCGATGGGTTCAGCTCCAAGTAGGCAGTACACTGCAGTTGTCGCAGTTCCATCTGGTAAGGACTGCATGTGTTTCAGAATCTTCCTCTGCATGGCTTCTTACTTCTTCAGATCAAGACCTGTCATGTTAAGCACTTCTAGCCCATATAAACATCTAAGAATGGCGTGCTGCTTCCATGCATGGAGAGTCACCAGTGGAGATAAACCTTTTCGTGCATTCATGGTTGGACCAAACATGGCATACATGGTTTGAAGACCTGTTTTTACACTAGCATCGGAGTCGACCTTGTTTTGTGTGTTCCTGACAATTCCAAGATGTTTCGTCATGTCCACCTCAGCAACTCTGCGCGTGTCAAGTGTGACATCTACACTATTACTAGTTCCGTATTTGACGATTTCTGATTTCTCAGGAGTTATCGTGACACAGTCTCGTTTTGTCTCATGTTCTACAATATTCAGCATGCCTTGTAACTTACTTACTTCTGAAGCAAAGAGTGCCGTGTCATCGGCACATGTTGGAGCAGACATGTCGATTTGCCCAATGCTCGTCCCGAGGTTACTTTTCTCCACGGCGTCGAGGAGGTTGTTGTGGTACATCTTGTATAACGTGGTTGATTAATTTAAAACATCCTACTGATAAATTTGCCACTGATGATAAGGTGAATATTGAGATCAAGGGCATTTCTGGAGGGCGAATAACGAATAATCGCCATGTTCAGAGATTGGAATATTATTGACAATATACACGCCAAAGTATTTGATATTATTTATTGGCAATAATGATATTGATTGTGCAAAGTCAGATACCGACTATGCAACAACAGTTAGCCTCCGTATTGTTAACTTATGTAAGACTTTCTGTGCACACTATTCGCTGGTTCAAATTTATGTTTATTACCCAGAAAGAGTACACGACATCTCAAGGATGTACAGACATATAATGATTTATTGAGTCATACGAATAAAATTCTGAAGCAGGAGTGTGTGGGTGACAGGAATATAAGTTACCAGAATATTCAAGGTTTGAAAGACCCTGCCAAAGATATTCATGAAAAAGATGGTGTACATTTCAACACAATTGGGTTGCAGAAAATGTATAGGGCGCTACGAGGTGTAATTGTACATGCAAGTAAATAAATGATGAATATTTAGTGTGTACTTCTTTTCACAGACTGACAGTTTTGAATCTTGTTGATTGTGAGAAAGCTTGGAACAGTGCGCTATAAGTCAAGACTCAAGTGCCTACATTGAGTAGTCTGTGATTGATTGTTTCGGTTTGCCTTTTCGGATATTGAAGCAAGTATATTAAATAAAACTTCACATGACATACAGTTAGCTGGTAATTATATGCAAATGTAAACATTTGCTTTTACATGACCGCCTATTGCTAGCACCAGGTATGTCCGGGATTGGCACATTGAGACTACTTTTATGTCACTATTCGGCATCGTGTTGAAGCAGTTTGACTGTTTATCAACTTATATCAAGACTACCACTGACGCCTTAATTGTTATATGAATTATTTGACCTATTGGAGAACTTTCGTCCCTATCTATGTGTTAGGTCATTTACTATGTGCTATTTTAGATGCTATGTAAGTAATTTCGGGACCAAATGTCCCAACGATTCAGCAGATAAGGTCCAATTGACCTTACTACACTTACAGGCATATAATTAGGTTGAATGTATGACATATGGGACATATTGACCCATCATGGTCTTTAGTCAGATTGACTCTAGTTCAACCATATTCTACCATGTATTGGATTTATATTAAAGACTGCATGTCCAATTGACTGTAGTCAGACTATTTATATGAGTTACGAGCTAGAGCGAATCACTATTTGCCTTTGAGACCAATTGTCTCGCATAATGATAACTAGGTCAGATTGACTATGCTGTAACACGGTCAGATTGACTATGCTGTAACACGGTCAGATTGACTATGCTGTAACTAGGTCAGATTGACTATGCTGTAGCTTGGTCAGATTGACTATGCTGTAACTAGGTCAGATTGACTATGCTGTAACTAGGTCAGATTGACTATGCTGTAGCTTGGTCAGATTGACTATGCTGTAACACGGTCAGATTGACTATGCTGTAGCTTGGTCAGATTGACTATGCTGTAACTAGGTCAGATTGACTATGCTGTAGCTTGGTCAGATTGACTATGCTGTAACTAGGTCAGATTGACTATGCTGTAACTAGGTCAGATTGACTATGCTGTAACTTGGTCAGATTGACTTGGTAAGATACATGTGAAATAATTGAAAAGGACTTTAGACTTAGAGACCAATTGTCTCATTAATTTTAAAATTAGTCTGTTCTGGTCCTACTAACCTTGTTCACTTGTGTGGTTGCTTAGGCTTACACAGCTTAGAATGGGCGACAAATGGTCTCCAGTTGAAGAATGCAAGTAAACATATCTATTTCAATTAATATGATGTTAATATTTCAGCTATGCCTCCAAGGAAGAGAAAGCCAACCGAGAAAGGGGCGTCGGTAGCTATCAAAAAGCAGAAGAATGTGGCCGGCAAGGAAAAAGAGGAGGCCCAAGGACAGGCTCTAGAGGTGGTCCCTGCACTGTCAGCCACCCAGTTAAGTGCGATTGTGGCACAAGTGGTGCCAGCGGTGACGCAATGTGTCATCTCGTCGTTAAATGCAATGGGTCCATCTGCCTTTCTGGACAATACCACGGAGTCACCAGACGTTAGAGAACAGGAAATAATTTCTGTTCAAACTGTAGAATCACCATCTACAAGTGGAGCTGGTAGGACATCAACCCAGGGTAATCCTGTCTCCACTTTCTCTAGGCCGTTATTTTTAGGCATAGATGAAAAACTGAAATAAAAAATTGTTGCAAATCAGTATGTAGAGCTGGATCTGCTGCTTAATAAAGGGGAGATGCAGTACCGGCTTGTTGAAGATGGCGGCAATGAACTAGCATTCAAAAAAGTTCACAAAAATGGCCAACCGGTGAAAACACTAGAACAGTGGTTCCGTGTATTTCACATTTTTTCAAGTGTATACACGGAACGTCATCCCGAAGCGGCACCTCTGCTAATGAAGCATTGTGACAATGTACATAATTTGGCACGACAAGCTGGGAACACTGCCGCCATCTTCTATGACAGTCAATTTAGAATGTTGAAAGAGTCTAATACTCTGGAAACATCATATGGCCAAATAGATACACAATTGTACACTCAAGCTCTGGCTATGTGTCTGACCTATAAACAAAACAATAACAAAGGGAAGCAGCCCTTTCTTGGTCACAAAAACGACACAGCCAAAAAAGTGTGCTATGACTTTAACAATGGCAAATGTGCAAGAGCCAATTGCTCATACTCCCATAAATGTCAGTCTTGTTCTGGGCAACATGCGCGAGTCGAATGCAATAAACAGAAACAGTCAAATTTCAAAAGTAACCCAAAAGGTCCACAGAAACAATGAGAGTCAGATTCATTGTCCAGAGCTTGAGTTCAATAAATATGATACCATGTGGTTACTCCGACTATTGCAAGTATTTTAGATCAATGGTTAAAAGGGTATGATAAAGCAGCTAGGCTTTACCTTATTAAAGGTATTTCAGAGGGATTCAAAATACCTTTTGTAGGTGATTATTGTAATGTTATACCTTCCAATTTGAAATCGGCAAAACAAAATCCAGATATTTTAAGGGGAAAAATTGAAATTGAAAAAGTTGCAGGTAGAATTTCCGGTCCATATTCGCAATCACCTTTTAAGTCTTTCAGTATTTCACCACTTGGGTTGGTGCTAAAGCAACAAGAAGGTGAATATCGTGTTATTCATCACCTGAGTTTTCCGGAGAATGGTAATAGTGTAAATTCTGGCATCCCCCAAGAATTTTGTTCGGTTAAGTACCAAAATATTGATGCTGTACAGTTGTTTAAAATAATTGGTCCGGGAGCTTTATTTAGCAAAGTAGACATTGAGAATGCATTCAGAATCATACCAATTGCAGAGAAAAGTCACCATCTTTTAGGTTTCACTTTAGATGAGAAGTTATATTTCGATAAAACTCTCCCAATGGGTTTAAGTTTATCCTGTAATTTGTTTGAAAAGTTCAGTAGAGCCATTCATTGGATAGTAGAACAAAAATTAAATATTCAGGGTTGTGCGCATATATTGGATGATTTCTTGTTCGTGTCCTCGCCACCTTATGATCGAGCTTTAGGTGGTTTAACACGTGTTCAAACATTTGCTGAGACTATAGGACTTCCTCTAAAACAAAATAAAACAGTGCTTCCTTGCACTAAAAATCTTCCTTTAGAGAAATTGCAAAAAATAAAAACTCAGCTAGACAGCTTTCTGGTACGCAAAAAGGTGACTTTGCAAGAGTTACAGTCCCTGATAGGTTTGCTGCCATTTGCTTGTTCTGTGGTCACACCTGGTCGACCTTTTTTACGTCGACTAATAGACTTAACAATTGGTTTGAAACAGCCTCATCATAAACGTAAGTTAACAAGAGAAGCAAAAGAAGACCTTAAAGCCTGGTCTGTTTTCATTTATGACTTTAATGGGTAATCATTGTTTCTTCCTGATAGATGGGAAACATCTGTTAGCCTCTCACAGTCATGCATGATTTATACTTTCCCTTCTTCACTCTGAGATTAGCCACTTTCACTTTCTCTAATGGTTTATAATATAGGGGAGCATATTCAACGCCTGGTTCTGCAGCAACAAATTTCCTAATAAATTGTGCAAACTGCTTGATTGTTACTGTTTTGCACTGAATAATTTCCTGACAAAGATCAATGATGGCTTCAATCTTTTTATCAGTAAGTCTAACTGTCATAGATTTGGAACAAAGAATAAAACCTACAAATTCTATCTGTTGTGAAGGCACAAACTGTGATTTCTTTAAGTTAATAGTGAGTCCTAATCTGTCCATAAGTTGCACAGTATCGTTTATATTTTCCAAACATGATTGAAAAGTCTGACCTTGTAAACATGAATCGTCTATGTATGCTGTACTAATGTGTCCATGTGCTCTTAGAGACGCAAACACCGGTTTCAGTACCTAAGTGAATACCCTAGGTGCCGTGGTCAGTCTCATAACTAACACAGTAAATTGGTACTTCTGGTTATCATAAATGAACCTGAAATATTTCCTATCCCTATACTTAATTGGTATGGAATAATAAGCATATGAAATGTCTACTGATCCAAAGAAACAATCGTTAGTCATCAGGTTAGTAGCTGTTTTGAGGGTTTCCATTTTAAAATGAATAAATTGCATGTATTTATTGAATCTTTTCAGATTTAGAATAATCCTAACCCTTCCATCTTTCTTAGGTCTCGCAAAAATGTTTGAGATGAATTCATCTTTCTCTGTCGTATGTACAGGTTCAATAGTTTATGAATCTTTTAATATCATTGTCAATTAATCCTTTTTCTAGGTGTAAAAATTGTAAAGGTGTAGGGCTATGGTATTGACAAGGTCTATCTTCTAATTCAACAGAATAACCACAAACTGTACTTAAAATCCACTTATCACACGTTAATTGTTTCCATACATGTAAATTATGTGTAGCTTTCCCAGCCACAAAATTCTCAATAGTATTTGTTAATGTAATTCTAGTGTTACTCAAATTTAAAATTGTTTCTTCTTGTCTTTGAATTGTCCGGTTTGTGACTGCCTTCCGTAGTTGTCTGATTTTTTCTGAACATTCTTTGAGAGTTCCCTCTGTATTGGCCTTTTGGCTGATAGTGATTTGGATATTTCTGAGGTCGATTCTGATAACCCTGTGGTTGATAGCTCGACATGGGAGGGTTGCTCTGGAAAGACGTGTTGCTTTTGGCCCCCTCCATTTTCCTAAAAAATCCCGTTGCTCTCTGTTGGTCATGATGATTGCTTTAGTACTGTCCAGTTGTTTGGTCTGCTCAGATAAACTGT
The DNA here is from genome assembly GCA_963678985.1 of Spisula subtruncata. Classification (NCBI taxonomy): domain Eukaryota; kingdom Metazoa; phylum Mollusca; class Bivalvia; order Venerida; family Mactridae; genus Spisula; species Spisula subtruncata. The sequence goes on along the minus strand of OY787666.1, from coordinate 33,379,468 downwards.
CACCGAACAATCCTGTAGCTGAGACTGGTGCCTCGACTGAACACAAAGTCTTATATTTTGGTTGCAGTTCCTTTTTGATTCACTCTTTTCTCTGGATGTTTATAGCATGAATACTGCCACAGATCAATTTAAAAGAGTCCCAGATACATCTCTTAATCAATTGCGTGTCGGGCTCTTGAGTAGTATACACATTGTTCATAGCTGCTATCAATGGACCAGCTGCTCTATTTAGATGTCCAATACTCTTTTGTCTGTCCACATCTTGTGCTTTCACTGTGTTTTTGAGTTGATTCCATAGGAATCCGTCAATTTTAGGCACCTGAAACGCTTCAACATTCTCAGGTCTTTGGTAGCATTCACTTAATTCCTTTATTTTCGTGGGATCTACTTTCTTAGGCCTAAGTGCCTTATTCACCTTTTCTGCCACTTTATCCATTAATGGTTCACTAACCGACTTACTTTGGCAGAACAAGTCATCTAGGTCGTCTGTGAATTCGTCATCCAACAGAACATCCTCATAGCGACTAGTATTAGGATGCATTAAATCCTCTATGTCCGAATGGTCACTACCCGAAACCGAAACTCCTACGACGTTAGTTTTCTGTTTTTTCGAAGGGCGTTCGTTCGCTCCACTGTCCCTCTCTTTCCGCTTAGAGCTGCCTTCAATATGATGTTCTAATCTATTAACGGTTGCCGACAGTTCCTTTATTTTCTTCGTCTGGCCTTCAAACGTCCGAATGGAAGCCGAGAAATTGTCAACAAGTTCCACCAGTTTGCTCTCCAACTTAATTATGCCCATGATATGAAGAATGACAATGCATGACTTACATAATAATATAACTTAAATTGCTACACCGACACTAACAGTATCAATATCAATATTCAAATTACTGTCAATTTGACTCAATACAGATATTTATGCATGTATAATGCAGCAAAAACCTCAAGATTAATAACATCCCGCAAATTTTACCTCAATTTTAGATTCGCCCATCTAGATTTATCTAGTTATTTATTTTACCCAATGTAACGATCAATTCAATATGGGCCTAGTTTCCAGCTACAAATTCCCTGTGTTATTTTTATGAAGGTTTTGCTGTCATTAGTTGTTCAAATTACTACATACATATCAAATACCCTAATTGCATATAACACGCCAACATAAAGCCCGAAAAAAGCAATTATAAGCTAGGCTAACTAAACAAAATATGAACACAACAACAAGCTTAAATAACATGCAACACAAATAAGCAAGCTGAATTAAACAATTCTTAAAACACTTACAATACTGGTTCAAACTTACATGCCTGCAAAATATATGTTAAGCTATTTACACAAGTGCACATACTATCAAATTAACACACATCCATGTCTAATGACCCTATTTTGTTACAAGAACAGCGTCACATACCACTGTCACATGAAACTATCTCCAAAGATGTAAGCTACCACCTTTAAGAAGATTCCCCGCTACAAAGAAATAACATAGTTTCCTACACTTTCTTTAAGGAGTAAAACCCTTCCCAAATATATAACATGCTAGTACATGAATAGGTAACAAACAAACAAACATATAATTTTACATTTACTTCATGTCAGTTTTAATTATACATGCATTTTAAAATTAGAATAATCTTATGCATTCACCAGTGGCCGAACTATTTGCAGACTGTAATATGATGCCTTGTACAAACATAATTAAATAACAACCTATTTCTTTACACCAGCCACTAAATGTGCAACAGTATTAATAATCAAAGCACTGAAAGTACTGATGTGTGGCGAACTGATGTCATTTTGACCATTCAAATAAAGACTGCACCAACATGCTGTGTCAGAGTTCTGATAAGCCCAGACTCACTCGAATGTTTGTGCTGCTCTCAAGACACCAAGCGTCAGTGTCAAGATGAGTGACTGGGTAGTCTCCATACAACTGATGAACTGTGGATTAAAACACAACAAACGAGATGCCCCCCCCCCCGCTATGGAAACCGGACTAGGTAGAAATATGTTGGGAAAATTAAATAAAGGGAGGTAATTAATAAGATAGAACCAGATTTCAATAGAAGGAAAATATAAGAAAATGATATCAATGGTAATATCATGACTTTTTTTTGGTTGAATGAAATAATTCAAGAACGGAACCAGATAGAATTATGGTTTCATGTCACATCACTTCTCTTAGATGCCATATACATATATATTTAAAGTCGATCAATTGAATTTAGGTGGACAAGTGGTCCAGTGGTAAGGGCTATTGACTACTGATATGATTATAATGAAGGTTGTCCGTACTCCTGCCGGATCAAGAGCAGAAATGTTTTTCGGAGTAACATAACTTAACTTACGAACAGACTTTCGGACCATACTTGAAGCGTAAATTCTATAGCATTCTGTCCGATATGTTAATAAAATCGTATTTAAAACAGGTCAATTATATATTTTGGAATATACTACAAATTGTTTTTTGAAAATCTGACGATTATTTATGTATTGGTTATTATTTAAATATTGCGTATTCTGTTCCGAAATATGAACTCGCGCTAATCAGCGGGTGATATTTATTATAGCTATTATGTTGTATTTAGCATATTTTTATGCACCAGTCAGTGTGCGACCATGGTCCCATCCCAGGTGATGGGCAGTGGATAGCTGATAGTTTTCAAATATAGTATTTCTTATTAAATCCATATCAAGAAGAATGTATTTAACTTCTAAATTCTGAGTATCAAAGTTGTAAACCCTTTTTTATACCAGTAAATTTTATAACCCTAAATTCCTAACTTCTGCAGCTGTCTCCAAATCAACTAACAAGAACCCGATATAAAACCCATTCAATTAAAAATAGTTTTAACGGTCTATTTCCTGTCTCATGGTATGTTCAATCCCTTGTAAAAACATAGATCCCTGTGTTACATGACCCCCAACTGTCCCAAAACAAGTTACTAACGACCTACCAATATACAACCCCTTGAAGTTTACCAGATTGTATGGTCAATTTTCTGCCTAATGCAGCTTCAATAATTGATTACAAATTTCTTGTCAAAATATAGATCTAGCTAGGATTATGTAATGTTACATAATAAGGAGGGGCTAATTAAAAAATGCATAGATAATATTCCACAACGTGGCTTGTGGGAGGAGCTAATTAGATATGCATTAATGGGCTTTATAACTGCACATTAAGTGGGAGGAGCTTATTTATTATTTATAATTATTGAAGTATGTTTGCCCAAAGACCTGTAATTTAGGTCTTTGGTTAAGAATTTGGTTTGCCCAACGTGTATATACTAATTAACGGCCTTTTAATCCAATTACCGTTAACTTTTCAATTCGAAACCTTGTGAAAATATATTACCGCTTTAAAAGGCATATTACGAGGGTCAGTCAAGAAAAACTGAGAGTTGTTAAATTAAACCTTCAAAATGTATTTACAATTATATTTGCTACCATTAATCGTCAACTATTATCCATTGCAGATATTCTGATGAATTCTGTGATCGGATATAGGCTTATAAATAAAGTTGCCAAGCAACCAAAGAACATCACTAAAGGGTATGCGTTCGCGCCAGCGACTGTGAGACTGATTTTGTTGTCAATTTGAACGTTTATTTCAGCTTTATAGAGCGTAATTTAGTACAACTAACATGTGTATCTAGTAGAATCGTATATATCAAATAATAATGGGCATTTGTTACAAAATGGTCACTAATGCTGTTTTGTTTAGTTGCCTAGCAACAATTTTACCCGTATTTTATCGATTTTCTCGGCATGTGTTCTTTGCGTTGCCATGGTATTCTAAAACTAATCACTGAATTCACAAGTTCTTCTCAAAAGGGTTGTGAATGTATCTAATGGAGTCCAGTGACCGTAATAGAAATAAAAAATATAACTTTGTTTTTGAAAAACATCATGCGTTCTTTTGGGTGGGGTTAAATTGTTGTCTCAATACCAACAAATAAAGTGAAAATTAATAGTTCTATCAAGTATATTTTCTATATTGGAGAAACAAATCAACCACAATTAAGTATATATGATAGATTAATATATTACAAAATAAAAAATAAGTTTAAAAAAGTTCGGTATAACTTTATTTTTCCATAGCAATTCTACAGACAGCGCGAACGCATGCCTTCGAGTTGTCTTCTTCGGTTGCCTGGCAACAAGAATAAAATGTTCATACCCAAAATTGGTATTCGCCATAACATCGATGAGATACCATATTTCACGATAATATATAGACAATATACGAACACTTATTCTCCTGATCATTATTCACCAACTCTCAGTTTTTCTTGACTGACCCTCGTAGTTCGCATGTTGCGCGTTTAAACTCGCCGTAGAGTGTTTATTAAATGAGATCTATCTTAATGAAACTGAACGTATCGTCTTTAAAATAGCTTTTAGTTGTTAATGTTACTTGGAAAGTAAAAATATAATTGGTGATTTACGACACCAGGTTGTTGCTAAAAATCGCGCAATTCATGAATAGAAAATGTAAGTGCTCGCTGTTTAACTCGTCAGCATTAGTTCATTTATTTTATAACCACAAATTAAATTGGTATAAGTGATCTTTAATATGTCATAGTATTGACAATTTCTTTTAATCCGAAAATACTTTACTGAATTCTCGTTTATTGCTTAATTATTCTTTCTCAATTCAAATCCTAAATAGCGTTACGTGTTGAAAATAGCCGCTATGAATAGCACAATTAGTTCGCACGATGCGCGTTTAACTCGCTGTCATGTGCTTATTAATTGAGACCGATATAAATGTTGCACATTTTCTTGAGGTTGAAAGTTTCCTCTTTTCAGTGAGGTATTATTTGTTTATGTAAATTAGAAAACAAAATTGTTACTGACGATTTAAAACCTCAGGTAGTTCCGAAAATTTGCGCAATTCGCGAATGGAAAATCTAGGGACTCGCTTTTTAACTCGCCAATGTGAATTCATATTATTTTATAATTTAAATTTAATTTGATATTAATAAATTGAAATATCTCATGGTATTGACAAAATTTATTTTGTCAAAATCCGATAGTAATTGACGGAACTGCAATTAATTGAATATTGCGTGACAGTACTGCTAAACCAGAGATCTATTAATATAGTAGATCATGTCTAAGCTAATCAAGTTAGTGTATCGATCGTCTGCTAGCAGTTAGATAGACTGTATATACTGTCCTTGAACTAATTCAGCTTCCAGCCACCAGTGAAAACATGTTGTTTCTATTTATAGCATCAATGTTTGTAAACAACATAATTAGGTCATCGTCTACAAATGTTCAGCGGCGGAGTGATTTTAATAGACACATTTCAGTTCACCCGTGTTCCACCAGAAATCTATTGGCTGAATAAACAATACAAACTAGTCACTGACCAATAGCTCGTTGTATATCAATTTGCATATGAATGCCCCGATATGTAAACATGAAACCGTGGGATTACTTTCTCAACCTTCTTGACGGTCCTTGGCGGTTCGCAGGCCTTTGATAGTAGGAATATAGTCCATGCGGAATGATTTGCTATAAAATTAAAATATCCTCAAAAAATAAAAGTCTGATGTAATTGTTGGTCTTAATATTAATAAATGTTGGTAATGTAAACAAATCGGGTTCAATGATACGTGTAACCTGTGTAGCATGCTTGTAATATTGTTCAAATCATAGACCTATTTATTGGTGTAGGCATAAAGGCGTTAACTTCATAGTATATATAAAGCAAATCAAATCTGAAAGATAGTTATTACATTGTGTGGCTTATCGCCACACAAATCAAAGCACTGAAAGTACTGATGTGTGGCGAACTGATGTCATTTTGACCATTCAAATAAAGACTGCACCAACATGCTGTGTCAGAGTTCTGATAAGCCCAGACTCACTCGAATGTTTGTGCTGCTCTCAAGACACCAAGCGTCAGTGTCAAGATGAGTGACTGGGTAGTCTCCATACAACTGATGAACTGGGAATTAAAACACAACAAACGAGATGCCCCCCCCCCCGCTATGGAAACAGGACTAGGTAGAAATATGTTGGGAAAATTAAATAAAGGGAGGTAATTAATAAGATAGAACCAGATTTCAGTAGAAGGAAAATATAAGAAAATGATATCAATGGTAATATCATGACTTTTTTTTGGTTGAATGAAATAATTCAAGAACGGAACCAGATAGAATTATGGTTTCATGTCACATCACTTCTCTTAGATGCCATATATATATATATTTAAAGTCGATCAATTGAAATTAGGTGGACAAGTGGTCCAGTGGTAAGGGCTATTGACTACTGATATGATTATAATGAAGGTTGTCCGTACTCCCGCCGGATCAAGAGCAGAAATGTTTTTCGGAGTAACATAACTAAACTTACGAACAGACTTTCGGACCATACTCAGCGTAAATTCTATAGCATTCTGTCCGGTATGTTAATACAATCGTATTTAAAACAGGTCAATTATATATTTTGGAATATACTACAAGTTATTTTTTGAAAATCTGACGATTATTTATGTATTGGTTATTATTTAAATATTGCGTATTCTGTTCCGAAATATGAACTCGCGCTAATCAGCGGGTGATATTTATTATAGCTATTATGTTGTATTTAGCATATTTTTATGCACCAGTCAGTGTGCGACCATGGTCCCATCCCAGGTGATGGGCAGTGGATAGCTGATAGTTTTCAAATATAGTATTTTTTATTAAATCCATATCAAGAAGAATGTATTTAACTTCTAAATTCTGAGTATCAAAGTTGTAAACCCTTTTTTATACCAGTAAATTTTATGACCCTAAATTCCTAACTTCTGCAGCTGTCTCCAAATCAACTAACAAGAACCCGATATAAAACCCATTCAATTAAAAATAGTTTTAACGGTCTATTTCCTGTCTCATGGTGTGTTCAATCCCTTGTAAAAACATAGATCCCTGTGTTACATGACCCCCAACTGTCCCAAAACAAGTTACTAACGACCTACCAATATACAACCCCTTGAAGTTTACCAGATTGTATGATCAATTTTCTGCCTAATGCAGCTTCAATAATTGATTACAAATTTCTTGTCAAAATATAGATCTAGCTAGGATTATGTAATGTTACATAATAAGGAGGGGCTAATTAAAAAATGCATAGATAATATTGCACAACGTGGCTTGTGGGAGGAGCTAATTAGATATGTATTAATGGGCTTTATAACTGCACATTAAGAGGGAGGAGCTTATTAATTATTTATAATTATTGAAGTATGTTTGCCCAAAGACCTGTAATTTAGGTATTTGGTTAAGAATTTGGTTTGCCCAACGTGTATATACTAATTAACGGCCTTTTAATCCAATTACCGTTAACTTTTCAATTCGAAACCTTGTGAAAATATATTACCGCTTTAAAAGGCATATTAGTTCGCATGTTGCGCGTTTAAACTCGCCGTAGAGTGTTTATTAAATGAGATCTATATGAAAGTCGCACATCTTAATGAAACTGAACGTATCGTCTTTAAAATAGCTTTTAGTTGTTAATGTTACTTGGAAAGTAAAACTATAATTGGTGATTTACGACACCAGGTTGTTGCTAAAAATCGCGCAATTCATGAATAGAAAATGTAAGTGCTCGCTGTTAAACTCGTCAGCATTAGTTCATTTATTTTATAACCGCAAACTAAATTGGTATAAGTGATCTTTAATATGTCATAGTATTGACAATTTCTTTTAATCCGAAAATACTTTACTGAATTCTCGTTTATTGCTTAATTATTCTTTCTCAATTCAAATCCTAAATAGCGTTACGTGTTGAAAATAGCCGCTATGAATAGCACAATTAGTTCGCACGATGCGCGTTTAACTCGCTGTCATGTGCTTATTAATTGAGACCGATATAAATGTTGCACATTTTCTTGAAGTTGAAAGTTTCCTCTTTTCAGTGAGGTATTATTTGTTTATGTAAATTAGAAAACAAAATTGTTACTGACGATTTAAAACCTCAGGTAGTTCCGAAAATTTGCGCAATTCGCGAATAGAAAATCTAGGGACTCGCTTTTTAACTCGCCAATGTGAATTCATATTATTTTATAATTTAAATTTAATTTGATATTAATAAATTGAAATATCTCATGGTATTGACAAAATTTATTTTGTCAAAATCCGATAGTAATTGACGGAACTGCAATTAATTGAATATTGCGTGACAGTACTGCTAAACCAGAGATCTATTAATATAGTATAATCAAGTAAGTGTATCGATCGTCTGCTAGCGGTTAGATAGACTGTATATACTGTCCTTGAACTAATTACCAGTGAAAACATGTTGTTTCTATTTATAGCATCAATGTTTGTAAACAACATAATTAGGTCATCGTCTACAAATGTTCAGCGGCGGAGTGATTTTAATAGACACATTTCAGTTCACCCGTGTTCCACCAGAAATCTATTGGCTGAATAAACAATACAAACTAGTCACTGACCAATAGCTCGTTGTATATCAATTTGCATATGAATGCCCCGATATGTAAACATGAAACCGTGGGATTACTTTCTCAACCTTCTTGACGGTCCTTGGCGGTTCGCAGGCCTTTGATAGTAGGAATATAGTCCATGCGGAATGATTTGCTATAAAATTAAAATATCCTCAAAAAATAAAAGTCTGATGTAATTGTTGGTCTTAATATTAATAAATGTTGGTAATGTAAACAAATCGGGTTCAATGATACGTGTAACCTGTGTAGCATGCTTGTAATATTGTTCAAATCATAGACCTATTTATTGGTGTAGGCATAAAGGCGTTAACTTCATAGTATATATAAATAAAAAAAAATGAAAGACAGTTATTACATTGTGTGGCTTCTCGCCACACAAAAACGACTTGAGTAGTCTGGTGTCTTCCACATTTAGGTGGAGTCCACCATATCTAATGGCGAAGTGTTCCCTCACCGGTTTCCCTCCCTTAAAAAGGGGCGAAAGGAACATAAAAATATTGCCTTCCGTCTACTACATAATTCTTTCAGTCTGCGGTTTACTTCTTTAACCTTAGCCCCGGTATGCTTAAAGTCTACGGGTCTAGGTAAAATACTGGACATTACTAAATGTGTTTTTGATCAATTTCTAATTATTGTAAATAAGTTGTTAAAGGCGCCCAAGATCTCATCTTCCGATAAATTGTTTATATCATTCGTTCCTACGTGAACAACTGTAAACGGTTGAGATAATAGGGATGGATCTCTTTCTAATCTGGCTGTCAAACGTGTAATGTTTATCCCTGGGAAGGCAATTACCCTGGCATTCTGTATCCCCGTCACATGTTTTGCAATGGAGTGAGATAAGATATTGACCTTGATCCCTGCAAAGGTTAAATTATATTTTCATTAATAAACTTTAATTCTCCTTGTTTTATTATTTCGTATTAAAAGCAAACATGTTTTTCATGATTGACATTTTCTCAACACAAGTAAGTTCTAAATAGCATTTGTAAGCCTCTGATTTCCAATCCCCTAATAACTGAATGTGTTCTGGTAAAACATTCGATTGAAATGCTAATGTTGCAAATCCCCTTCTGAATGAATGTGTTGAAAACGCCTTTGGTTCCAATTTTATCTTTGAAATACACTCTCTTAATTTATTCTGAAATAGTCTGTATGTAATGCAATCTCCGTTTGGTAAGGCGAAGACAGCATTCCATTTGTTATTGACCTTTAACTTTTTCAACTGAACATACGCTGACACCGGACATAATTCATTGTGTAACTTTATCAATGGAGATATTAACTCCCTTTCGCCAAACTGTATAGTTTTTGACCAATTAAAATGTACTAGAATATATTACGAAAAAAGTTCCTCACTATCCTTATGCAAATATCTCCCATTCTCTTATTCATGTTTGTTTGTAGAGACTAAATTGGATTTACGTGCCACCAAGAAAAATGCAAACAAGAAGAAACACCAATAAATTGTGTCGGAAGGCAGTACAAAGTCTAAAATTTTGTGAATATTCAACAAAATCTTTAATGTGATGGGCTCAGCCCTTCTCACATTCTCACAGCATGTGGATGCAATCTTGCTATTCCCTTCAAAGACAAATTTATCAAATAATTGTTGATAGGACATATCCTAAACATGCATGTAATGTCCTGACACCAGAAATATAATTCCTAATACTATCTACAGCTTTAAAAGTCCGACTCAAGAACTGAGCATATAATTGAAAAGTTTGTGTTGATGTCGGCAAAAATTTGAAATTAAAAAAGAGACAAAATGCAATGAATGTCTCCCATTGAATTTTCAAATTCTTGTTAGTTCCTCTAGCAAATGCAGAAGCTGTAGACAACTTTAATTCTTGTCTCAATATCTGCAGATGACTCTCTGAAACACAAATATTTGAATTCACCAATCTTGGGAAAACGTAAAACAGCTATCTGGTACATTGGTTTCCTCTAAATCTAAAATATCGTATGTTAACTTTTTGAATTCTACTTGAAATGAATGGCTAGTATGACATCTCGACAATAGATCAGGCAGTCGGTTGGACGTACCCTCTATGTGGATTGCCTTTAACTGGAATTCATTTACTGCTGTTAATAAACAAATTTCTCTCAAACATTTTTGTAAAAATTTACAGCGCGCCTTTCCTGTATTGACTACAATGCATGCTGCCAAATTATCACAACGTATCACTATTTTTCTTCCCCTCAAAGATTTACTCCATATTTTTAAGCACACAACAACTGATAGCAACTCTAGTGCACTAATATGCAAGTCTTGTTCTAAAATAATTCTTGGAAACTCTCGGTGAACGAACAATGCACCGAACATACCCCCACATCCTGTGAGGCAACTATCAGATGCAAAAACCTTATCCGCTACACACCATTCACCATAATCTATTAATGAAATGCCATTGTAAAGAGGTAAAAAATGCTCCCACCACAACAAACCCCTTCTGACCTCATATGGTAAAATGTATCTTATTTCCTTTTGAGCATAACATTCTCTTAACCAATTTAAGATCCTATTGATAAACACTCGACTTGATCTTACATTGGCTCCTACGAAATTCAATTTCCCCACTAACTTTTGAATGTCCTTGATAGAAGCACTAGATTTCAACAGCCATTCATCTATTAGTGACCTTATTTCTTTCAACCTTTCTTGTGTTATTTGCACATGTTCTCAGAATCAAACAACACTCCCAAAAATATCATCCGATGTGATGGTGGTGAAGCTTTTTCAGTTGCTTCTTCTATTTCACATTTTTTAAATGTGTGACGAACCATTGAAAATGCAAAATGTGCTTTAATCCCGTTCTCGACCCCCGCAAAGTCATCTAAATAATTTAATACAGCTATACCAAAATTCCATAATATGAAAGCAATTGCGTTAGTAACCCTCTGACATATGTAAGCTGCAGATCTTAAACCCATTGATAATACTGTGTCACAAAACAAATGATTTTTTCACTCATAAGCTACCAGGTTGTAATTAAAAGGCATATACAAATGTACTAATCTGTCTGTATGCTCTACTTAAATCTAACTTAAATAGTAAACAACCCTGTCCTTTCTTTTGAATTAGTGTTATGAAATCATCAATTCTTGGAAATATTAAACTGATATTATCTTCCAAATAATAGTCTTTGACAATATTCTCATTTATTGCGGCTCCATCTTTCGGAAAACTTAAATCTAAAATTACTCTTCTTTGACTTGTGTCATTTTTTTGGTACCGTGTTTAATGGAGACACCTTTATACCTTATTGAAATGGGTTATCTTTAAATGGGCCTATAATGGCACCATAAGAAGCTTCTTTGATCAAATATTTATCTATGTGAGATGGAAAGTCCCTTGCTCCTTTGTGGTTTGTAACTTTTGTTCGTGTTACTATTTCATTTTCAAGATTTGAATGTGCTTGATAACCAATAGGAAACCCGTATTTCAGTAAATCACATACCAAAACATCCTTGTACCCATATAGTTCTAACAATTGCTTCATGTACTCTGTGTTATTTTTTTCATTTATTGGTATTCTGCAGCCTTCATAATTAAATTTACCTGATTGTTTAACTGTTTTGTGGATTTCTATTTTTGTGCTAGTACTACCGTCCTTAAAATTTATCTTAGGACATACCTTACATTTTTGTTCTAATATACATGAACCCTGTTCTATAACCTGTGAATTTCTTAGCCAGAATGCTGGTAAAAAGATATCTACTAGATAATTTTGGCTTTTGGTTTTACTTTTCGCCAGTCAAACCCCTACATGTGGACAGGATTAGGAGCATTCTGTGTGATTTATTTCTTTTTGATCTGTCTGCCAACATGTTGCACAGATATGCTTTGCTAAACGCATTTTTCCCTTATACACCATCATATGTGAATTTGCATTTTGACATTTATTTCTTTGATATTTGGAACAAAACCATACTTTTTCAGTATCCGAATATTCTGTGTGGGCAGAAGTAGAGCTTGTTTTTTGTTAAAATATAGTGTCTGTTACTTTAACCTTAGTTTTATAACGAGACAAAACTGCATTTTCAACATATTGGAAATCATCATTCCATTTTTTTTGCCAAGTTCTATTTCTCTCAACACAGCAGCATATAATGTTCTGACCACTGAAAATTCATAAGCACTCTTAAGATACATCAAACGTTTTAAAAGTTCCAATCTGCCATTTTTTTCTCCGCTTGAAACTCTTTTATTAGAAATAATCTCTAGCTCACCTGCTACGAACAAATTTATATCTAGCTGACTAAATTCTACGCTATTATTGACAAAGTCGAATCTGAGATGGGATTGAGGGTATCTTTGTTGTTTATATACTGAATCTGAAGATTTTGAATGAATACCAGATTTATTTTCTGAACGTCTAGATTTATTTTTGATTTGCGAGAACAGGCTGACAGATTGGAAATATAATCACTACTAGAACTAGTAGAATCTGACAAAATTTCAGAAGCAGCACTATTGTCTTCCTCGGATTCGGTTTCACTTTCGAACAATCCCAATTTTTTTAAGCTCGTGTGCTGCCTGTTTTTTTAGTTTGGGCATCTTTCTTAAAAGTTTAACATTTAACAAGTCCATACCTTGATCTTTGTTCTTTCGGTTTTTCTTTTTCAATTTCGTTGGTTCCTCACTGACACCTTGGTGTACTGATCTCTCCAGCTCGCCTATTTTCCTCTCCCTCTCCATAATCTCTGTCCTGATACTCTCCAACTCTCGTTTTCTTTGGAGCTCGGCCTCCTTCGCCTCTAATTCCTCCAAACGCAACAATAAACGCTCCCGATCGTCCGAATGCTTGACGTCTGTATCACTCAGACGCTCATGGCTACCAAATTCGCTGGGGTCCCCCACGGGGATCTCCTTCCTGGCACTCCCCATTCCCGTTTCGTGTAGTGCCTTGTAATCCATTTCTTTCTTTTTTCTGTCTGATTGTCTATCTCCCATTTATACACAAATGTCTATTTTCAATGATTCTATTACAATTTACAGTGATCAATTTGTCTGACCGGTAGGCTACCTACAGGCGCCTTTTCGCTATTCACGTATACTACAATCCAATATAAATAGTTCTTTATTTGCTTTAGTATAATAAACAATCCGTATTAAAACTTGGGCTACAGTCAAAGCCCTCAATATTCAAACAGTAATAAACAACTGTGACTTAAACAAATTTTTTCAATCGACTTATCAACAAAGAGGTGTCGGAAAACTGTGACTTTTGGCGGGTGTTTTATCTATAAATACCCCCGCGCAAGAATATGAGTGTTTATTAACCACTCGACCAATGAAAAAGTCTGTAACAATTCAGCTTCAAACGAGGCCATACTATCAACAAACACAATTTTGAACCAATAGAAATTAATATGGCGACGCAGAATTAAATGATTTTATTGATAAATAAAATGCTGTAGTTTATATTTGACTGCGCATGCTCATCTACGTCATTTCCACACACGGCGGATGGCTGTTCCTTCGAACTCCCTGGAATAGCGTCCATCCTTTAATTACGCAATAGCCTTAAAGTAAAAATAATCCAGACTATACTTCTTGATAAACCTTCCAAAATTCGTTTTAAATATAACTATGCATATTCAATGCATTATTAATTTAATAAATAAACGAATTAACGGCTTACGGATTTCATCTAGCTGGCCGACGCGTTCAGCATCAGTTTATGTTCGAAAGTGGCTAGAGTCCGTCGTTTAATTTTGCGTCAAGACATACGCAGTAACGCAATTAATAGTCCAAACTCCCGTAATCATTCAGATTACATGGAACCATTCAGGTGTAAGAAATCAGAAATTCATTCTGGTTTGTCATTCAGACGTAATTTGCTCGAAATCCAATAATCAATAAAGCTTAATGGCTGCCGTCGAGAACAAAGAAATCCTGCAACAAATATTAAAAAATTCAAAATATACGATTCTTACCCAGAATTACCAGATGATTGGTGGAGTTTTGATGATTTGTAGGTGTACTGCCTATATAGTCAGTATAAAAATAGAAATATTATACAAAATAACGCTGACATTTAACAAAATACGAAGAACTCTGAGATTACACGACTTTCGCTTCCTTTGTTAGCCTCGTTCTGATTTCCCGTTTTTGGTCACGTGATCTCTGTTGGATCCCTATCAGGATGTTAGTGGGAGATAAAATGGGAATATGCTTCCTGTGTTTGTGTAATGAAATGTTTGATTATAATGTAAAGCTTTAAAACAACATGTTTTAACTTAATGGAATGTTGATAACTAATGTACCAGTCAATTGAAACTCCGGCACCCCTTCCCAGGGGAGGAGGAACGGCGGGGAAAAGGTACCATGTTAAATATGAAAGCCGACAGTCTATTTCCCAGGTTTTTGCAATCATCCGGTGTTTCAAAATCTTGTTTGTCGGGAATAGTATTCTTTCGAATACCAAGTGGCTGAATCCCAGACATATTAAAGCATATTAAATAATTATAACTTTTCCAATAAAACTATGCGTGTTTTGCGTTTTAGGGTCATATGACATAAAGAACCTATCACTTGTTGTCAATTGATACATTTTTAAGGAAATATCATTAAGCTCGATAGGGGCAAAAATAATCAAAATATTGGTAGGTGTATAGTGGTTATTAACAACATGGTTATGAACAACACACGAAATTCAAATCTACAGATTTGCTTGAAATAGCCTTTTTGGGGATATGAATGGTTCTGTCCATGTCCGATTCATGAATCTGAGTGTGGCTTTTGGTTGTAAGTAGTATACAGTATTGTTATATTAACGTACGTATTACATGCAGTAAATGAAATATGCACATTATATATCTAAACCTTTCATATACCAATGCTTTATCGTGTCATTGTTATTCTTTCTATCAAAGAGATAAGCTGGTTTATCATCGTAGGAAAATAGTAAACAGTCAACTTTTACAAACTCTCTTAGTCTAGACATCAATGACAATGGTACAGTTCTGTACGCCTGGACAAGTGCTTCATGTCGTTGTTTGCTGAGCTGTTCTTTATCGTCTACACTGTTGTCTATAGCTTTGCGACAAGCTGCTTTAAATACCTCATTGCTAACATATTTAATATCAGATTCACTGAATGGTAACTCGTATTTGTTGAGTACTATCCCACTCATCTGAAACATTGACCAACGTCTCAGAAACAGTTTGTAAGCAGATAGTTGTGGATGTTTTTTAAGAGCAGCAAATACACAATTAGCTGACTCCGAATGCATGAGGCGTTCCTTGATCGTATTCGCTATCGTCGATACCTGAATATCGTCTCCGACAATACCAGTGGTTTTCAAAATATCAAACAAGTTTTCAAGATCATCTGACATTGTTTCCTTTTTACCAATGTAGTCAAACTGTGTTTGACATGGGTTACACAGTTTATGAATTGGTTCCAGATGTGGGTTTAATTCTATTCCATGTTCATGAGCATACACAACATACTCTACTAGTTCCGCAAATGTTATATCGGACTCACCATCTTTCTTTGTGTCATTTTTCCTAACAGTTTCTAATACAAGTTTTCCTATTTTGTTCCAAAACTCATTATTTGGTCTGAATAGTTTGTCTTTATATGCTGAAAATAGTCGGGCGTAAGGATCACCAACATTAATGTACGAAACTTCATATTTATTTGTTTGGTGTTGAGGTACTAAATCGTCTCTTTGGACCCCAGTAGTCTGTAGCAACTCGGGAAAAACGTAAGAAAGATATGTAGTTCCAAGTTTGGGTACAGAACAATAATACAGTGATCCACCTGGGTTTGTATTATAATATATTCCCATTAAATGACTGCCAGTTGGTATGCTATCGTGGTATGCTTTACATTTAGAATGTAAATGTTTTTTCCTATCATTTTGTGTTTGCAGACTTTTCACACTTCCCGTTGAACCCTGGACGTGCTTCAATTCCGTTTTCTTAGTATATCTACCTCTCCCGATATCTCTCCCTGAAAACAATAAGTAAATAATTCGGTATTTAAGCCATTCGCATAACATAAAATATTTCTAAAAATTGTGACGACAGTGTATATATAGCATGTCAGGTAGCATATAATTAGTAACACACGTTTAATTTGTTTTAAAAACCCGGATCCAAATTACGTAGTTCGTTATTCATAAACAAGCCGCTTATCAAAATGTATTGCTGGCTTAGAATGAGAAGGTCGTAACTACTACTTAAGTCCTTATAAGTCTCATAAATATTTGAAATTTGCTTTACAAGGCGCTTTTTATGAGCCTATTTTCATGAAAATCGGAAATTGTCATGTTGACCAAAATGAAGTTTTAAAAACTTGTTTTTCTATAGGTAAAGAGTAAATTACCGACAGTTTTCTCTTGTTTTCTCAATATATCGATTTTGTAGTTATGACCTTCTCGATTTGTGTGTAAGAATAATACGATTATTACAATGAATTGCACCGTGTACGGTTAAGTGAAAAAAGTGTATAGTTTTACCAGTGCGTAATCCATTGTTTTAATGTGATTGCCTACTTTTGGAATTTTATGTATAATGTACGTATATTAAACCTGTTGTATTGATGAAGAAAACATTAATCCCAGCCGTTTTGCTCGGCTAGTATTTAAGATATTCTTAGATTTTGGGGACAACCCATAAAACCTGAAAATTGTGCCGAAGAAGTTTTGCTCTCAACAGCACAAACGTTGGCACACATGGATTTTTTTTAACAAAATAAGTTTAACATGAAAGCCGTTGAACAGCATACTTACTGTTGTCGTATATGCAACATATAGAGTAACAGTTATAACGTTAGAAGTTTCATTCCAAATTTCATGACAGTTGCTCTGCTAGATTTAACTTAAAGGGATTTCTGAATTGCTGAAAACCGCAAAATCATTCAAAGTTTTGCATACGTTTTCTGTAGTCTTCGCGATAATTTGTGATTAAAAAACGCTTATTAAGGTGATTCGCAAATATGTACAGTGTGTTTCAAACCTGTTATATTTATGAAAAACATATCTATGACAACGCTTTTGAAAATTCCTAACTACATGTCTTATTTTGTCCATGTCAAATGAACAGCATCGGGCTTGAAATCGTTCTCTGCATAAAACAAATGTATTGTATACTTGTATTTATTTTGCTGTGAAAACGGTCCCCATACACGGAATTGTCGCGAATGCCGTAATATTTTAGAATTTACATCACATGCTTACATATATCGACCTAATTATGATGTACATATTATTTCACTGATTCAATTCCATGAATATTTAATGAAAACATGTTATGTTAGAATAGATTTTATTGTAAGTGATGAATAAAATCGCATTAAGTCAGCATGAAAATGCATAAATTATCAGGCTACCTTCTATATACATAAATCTCTAATATACTGTATGATATAGCTTGGCCAATTTGACACGAGCCTGACCTTTTGTTAAGCACAATTTAACAGCTGTGACTGCACTTTTAAAATTTAATCCATTCGCCGATAAACTGTAAATCGATAAATACCACACCGTAGTAAGTAGCATATCTTTACATAATGACTATTGAATAAATCATGGGTTACCCGCCTAAAAAGACTCGTCTGAAGTTCATGGCCCAGGGTTCAAAATTGAACTTATATATTGCCTACGTTTACAACACCGAATGTATGTTTTCATAATCGGGGAGTATCACGGAGACGCTCGGGGTGGAATACAAACACAAGTTTAAAATATCGATATCGCACGAATTGCTTGCGGAAATTGACATATTCAAAGCAAGAACCTTGTATTATATTTTTGCGTAAAGGTCAGGCTCAGGTCAAAATAGCCAAGCTATATAGCAGTTCTTTCATTTAAAGGGACTATACTACAGTTGGTAAATTGATAAATGAATCAAAAGTCTCTCTTAAAATTGCATGTTTTGACTTGACCGTCCTAAAACATTTATATGCGAATCTAGACTTATTTATCTAGAAGCAAAATAATCGCATAACGTCGGTTTATTCTAAATTGCATGACTAACGCTTTAAAATATAATTAATACATGACGTTGTTACAGCGTAGTAGTGTATAAATACCGAGAAAAGCAGTAAACTAGTTTTTATCAATATCGCCATTGATCGAAATGTACGTTGTAAGAATAGTAGTGTATGAAATGGAGTTTAGTTGCTTTAAGGTATTTCTAAAAGGCAAACAAATAACGGTCATAAAAACTAGTCCAACAATTAAAAATGCCCCGTTAGCTTAATGGAATGCACGTATATACACAATATGATAGCATACATAGTTATAACTATTATAATGTAGTTTATTTAGTCGTTTAATAAAATATCCATGGAAAGTACAAGTTGTTTTCGTATTTACACTTTTTATGTCATTATGTACCTTTGTGTTAACATATTTTGTATCTTCGTGATTTCCACACCTTTGACAGCGATGCATGATTTTCTTGGTATTCAACGTATGAACTTCGCATTTTCCCGAAATTAAGCATGCATAGCTGCCAAATGACTTGATGTCTGTAAATATGACAATACCAACACTAATGGAATTGTTTTTGCCTCTGACCACCCAATGTTGTACAGTAAAACTCTCGAGAAGTGATCGGAGCAGGTAAAATGCTCGAGATAAACCGGGTGATCGAAATAACCAAATGATATGTATTAAGATCAATAATAAAAATAAATTCTGGTTTAAAACTTGCTCGAGATAGGCCGGATGCTCGTGATATCGACGCATCCTCGTCATAACGAAGTTTTACTGTATCTACAGAATGTTTTTAAGGTTACGGTATGATAATATTATGGTAACGCGGTGGTTTTCATTGAAAGTAAAGGAATTTGTGCGTGTTACAATGTATTATGGAAATACGCACATCAAAATATTTTTTGATATTAGATTGCCCCTTATGATGCAGATTTCGAATTACATGTCGGTCTTATAAAGCCGCAATGAGCACTTACACCCCATATTCTAGTAAACCACTACTGTATAGGATGTAGTGGTATTTAATACTTATTTCTAAATTATTAAATAGGAAAATAAGGATAGCCAACCATAGTGCCTGTTACTGACCGAAAGTTTGATATGGTGTGAT
This sequence comes from Spisula subtruncata, assembly GCA_963678985.1. NCBI lineage: Eukaryota > Metazoa > Mollusca > Bivalvia > Venerida > Mactridae > Spisula > Spisula subtruncata. The sequence continues at coordinate 33,359,931 of OY787666.1, read as the reverse complement.
CTGATTGGTTGTCCTTGCACTTAAGTCAAGTAAGATCAATATTGAATACCACCACTGTTATCTGATTTTTTCGATATTCATAATGATAAATAATCCACTTGGAAATGCGATTAATCGTTACCGCCTCATCGATAGATTATTGGTAGAGCGCCCGCTTCGAGTCCTAGAGGTCCTGATTTTGATTCAATGTCAAATAAAAATGGTACCCAATACTTCTTTTTAAGCGATGGATACCAATTCCATCAGGAATGAGGGGTCAAAACTGATTCATCAATGTTACACTGACCGGAACGTATGGTTTCTGTATTTTAAGTATCAGTCCAATTTATAAGTTACTAAAACATTGAATATATAGTACAGAGGTGGTATTGCGTAAACAACCCCGTGCAATACAATACTATTTGTACCATGTATATTCTGACACACTATGTTACTTGTAAGTTGTTTGTAATTGTTGGTAATTATTGCGTGTAATCATATAATATAGTTTAGTTGAAGTAAGCCGAAAATATTTTATAGCGCTTTATATAACAAGTCTCTAAAGCGCTTAACACGCGAAAGTCAGCTAGTTGACAGTTCATTAAAAGTTTAAAACAATTTCACTTGATTCACTGATATGCACTTTTAAACAGATGTGTTTTTATAGTCTTTTTGAAGACTGTCAGAGAGTCAATGCGCCTGATTTCCACAGAAAGACCGTACCATAAGGTGGCAGCACATTTGTCGAACCGCCTTTCACCGTAATTTTTGGTTCTTATTTTAGGAATGTTTAATAGCATAGCAGTGTCTGATCTTAAAGACCTGGTTGACTGGTAATCTCTAGTCAACTTATTCATGTAGACAGGGGCATTACATGGTCATATCTGATTTTAAAAGCGTATAGAATATGTGATTCATGGGCCATTGGCCTAAAATCTTGAAAATATATTGTAAACTGTTATAATATAGGTTTGATTTTGTGGTTGATTGGTAACTACATGCACCATTGTACTGATGTAGCTTAATTTATATTCGAATAAAAAAGTTCTGTTACCATTTTCTATGGCTCTTTTCAGCTGTTAAGCAGCTCAAACACACTTTGACATTTAAACTTCCCCTGGTCATTGGGCTACCAATGGAAACCTACGTTCGTGTCTCCATTGTGAGACTATTTCTCTCCTTTGGGTGTGGCCGCCAGCATCGTTCTGCGGCGTCCATCAATAGACACTGTCCTCACAGGTACCAATTTACACCTTTGTGGAGTGGAGCATGTGGGTCTTAATTGCGCAGAGAAATTGACAAGTGGTCCAGCGGGGATTAAACCCGGGACCTCTCGATCCTTAAGCCCGCGTCCTACCTCTAGGCCATCGTTCCCTACTATGCATGTACAAGTATACTAGTATCTGGGCGAGGGACTTACTTCGAAGGTCTTTGTACATTTATATGCATACTGAACATATTTACCTTTTTGAACCTAAACCACTCCCGATCCCAGCAAAATATTTACCACTTGCCAACTTAGGTCCAAAAAGGCAACGTACCGTAGATGTACACCGACCTTCGAAACATGAGCCTGTGGAGAATGATAGTGGTTTATTTATACAATGTACATGCACACACGTATTTTTTAAATTACACGTAACAGTAAAATGCATGAAGCATTTATATAAAAAATTATTCGATGATATACAGTGAATAAATTCAGTAGTTTGAACTAAACTTAAAAAGTAAACGGTTGAATTTTCACATATCCAAGAATATGTGACAAAGGCAAAACCATTCTTGGCAAAATGTATTTGTATACGCAGCGAGAATTGCATAACATTGATAAAACTACCCAATGGTTCGGAATAAATAATAATGGTTACGACGTAACGTCAAAAGGTGAGGCACGAAAGTGTAACGTTTTTGACGTCGCACAGCAGTATGTTAAAAACGACATTGTAAGTAATAAGTGCGATGGATAAGAATCCGCACTTATTTAAATCATTTAAAGTTGCGTATATCAAGATACTACATACAAAAGGTCGTACGGGCTTTTTAATATAATCTGCATTCTTAATCAAGCAATAATACGAGTAAAATATAAAAGGAATCTTTTGTCGGAATACCCATCGAAGTCATAATTTGGACTAATTTGACGTCGTTGGACATTTTGTAGACGCAAGTAAAAAAATTATACATTTTTTGTTTATAATTCAATCCATTTGAAAATCGCTATGTTTGTTCAACGAAAAAAGAGTAATTTTTTGTTCACTTGTCATTAATATTAATGTTTATTTGTGATAAACTTCGTCTTTTTTCAACAATATTTCTAATTTACATTGCGTCCGATTCATCTAACCAGTACTGTTTTCACGGACAGTATTCTTATCAGTACTTACTAATTTTTCCTCTTAAAGAACCGGACAAAATTAACTTATGATGCTCTTTTTATAATATCGTAATAGACCTACTCCGCATCTCCACTAATCTGTAGGTACAAATAAAGTTTTACCGTTATAATCCTTTTGAGTCATGAATATTCATATCTGGACAATAGAGTGGGGTCAGTTGTGTTTGCATATGAATACAAAACCAGTCTAACTAGGCCAGATTTGTTTGTACCTACATGTAAATTAAGGGGAAAACCACCTTGCACAGAGTTCCGGATATCAACTATTGTCGAGATGAGAAATGAATCAATATTCAGCTCTTGTTATCATAATGCGAGGTTCTATTGATACTATATTAATTGGAGTAATTAGGAAAATTCAATCTGCCGAAAAAAATGACAATTGTGGCAATTAATCTACTAGTATAATTATGAAACTTCTTTGATCTAACTCACCAAGTAACCGGCCAAATTATTTGTGCTAGACGTTTTAATGGCAAAACCGTTTACATTATATTATAGCTTCACATTTGTTAACAAACGACGTAGAATGATATTGAAATAATAAAATAAGAAAGCGTTATTATTTTACCTATGATGAAAATAGTAATACATGTTATTCCAATAATTATTTTGAATAATAAACTAGCATTCATCTTCCCGGTCGGTGGTGGACCAACCTTTGTTAACTACTGTATATATTCCGACAAAGTCACTTGCCATAATTGGTTAAAAGATGTATCGATCTATTCTAGCCGTGAGCTATTTAGTTAATTTCAATTCCTAACACATACTTTTTATAATTTATGTACTCTTTATTTACACTATTAGGTGATTTACAAACAGTATTGAACATATTCATATGGGGCGCCACTGTCGAGAAACTTTGAATAATACGAGTTCATATCTTTTGTATAATTTTCACATTATTTGGTATATCAATGTGAAGGCACAATAGAATGATATTGTATCCAGATGACGTCACAGTGGTCATTTGACAAAACTATAATAAGATGTATGTATAGGTTATAGATCATATATTAGGATTATAAACAAAATAAGTGAGTCTGTAACTGGCTTATAGTTTACCCGCCCACTTTTGGTGACAACCAATAGCATGCTAATTTACGGGATAATGATCGGGAGTGAAATTGCACAAAATTGCTTGTATGATTAATGATAGAATAACAGTAAAATTATGAGGATAGGCGGGTCAAGTTTTCGATATTTACAATCAGCAAAATTGTCCTAATAAACAGATTTATTAAATAGTTATTATGCACATTGCAAAAATAAATGAATAAGAATTTTTTGATTGGACAAAGAAGTAGGGTAAACTATAAGAAATGGAAGAATATAAATAAAGTAGCTGTTTATTATGCACGAGTATGTGACTAGAACTTAGGCTAAGGATGTTTGAATGGTTTAGATCACATATTCAGTTTTGTCCAAATTTTGCCGGGAATTAAAGAAAAGTTATATATTCTGAAACAAATTATGATGAAAATCACACTAGGTCACCGAACTTCATTTTCATAATAATCAGTCCCGGGGCGGTACATATATTTAGCATATTAAGTGAAAACTTAGAATTAGAAAGAGCTACAGTATAGAAAACATGGGCTATTTTTCATTTCTTGTGAAATATGGGAAACTCAATATTTCAACTTAAGTAAAAATATTTTTAAGTTTTCACTTAAGTTGCTTTATAAATACCAGTCCTGTTTTTCTAATTAATATGTACAATGTAATTAATACATTGATGGTGGTACTCAAGTATGGCGATGCTATTTGATGTCTGCTATCTATCTACATAATAAATTACATTTTGTATGTTCCAAAATCGTTAGGGTACACATTGTTATACTTGGCCAAGATGCCAAAATTGGTATGTTTAAATATTGGTCCAAAATCGACGTAAACGCAACCCATATGTTCCAAATTTGTTTAGATAAAAAGAAAAATGCTCCTAAAATAAATTATTATTTAAGAAACTAGCGACGTTTCAATCTTAGTAAAAAAACCTTGGTTCGTACCAGAGGTGTTCAACTTGTATACATATATACAATACTTTCATGGGTTTTTTTTTTCATAATAAACTCGAAAACTGATAATCATAAAATGTAAAGTAATGTTTTAAAAAAGCCATACAATCATTGTAAATTGCATATGCGTGTACACTGCGGTTGAGTTGAAATCAACCTTTGAGTAGTCTATAGGCGGGGTGTTATTTGCCATTTAAGGCCCAAAACTAGAAGTGATGTTGTAAACATTTACCTTCGATGAATTAGGCCTACGATGAATGGTTTATCGACGTTTCGTTATCACCCTAATTCCGAGCATTGCTGCAGCATCGTGAGGTTTCTGCATACGAAGTTTGCTTGTATCATATTCCATGTATACATTGTTCTTAAGGCATTAAGTTCTTAAGTTGCTTATTATGGTGACATGAGGCAGAGTCTGGATGAAACCCTATGTTCCTGGCACAGCAACAAAAAGGAGGCGTGACACTTTTTTATGTTGAAAAAAACCCCGGATGACTTGGAACCGTTTGAACAAATAGCTCTAATTTACGTTCGACGTCTTGTAAATTATTGTGCGGTGCTATTTGCCTAATGTCTTTGCTGCATTTACAGACACACAGGTATTTGGTTGTGCTGCATGTTTTTCTTGGTATTTACAGTATGTCTGCCACATTATGCCGGAAATCTGCTTGTAGATTTTTCGAAATAAGTCGACCGATAGTTCCCTTGGATACTCCCCAAGACCCCAACTGTATAGGCTAATGGAAACCTTACAGATATCACCAAACCAATGGTAGGTTTCAACAAAGTTGGGCGAGTTTTATTCCTAGATCGTTCCATGTGAACGCACTTCAGATATCTAGAGCAATGCATAAACGCCGAGATGATCAGAATATTTCAGATGTCTAGAGCATTGCATAAACGCCGAGATGATCAGAATATTTCAGATGTCTAGAGCATTGCATAAACGCCGAGATGATCAGAATGCTTCAGATGTCTGGAGCAATGCATAAACGCCGAGATGAGATGTCTAGAGCATTGCATAAAAGCCGAGATGATCAGAATATTTCAGATGTCTAGAGCATTGTATAAAAGCCGAGATGATCAGAATATTTCAGATGTCTAGAGCAATGTATAAAAGCCGAGATGATCAGAATATTTCAGATATCTAGAGCAATGCATAAACGCCGAGGTGATCAGAATATTTCAGATGTTTAGAGCAATGCATAAACGCCGAGATGATCAGAATATTTCAGATATCTAGAGGAATGCATAAACGCCGAGATGATCAGAATATTTCAGATGTCTAGAGAAATGCATAAACGCCGAGATGATCAAAATTCTATGTTTGTTCTGGACTCGGGTAAATAAATGACCATTAACATAAATAATCAAATGATAGCTTATTAAATAGAATTCAAGTTCACTATTACACATGAAGTAATAACAATTACTGATAAAAATCAAAGTGCTGAAGGCACTTTTGTGGGACTGAAATATTGAAAATGTTAATAAACAAAGTGCAACTCTCAATTATATGCTCTTTATCTTGATAACAAGTACATGTACATACCTTATGACTATTGGCTTGAAGACTTGAATTTAAAAGCTTTCAACCAAGACGAGACATGGGTAGTACTCTAGTATGCACAGAGATTGTGCATGTATTGAACATGTCTTGTCAAACCTTGTCGAAGAATAAAATATAATGTTTGTTTTTTAACTTCTTGTTAGCAGATTTTTTTACTTGCAGTCTTAGCTAAAAAGTCACATGGAATATCCATTCTGAAAAGGTCCTGTCCAACTACAACATTACATAACAAGTACTTAACCTACTTAAGTTTTACCCAGAATGTTCGAAATCTGCTGAAGATTACATAAAACACTTTGATGACTCATATGAATGTGTACATACTCAACAAATTATGTTTAATATGTGGGGTAACTGATTTCTTGTTTCATTACAGTTTGGCATTTAATTTGCTGTGTAATTATGGTATGTGATGTTTTTGTGTTTTTTTAAGTTTAAGTTGAGTGCTGTCTTCCCTAGGTATCTCTAACATTTGTCACTCAGCCAATAAGCTCTGGTCTTACAAAGTCATGTGCACATGATATCTCTAGCATCTGTCACTCAGCAAATAAGCTCTGGTCTTACAAAGGCATGTACACATGGTATCTCTAGCCTTTTTCACTCTGCAAATAAGCTCTGGTCTTACAAAGGCATGTGCACATGGTATCTCTAGCATTTGTCACTCAGCCAATAAGCTCTGGTCTTACAAAGGCATGTACACATGGTATCTCTAGCATCTGTCACTCAGCCAATAAGCTCTGGTCTTACAAAGGCATGTGCACATGGTATCTCTAGCCTTTGTCACTCAGCCAATAAGCTCTGGCCTTACAAAGGCATGTGCACATGGTATCTCTAGCATTTGTCACTCAGCCAATAAGCTCGGGCCTTACAAAGGCATGTGCACATGGTATCTCTAGCCTTTGTCACTCAGCCAATAAGCTCTGGCCTTACAAAGGCATGTGCACATGGTATCTCTAGCATTTGTCACTCAGCCAATAAGCTCTGGTCTTACACAGGCATGTACACATGGTATCTCTAGCATTTGTCACTCAGCCAATAAGCTCTGGTCTTACACAGGCATGTACACATGGTATCTCTAGCATTTGTCATTCAGCCAATAAGCTCTGGTCTTACACAGGCATGTACACATGGTATCTCTAGCATTTGTCACTCAGCCAATAAGCTCTGGTCTTACACAGGCATGTGCACATGGTATCTCTAGCATTTGTCACTCAGCAATGTATAAGCTCTGATCTTACACAGGCATGTACACATGGTATCTCTAGCATTTGTCACTCAGCAAATAAGCTCTGGTCTTACACAGGCATGTACACATGGTATCTCTAGCATTTGTCACTCAGCAATGTATAAGCTCTGGTCTTACAAAGGCATGTGCACATGGCATCTCTAGCATTTGTCACTCAGCAATGTATAAGCTCTGGTCTTACAAAGGCATGTGCACATGATATCTCAATCATTTGTCACTCAGCAATGTATAAGCTCTGGTCTTACACAGGCATGTACACATGGTATCTCTAGCATTTGTCACTCAGCAATGTATAAGCTCTGATCTTACACAGGCATGTACACATGGTATCTCTAGCATTTGTCACTCAGCAATGTATAAGCTCTGGTCTTACACAGGCATGTGCACATGGTATCTCTATAACTTGTCACTCAGCAATGTATAAGCTCTGATCTTACACAGGCATGTACACAGGGTATCTCTAGCATTTGTCACTCAGCAATGTATAAGCTCTGATCTTACACAGGCATGTACACAGGGTATCTCTAGCATTTGTCACTCAGCAATGTATAAGCTCTGATCTTACACAGGCATGTACACATGGTATCTCTAGCATTTGTCAAATGGCAAATAAGCTCTGGTCTTACACAGGCATGTACACATGGTATCTCTATAACTTGTCACTCAGCAAATAAGCTCTGGTCTTACAAAGGCATGTGCACATGGTATCTCTAGCATTTGTCAATGGCAAATAAGCTCTGATCTTACACAGGCATGTACACATGGTATCTCTAGCATTTGTCACTCAGCAATGTATAAGCTCTGATCTTACACAGCTTGTGCACATGTTATCTCAATCATTTGTCACTCAGCCAATAAGCTCTGATCTTACACAGGCATGTGCACATGGTATCTCTAGCATTTGTCAATGGCAAATAAGCTCTGATCTTACACAGGCATGTACACATGGTATCTCTAGCATTTGTCACTCAGCAATGTATAAGCTCTGATCTTACACAGCTTGTGCACATGTTATCTCAATCATTTGTCACTCAGCAAATAAGCTCTGATCTTACAAAGGCATGTGCACATGGTATCTCTAGCATTTGTCAAATGGCAAATAAGCTCTGATCTTACAAAGGCATGTGCATATGGTATCTCTAGCATTTGTCACTCGGCAAATAAGCTCTACTCTTACAAAGGCATGTACACGTGATATCTCTAGCATTTGTCACTCAGCAAATAAGCTCTGGTCTTACAAAGGCATGTACACATGGTATCTCTAGCATTTGTCACTCAGCAAATAAGCTCTGGTCTTACAAAGGCATGTGCACATGGTATCTCTAGCATTTGTCAAATGGCAAATAAGCTCTGGTCTTACACAGGCATGTTCACATGGTATCTCTAGCATTTGTCACTCAGAATATAAGCTCAGAAATTAAAGACTTGTCAACAATCTTAAACATGAGGAGAAATTAAATAACCAACACAGACACTGGGGAAGTACAATTATTATCATGTGACATGTGCCTCCGTGGCTCAGTTGTTGTTGAGTTTGCCGTCTAAACTTACAACCTGGGTACAAATACAGGTGATGGCACACATATGCCTGGCATATTTCAGCAGTATCTGACTGGCAATAAAGGACATGCTCAGCATTTCATTTCTATAGCTATGATCTCTTCTCCAAAGAGTCATGGAACAAAATCTAAAGAATATTTTGGAAACACAAGTTGAAGTTTTTACTGAAACCTTTTATTATGCAGTATTAAATATACATGTACAACACTTATATCCAGTAAAAGTATAATAAACATGTAAGGAAATAGAAGAATGATGTAAGGAATGAACACATCAACAAACACATACTAAAACAAGTTATCATTTTAACTTCGCTTTTTTCGTCCCTTTTTTATTCGAGGCATATCAATTTGCATATTTTTCATAACATCTTTCACTGATTCTAACGAGATAGGTGGCATATATTCTCCAATAAGACGTCTTTTCCACCATCTTCCTTGTGAGGCATCTTTACTTCCAAGTTTTGTATATTTATAGCTATAATGTTGCACTCGTAAATATCTGAAATAGGAATTTCAAATGTTTCAAAATCATGTTTCACGAGTTGCCAATCGATATAAATTGATACGAGTGATAGATTCTTTACATCATATGACAAAAACTAAAAACGCAAAATACACACAGTTTTATTGAAAAGAGAAGGTTGTTACTACAAAATCAATATTTTGAGAAAATAGGCAAAAACTGTCTGAAAATTGCTCTTTACTTATGGTAAAACAAGCTTTTTCAACTTCAGTTTGGCAACATGACAATTTCTGATTTTCATGAAAATAGGCTCACAAGAAGCACCTTATGATGTATATTTTAAATATGCATCAGTTTTATAAGGTTGTAAGTAGTAGTTATGACCTTCTAATTCTAAACCAGTGAAATAGTAGGGCATGTTTCAGAGGAAAAATAGGACAATGTAGAACGTTCTGATATAAACGACGGCAAAGCTGTTTGCCTCCTTCAATATTTGGTGGGTGCATAAAAAGTAGAGATTTTGTTTAAAAGTTGTGTAAAACAATACCCTGGGGTGCAAAAGCTTCATGACTACTATTTTAATAGATAATTTTGCCTTGTCTTAACGTTTTGTTTGTAAATTGCCAAAGGCTAATCTTTTGCCAATTATATTTATTTATGTATTGACTTAACTAAATAGTTTTATTGCAATGTATGTATAATAAAATCCTAATTAAGGAGAGATAACTCAATTTACATTTTAATAACAACTGAAGAAAAGGCAGACTCAGTTAACTCAATGCACATTTTAGTGAAATAAAAGGTAAAGGGGGCTAACTCAATCTAGCATGCACTGTATTTATGTTCTTTTAAACATCATACATCTGCTGGGTACGTTTTAGTCTATTTTCTTTTAAACCGTGTCACAAACCATTGTGGAAACTTTCTACAGCTCGGCTATTTTGACCTGAGTCTGACCTTTATGCAAGAATATATTACAAGGTTCTCGCGCTGAATATATCAATTTCTGCGAGCAAATCGTGCAATATCAGTATTTCAAATTTGTGTTTTTATTACAAGAAGAGCGTCTTCATGATACTCCCAGATTATGAAAACATACAATCGGTGTTGTAAACGTAGGCAATCCATCAAATGTTAAATTATGCTAATCAAAAGGTCAGGCTCGTGTCAAATTAGCCAAGCTATACAAAGTCCTACAATACGTACATCCGAGGGAGCTTCCAGATTCATCACAGAAGGACTAATAAAAGTCGTAAGGATTGCAATGTCACATTAAATAAAGATATATACAGTGCCCACCAAAAAAAAAGTATACAGAGGTAATTTCCCCATTTGCATGCCAGTAAAACACTATCTGCAGAACAAAGAATCAACAATATTTTTGAAGGCCAGGAATATATATTTTATCAAGTTACTGTGTAAAGGCAATACATTGATTGCTACCCTAGATATTAAGTTTTTTTGTCTGGCTTGAAAGGCAACTTGGTCACAAAAAGGCGGAAACGCAGCCCCTTTGACCCCATGGTTAATACACAATTACATAACTATTTTATGACCTCGTCATTAATGTTTTTCATAAATTACATGTTTAACTCGAAAAACGTGTACATTTTCTGGAAATTACTGAAAACAAAATCTAACTTTTTCATGCATCTAACATGAATCTAAGTTGATATCACGAATATAACTTAGTATTGAATATATGTCGATGGTTTACATGTAATTTTAATGTATTGCCTTGTTTGTAATGATGATTAAATGGTGTTGAAACGAATATATATAACGAATAAATCAATCATGAATCTAACAAAGGGAAACAACCCTTGAGGCATACCGATAGTCTCCCTTTGTTAGATTCATGATGGATAAATTTTATCTTAAATAACATCTACGAGCATATACGACTTTCTTACTTGAAAAAAAAATTACTTATTATAATTTATCGTTATGCATAACACATTCACATCTTGATATTTCCCGTTAAATGTTAAATTCATGAAAACAGATTAGATTCATGTTAAGTTCATGAAAAAGTTAGATTTTGCTTTTCAGTAATAGCGACATTTTCTTGCCATGGATTTTGAGCTTCGGAAGTGTAGTGTAGAATTAAAAGCAATATCTCAAATAAAAAGCATTATTAAGCCTATTTTTTGCTAAAGCTTAAAAACAATGATATTTTAACTCAGTAATAATTTTTTATTATCATGAACAATGATTTTTTCTCGTCCTTTTATATTTTTAATCTTTAAATTAAAAAAAGAATAATTTATACACTCCCACGTTATGCAGCCTATTGACGGAGAACCCTGACATTTTTGGAACCCTAAAAAAGGCTTTTATACACTTGATATATTGATATCGAGAAATAATGCAGTACCTCAGAACAATGCCTGAAACTGAACTAGACGAGCAACACAACTTATCGACGGGTGAATCATTGAATGGATACTGTAAATATGAAGTTACACTTACTCTGGTGGATCTTTTCCTTCAAATGGATTATGTTCAATTAGTGATATGGTACTGTTGTCATTGGTCAGCAATTTAGCACCGAGTGTAATAATCCAGGGATTATACTGGTAATTCTGGAAGTACAAACAAGTCGACACAAAAACTTAGATAAATAGCATACTGTAAAATCATTTAATTGCAATGGGTCAAAATTTTCGTGGTTTAGGTAAAAGACAATTTCAATGACAATTAGTGGATTTTGCATTTCAGGTAATATATACACAAGGGTCAAAATTATTGTTTGATGAGATTTAACGTGAACCAAAAAATCCATGCAATTTAATCCCCAACAAAAATTAATAATTTTACAGTAAGTTTATCCAGAGAGGACAAGGGTTAACCCTCGTGTGCATTTGTGAAGCAAACTTCTTCCTTCTTCATGAAATTTGGGTTAACAGACTAACCAATCAACAAGACTGTGTTTGCCAGACAGACCAACTCCAGTTAATCTTCTTTAATTGTAGAACTTAAAAATATATGCTTGTTTAATAGATATAAATATGAATGAGGAGGCTTTTGACATGATCAAACAAGATGCCAAAATGTCACAAAATACGCCCGTCCTGGTTGTGCTAGTGAAAAAAATATTGATTATGAAATAAAAGCCCATGTTATGTCAAAACATTTTTGAACAATCATCTTTAAACTTATCTTGGCCTAGATATTAGTTTGAAGACGATTAGATGAAAACTGTTTGAGTTTGAGTACAGACAAGGTAAATTCCACATTTTTTGGTAAAAGAAGGACCATAACCCAAGAAGGCCTGTACTGATTTGGGCTATAATCGAACTTGGCCTAGATATTACACCCATGAGCATTGTCAGCAAGTTTGAAGATGATCGGATGAAAACTGTTTGAGCTAGAGTACAGACAAGGCCAATTTCACATTTTTTGGTAAAAGAAGGACCATAACCCAAGAAGGCCTGCACCGATTTGGCCTATAATCGAACTTGGCCTAGATATTACACCCATAAACATTGTCAGCAAGTTTGAAGATGATCGGATGAAAACTATTAAAGCTAGAGTACAGACAAGGCCAAATTCACATTTTTTTGGTAAAAGAAGGACCATAACCCAAGAAGGCCTGCACCGATTTGGCCTATAACCGAACTTGCCCTAGATGTTACACCCAAAAGCATTGTCAGCAAGTTTGAAGATGATCGAATGAAAACTGAATGAGCTAGAGTACAGACAAGGCCAATTTCACATTTTTTTGGTAAAAGAAGGACCATAACCCAAGGAGGCCAGCACCGATTTGGCCTATAATCGAACTTGGCCTAGATGTTACACCTATAAGCATTGTCAGCTAGTTTGAAGATGATCGGATGAAAACTATTAAAGCTAGAGTACAGACAAGGCCAATTTCACATTTTTTTGGTAAAAGAAGGACCATAACCCAAGAAGGCCTGCACCGATTTGGCCTATAACCGAACTTGTCCTAGATGTTACACCCAAAAGCATTGTCAGCAAGTTTGAAGATGATCGAATGAAAACTGAATGAGCTAGAGTACAGACAAGAACTGAATGAGCTAGAGTACAGACAAGGCCAATTTCACATTTTTTTTGGTAAAAGAAGGACCATAACCCAAGGAGGCAAGCACCGATTTGGCCTATAATCGAACTTAGCCTAGATGTTACACCCATAAGCATTGTCAGCTAGTTTGAAGACGATCAGATGAAAACTGTTTTAGCTAGAGTACACACAAGGCCAATTTCACATTTTTTTGGTAAAAGAAGGACCATAACCCAAGAAGGCCTGCACCGATTTGGCCTATAATCGAACTTGGCCTAGATATTACACCCATAAGCATTGTCAGCAAGTTTGAAGACGATCGGACAAAAACTGTTTGAGTTAGAGTACAGACAAATATTGGACGCCGCCGCCCGCCTGCACGCCCGCCTGCACGCCCGCACGCACGCCCGCCAAGGGTGTTCACATAATACGTCCCGTTTTTCAACGGGCGTATAAAAAACCAGACATTTGATTCCTGAAAATATACACACTTGCCATGGTACCAATCATTCCTGTGAGATTTCACTGAAACTGGACCCGTGGTTAATTAAGAAGAACAAATTTTTGTGACATTCAGACATTCATAAAATCAATATGTGGGAGACGATTATCATGCATATATTTACTTACTTGAAAAGCAGCAAACCATAGTAACCAGTCAAGTCTGTAATGATATGGTGAGATCAAACATGGACGCCGAGTTATCTTGCCAGGTTTGCACTTAAATTCATATTCTTCCCATTTAGTGTCAGGGTTATGTGGATCCCCGTATGTTCCTTGATAAATCACTTCACTTCTCTCCTTAGTAACACTGTAAAATAAATATAACTCATTTGAAGAAAAGGAACATATTTTTGATCTCCTAAATTGAAGAGTATGTCACATTAAATCTTTAATTGGAGGAGAAACAGAAATGGAGTATCATTGGAAGAAAAGGAACATATTTTTATAAATTTGATCTCCTAAATTGAATATTGAGTATATCACATTAAGGGTGTGTTCGTAACGCTGTTCTCTGTGTTCCAGAACACAGAACAGCGTTACAAAAACTCCGGAACAGTGTGCAGGACATGTTCCGTCTGTTCCCGTGAACGAGGTGGTGCAGGCAGAACAGGTCACATGATTACAACAACAACAAGACAACCGGAAACTTCACGAAATGTGTTATTCTGATCACCTTGGCAATAGTATGGCAATGGGATAAAACGGAAATGACTGAACTTTTACAATGGGAAATTTCCACCAATATAACAGCTGAAACTAACAATATCGGCCAACTTTAAAGTTTTATTTCTTAATATTATTTCTTTAACATTATTTTTATTATTGTTACTTCCTGTTCTGTTCCTGTTCCGTTTTGTTCGTAAGTTGTTTGGAGTGGAACACTGTTCGGAACAGTTTTATTCTGTTCATAAGTACTTGGAACAGGAACAGTTTGTACAATGTTCTGCACAGCACTTACGAACACACCCTAAATCTTCAATTGGAGGAAAAACGGAAACGGAGTATCATTGGACGAAAAGGAACATATTTTTATAAATTTGATCTCCTGAATTGAAGAGTGTGGCATATTGAATCTTCAATAAGATGACAGATTATTGTTCAGTTTTTTTTAGCTTATACTGTACCGAGGTCACTCTTTTTAAATTCGAAGGGTAATCACTCATACATTTATCTGACCTTCAATTTCAGGCAATATGCACAACTAGGCACGGTATCAACTCAGTCTACCGGTAATCATGTGATGACTCAACCAGACATTCAGCCAGATGTCCTGCACAAAATTGATTTGTGTGGGAGAAATAAATAATAGAAGGGGAAAGATTTGGACATACAAAGTCATACAAAAACTTGATACTTCTGTATTAGAAATACAAATGTTAAATCAAGAATAGAATACAAACTGACCTTCCAAAGGCACCATAAGTGTTAACTAGTCTGAATGGATCAAATGATGTGTTCATGTGTTGTCGTGACGACATGAGATTCTGTACCACAGGGATACTGAGATAGGCTATAAGTACACCCAGAGATATGTTGAACATTCTCCTTATATAGTTACCTGAAACAAAAAATTAAAGTTAAACAATTAACTTAACAAGACGGTGAATTCCACAAAAACCAGATTTTCATGGCAGTCAAGCATAATTTGATAGGAATGTTTTTTTTATTTTTAGTAAAGGTGACCTTGACCAATCTGGTCCTACTTCCAATCTTCAGCAAGCAACTGACAACCTCTTTAATCATGATCATATTAAAGAGGAGTATCTAACCTTCTCAATCAGGAATCAACAATAAGACATTGTTGTATTTCCTAGCTAGTTTCAACCAGGGCTAAATACATGTAACCCCATCAAAGGCTAGATCTGAATCACCTCTTCAGGCATATCCCTTCGAATTTAAAAACCTCATTATTACATGTCACCCTTAAAATTGACATTAAGCAAAGACAAAATCAGAGAATTTTGAGGTACTCTCATAATTAAAGGTGTGGTTTTGGGGTGATATGTGCAATGAAATAATGTACTTACCAACTTTAAACTTTGTATTTCCATCCCGTTTCTCTTGGTGTTGAATACCAACAATTTTCTCGCATACTGATGACCCAAACATCCATGCCACACTAGCATCATCAAAACACGCCAGACTAGGTAATATCGTCAACCAGTTGAGAAAGCTCAGGTTACCACTGATAATCAACACCACCTGGTAGAGAGATGCATACCTGTATACATCATTAAAAAAAACTTTATGCCTCAGCAACTACTGATCATTCTCGTTCAACCAGCGTATTTTTTTTCAATTACATAGTCTAGAGACTTAACTATACACTCATTAATGAGAATGCTACTGATGAGGAGGCATATAGCTATGCACCTGTCTGATAGTTTGTTTTCTCAATCTTCTGTCACAAAATGTTGAAAATCAAATTCTTTTTTAAGTCCATTCATGCTTTGCTTTCAAACTAAGAATACTTGTTTATCATTATAATCACATTATATTTATGATAATCATGCCATGTAACACTATCCAACATTTCAACAGAATTATAACCCCTGTACTATTTAGCTATTTGTTATGAACAAGGCTTCCACCCGGGCATAAGCGTTTACTGAACACATCTCAACGTCACAAAAATTACTCCTCACAAAATTCCTGGTTTTACTGTAAAACAGTAATTTCTCTCATGAGTGATTAATGGTTCTGATCATTTATAAAGACCTATAGCTACATTCTTCTTGGTAGATATATTATGTGATGATTATGTTTCCATCAAACAATGGAAATAATTGCATGTTTGCAATGAACACATTTTTTCAACAGATTTTACATTGGAAAATAAAATTGCATTTAGAAGAGAAATATAAGGGTATTAAATTAATCCAGCATGGCCCTAGACACATAGAATTAAAACACATAGAGAACAGAAATTAAATACATTATAATATTAATATTGCCTTATTATAGGCTAAAATCTTGAGATTTTGCCCATGTTGTGCATAAGTGGCGACAACTTTTTTCATTTGGCGAATGTAGTGGCGCAAGAAAAAAATCCCTGTTTACATAGAGGATATTTGTTGATTTTGGTGTAAGATCAAATTTTATTTCACCAAGTGATCACCGAAATCATTATTTTCACGAGTGGCGTAATAAAATAAGATCTTTCACCAAAAATCAACAAATTTTCGGTTTATTATTTGCTTCATTTTTTCGTAAAACGGTCAATAATTGGCTAAATTGGAAAAATTGAAATTAGAACGTCACAACGTAACGCATATTTTGAAGCCCGGCGCTGTTGACATTGCGTTTCTTTTTCTACACGATATTGGAACCAGCTCCAAAACAGTGAAAATAACAAAATGATAATTTCACTGTTATTTGTCACTGTTATTTTCACTAAAAATCACCATAATCCATTGAAAGCTTATAATAAAGACAGATAATAATGAACCAGTACTAGCTTGGTACATTTGTACTTGACCTTGAGAGATAACATATATGCATTTGAGTTATCTAATAAATTAATAATTAACCAAGATTTATTCTTTGTTATTCATACTAATTAATTCTAGATTGATTATGATTCTGACTTAATGTTGATCACTCTCAACATCTCATTCTTGAGGGCATCTATCACCACAAGGGCATAAGAGTAAGGAACACAGTTTACCGATTTATATAGCAGGTCATAAAAACAGGTACAATTTTGATCTCCTCATGATCAGTGAGATGAATAGTAAGAGCAACTTTGGTATATAACAAGACTGATCCCTAAGACTCTAACTGAATGACAACTTGAGCATGTACCAATAAACATAGAGCAACCTGTACAGAACTCAAGTCCCATTAAATCTTAAACTGCTATTTTAATAAGCTGTAACTTGGGAGCCCCTCTGCAGAATGATGCAATGTGAGCACTTTAGTTGATTCCCAAATGTGGAGAACACCATAAGATGGAAGAAAATGTAATAAAACATCCAGGTGGTTTGTTGACAAAATGACAATTTGTAAGCAATAAATGCATGATTTAAAGTCTAAGGGGAGCAACTCTTGCAAAATGAGTATTTTGCTTCACCATACAATTTGCTAAATACGATATTTGGTCTACTATTTCGACAGATATAGTTAACATTTTACCAGTGAGCATTGGTCATTTGTTATGAAACAGCCTTATATTTCCATAATTTATAGTATGTAATGGATGATCGGAAAAAAGTTGTGGGAGCAATAATGTGACTTTAAACAAACTCACCTGAAACAGTATTTGTATGGATCCCCCGATCATTTTAGCAATACGTGGCATCGGCAACACAAGCAGCACAGGGGCTACCAACTCAACAAAATGATTGGATAAAGTTTCAAACTTGTGGAACAATTCTGGTGACTGATGCATGTAGTATGACATAGGGTTTGGTACTGGTTGAGTCTGAAATAGAATGAATACTGTTCAATGCATATCGGTGGCTTAGAATGAAAAGGTTGTAAGTATTACAAAGACACCATAAAACTGATACATATTTAAAACAGCAATCCCAAGGCGCTTCTCATGAGCCAAAAGTAAAGAGTAATTTTTGGATGTTTTTTCTTGTTTTCTCAAAATATCAATTTTGTACTTACAACCTTCCCGTTCTAAGCCTGCAATATCTCTTCAGTTTCAATAGAATACGGCCAGCGATACCATGTAGGTTGGTAAGTATTTTATGAGTTACAGTAAAGATATCTTCCACAGTGGTCTCAGTAGATAATAGAATATACACTTGTATGTCTCCGCTAAGCTCAGTGGTTAGTGTGCTTGCCGTCTAATCATGCGACCCGGGTTAAAATCCGGGTCGAGGCACACATGCCTTCCATATTTCAATAGAAATAATGCATCATAAAGGCTATGCTCTGTATGCTTGGCACTTGGATAATGCTGAAACATGTCTACATCAAAATAAGTACTTGCCCAAAGGCCATGTCATGCACTTTTTGGCCAAGTAACTTTCTCCATAACACCAGTTACAATAAGATAGGTCAATATTTAAAAGCTAATTTCAACAAGCCATTGGTGGCCTGACAATACTCATCACTTAAACAACAATATTTACACATTCAATCTACCACCAATATAAATGATTAGACTGGATCTTTAAAAAATAGAATAAAATTGTTTGGGTACCTCTAACGACAATATAATTTGGCGGTCAGGTAGGGGGGGGGATATGAAAAGTCTTACCTCATAATGATAATTCATACATGTAAGGTCTCTCCAACATTTATCTCCCCGGATCTTTATCAAACCCTGAAACATCATACATGTTTAGATAATATCATATATTTTTGCAAGGTTTATAATTATTTCACACATTCGTGATTCCCAAGCAGCTCAGTTATAGATTCTGGTCAGTTATAAATATCAAGAAAGTCAAGCTATACCAACTCTGTTATAGATAGAGAGTTTTGTTAGTTATGTTTGTAGCCTGAGAGTTTGTTCTTAAACTGATTTTCATCATAAATAATCTGAGGGTGTGGTGGTAAAAATGGCACATCAATTGTGGAAATTAAAAAATTACTTTTATTATACTCGTGACAAGTGCTAATGGGTAAACTGTGTCAGAATGTTTCAGGTATTTATAAGTACAGTTAGTGTCCAAAAAAGGGCTTTTTTTCTTTGTAAATTTATGATTTTTCAGAATTTTTAACATTTAACCATGATACACTTTTTTCTGCTGTAACCATGATACACAAAAAAATACAAAATACTTACCGCCCCAAGCATTATTCTAAATATCAACCATCGGTATCCCCAGATGGTCACCTGAGATGTGGGAGTGGCTTTAGGAATGGAGGAAATACTGAATAACGGACAAAGAAAAATAGCCAAGAAGCCACTTTCCAATAATTGAGATTCCCATCCTGAAAATTAGAAAAATGTAAATCATCAAAAAATATAATATACAAGAGGTGATTCAAAACTACATGGACTTCGCTCTAATTAAAAAACAATTAAGACTCAATCTTACATATTTGCAAATTAACAAATTTGCAGACCATTGTCAAATTGATAATTTGATACACAAGTAAATACACTAAAAATCAAACTAGGGAAATAAATATACAGTGGAACCGCTCCAGAGTCAACCTCCCTTGAGCAGCAGCCTCTCTTTAGCTATAATATTGATCACTTTATTCGGCAAGTAACCATTTCAGTTTTGGTCCAAACTTTACCTCCCCATTAACTCTCAGTAAGTACTGCAACCAATCCTTGCATTTCCACAGTGGTGCTGCATAAATCAAGAGGGGTGTACTGTAGACATTTTGGAGATTGAGTAAGGGTTGAAAACAGTGTTTCTCTTGTTTAATTTATTGGAAGAGAATGTTGTTATGAAAAAATTAGTATATCAATGTATAAATTTACTTTCAATGTGTAGAGAGGGACGACTAAAAACTTACCAAATCCATACCATCTCTGTCCAACATTAACAATGGAATGATACAGCATCCACAATGAGAACATAATGAACCAGTTTGCTCCTCCGTTGATAATCAGAAACCCTGATAGAGCTAGACCACCGTATGCAATGTAGTCTAATATATAATCCATATTGTTCTCATAATCAAACAACCATATCAGTGACGGGACTGATGTAAATGTCGACCATGTTATTCCACCATGTTGCTTCTTGACATTGTTCAGAAACAGAGGTGCAGGTAATAGACCTTTAGATCCTAGTAACTGTCTGTTTTGATGCAAAGCAACCAAAAATGCCACAACTGGAATACAATAAATGTCATTAAAACTAGAACTTGTAGAAGAAAAGTGTCTGGCTACAATTATATGATATTCAAATCATATATTAATCATTTGCATATATTTCTAATAAGACTATCATAAACTTCTTACCGTATGTATTCTACATTAATTCTTATGAAATTTTCCTTGCAGATTTTCACACTTGTGTTTGTGGTATTGGTGTTCAATTTTATAAAAAAATATACTTATATCCCCAGATAAAGAATGCCTATATCGGCTGCCGATATCGGACTATATGTAGCCGAATTGCACATTCGATGTGGGACAGACATTAGTTGCCGATATTGGACCGATATGTATATATTAATGTTTGCTGGGACTCAGTCCGCGCACACCTAGCAAAGACTGCTACAGCATACTATGCAAGAGCACTGCTCGCTGATAGGGTGTTGTTGCATGGACGGAGTAAAGAAGTACCAAAAAAACACTCATTGGTGCCTTATTAAGACAACAGACTCCAGCTTACAGTAAATGAATCCAAGATATCTCAACAACACAATTCTGGTTAGCCAATAAGAGCCGTTTTCAAGTTTTGAGGACGATGTCAACTGGTGTTTGTTGCTTGGCTTAGATTCAGTTGTTTCCTGTGTGTTATTAGTGACGTCATCACACACGATTCTCCCTTTATTTACGTTTCTTTTCCGTAAATCTTGTTTACGTGACAGTTCCATGTTTTGTAAATAAATTTCAAGGGAGACAACCACCAAACTCGATCTCGCTTATATCAATGAAACAAATATAGTCTAAACGCATTATTCAATTGATATTGTAGTGACTAGTGTTCAAATCTGTGATTTAAACTAACATGTCGCTCGTATATGCCTAAGTTTTGCCCAAAATGTAATATTATTGTAACATTTAAATCTAAAAATTGCTCAGCTTCATAAGCGATCTGTAATGGCTGACATTCTACATTTTTCTTGAAAATGAGTTTTAATAAAGCAAAGCGACCGTCATCAGCGCGCAGAAACATTAAACAGGAGACATTTAATAGTTTTGTGAGGTAATTTACTATTTTATGTTGTTCAAACACCCTGTCTCCTTGCATATTCTCAGAATCGGCATCGTTGCTAACAACGCTGCAAAATCATCACGCTAGAATAAGTGGGTGGGGTAAAATGAATGGTAGCTACAATTTTCCAATTATTGAGAAATTCTATCAATAAAATATTTTCCCCCATTTATGCAATGACTGATAGTTTCGCTGTTGTGATGCAAGATTGTCGGCAATATACCGGAATAGCACCCTACGGTGCTGTTCTTTTTTCCCATGTTTTGACTTAGCCTCTATTCCTATAAGTTCGTGCACACCTACAAGTTCGTGCATTTCAGTAAAACGTTGATTACTCTGCTAAAACTCTCATTTTCGTGTCCAAATTCATTTTAAATTATTGAGAAGACATTCAGCTAGCCAAATGATGCAAACAAATATTTTAAAAACAGTTTTTTTTTACGTTCGTGACGAGTTTTATCCGAGCACCGATTTTTCTGTTTACATATTCACCGCTTCCTGTCGCGAAAACCTGAGACCTTTGTTTTTCTTATTTTTTTCAATCAATGCGATATATTACGACCGGAAAAGCTGCTGACCTACTGACAATAGATCAAACTTTATTTTGTGCAACTTGTTATTTGCAAAATATTTTACGTGCTCTCTTGATGACATCATCAATTTATTTGACAAACTCACAGGTCACAATGTTTCTTTCACGACTGCAGTCTGCATGTAGCATTGACGCTGATTTTACCATTTTTAGCAGTTTGACATTCAATTTGTGTTTGGATTTTGTTCAAAGATAGTTAATTGATGTTGTTGATCATAAAGATAGTTCCAATTCAATTGTTTTTGTGCAGATGTGCCCATTTGAAATTTAAGGTGCACAAACTTACAGGTGTAGTGGCTACTAGTTGTTTACTCAGTATTATTAAGGCTCTTGAAAAAGTAGTCCCTTTCAATAAAAGTCGTTGCACCAAGCGTTACATTTGCACATGGGCGTAGGAGTGTCTTCAACATTGGGGGGAGGGGACTTTGGCAACTTGGTGTAAAAAAAATTCTAATATGATTATCAACAACATATACATGGTAAATCATATAGAAAATCAATGACAGTTCCCTAGACAACCGTATGAGGATAGTCTAGGGAACCTATTCCAATTTACCTGGATGTAGGGCCATCACATTAGCAGTACGCTATCCTGGCCCCTCTATGTAGTGGTCTTGTAGCCACTGCCCACTAGATAAAGGCTAGGATCTCCCTAGACAAGTTTACTAGGGAACCGATTTCGGTTCCGTAGCCACTGCGAATCTAGTTCTATGGTTCTGGATACCATAACTAAATGATCTTTTATTGTTACTGATGTTGATCTTTTAGATAAATGGAATTGTCCTCTTTAATTTTGCTTAAAATTTGAAAAATGCATCAAAATTTAAAAACTATCATGGCTATTGGCGCACCCATATGGATACTTTTATTACTTAGGATGTTACAAAATTCAAACTCAGATTTAAATTTCATTGAAAAAGTTGTGACCTACCGGCCAAACCTGCGAGTATGATGATCGCAGTGAATGATTTTGTTAACTTCTTCATATTGAATGATAACTTATTACAGTAATAAACCCATAACAAGTTTTTGGGCACCTGACTCAATTTTCAAGAGTCATCAAAATATTGCAAGAATTTTTATTAATAGTATATCAAAGTAGTCAGTAACTTACACAACTGCCACTCTGTGTACAACAATACACATGTCATAATGTGTGGCCAAAAGATTGATTCTGATGCGAATTTGCTAGAAGATTTGAGATTTTGAATATAAGCATGAAGCAAAGGTAAAACTGTATTTTAAATAAAAGTGCATATTTATACACAAAATGCATAAAGCTGTGATTGTATTGAAGTTATAACAAATGAACATTGTAAATCCACTGTGATGATAATAGGCTACTGTAAAATCATTAATTTTCAAGGGACTCTCTGAGTAAAATTTGTGGTACACTTTCTACTACAAAATCAATCCCTTCGAACAATTATTTTGACCATTGTATTTATAACCTGAAATGAACAATCCACAAATAAACTTCCCATCAAAATGGTCTTTTTTACCAAACCCACAAAACTCCATCCGATTGAAATTGAAGTTAATGATTTATCAGTATCTGTCACTGTGCATTTGTCACCAGACCAGTTTTCTGAGTTCTATGATTGTATGCTTTGTGAGATTGATGTTTTCATTTGTTTGAATAGTTACACTATTGCTTATATTTTCAGTGGTACTAGATTACGTCATGTACAGAGTTTATTGACTGATGGTACCAAAGCTACCCACCATCATCCAGATGCTATCCTCTGTATTGGAGGTATTCAATCATTTAATTATACCATGAAATAATATTCTGAAAAATAGGGGTGTAACGGTACGCTCACCTCACAATATGATACGTACCGTCAATTTTTCTAACGGTTCGGTATATTTCGGTATGATACATTATTCTCTAACAGCTGCTTTAATGCTTCAATTTTTAAGTAATAATGAATTTGTTGCTTCTATAACTGCAAATAGTAGGTGCCTATCAACTATTTTAAGTGAATTTAGATAATAGGAAGCATATCTCAATACAATTAAAACGAGTGATACATGGTAATTATACATAATCAAAAGGCTGTCAGGTGTTTTCGTTGTCTGAATATGATTTTGCTCAAAAAAAAGCTTATACCGAACCTTACCGAAATTTAGAAGTCTTGTTTCGTGAACCGTGTGGGACTGAAGTCTGCGGTATTTCGTATACCGCGGTATACCGTTACAGCCCTACTGAAAACAGTACTTTGCTACACTATCAATAGCGTCCAGAAACAGCACATTATCTGTTTTTTCAATTTGATAATTGAATAATTTTAATTTCATAATTTTATGGATGAAATGATGTATAATTTAAAAAATAATGCTACAGTCTCACCTGTCTTTGAAAACAGTCAATTCACTCAATTTGTTTTAAGAGTATTGGTTGCCTACAACTTAAGTCATAAATCAGATGATGCCTAGGTAACCGATGTCTTAGCATCGTGTCGGCGCCAGCTAATGAATAGCAATGCATTTATGAAAAGAGACTTAAATTACTCCTGCCAATGTTGATCTGACCTCCGTTCCAATTATACCAAAGTATGCCCTCTACTTTAGTGGGAGACATACTTACTTCTATAATTGATCTAGTTTACTGTTACAGTAATATTGTATCTATTTGTATACAATCATGTACCATTTTAATATTATAAATCTGACTTATATAAATATTCTATCAGGTATTGACAGTCGCTACAATGACGGGATGTTGGAGCTGATTAACTACTTGTTGTTTGGATTTTTTGAAATCAGGAAAGCAGAGATAGAAGGGTAGGATATGTTTGAATAATTGCAATCATAAAATTTCTTTGATGGTACATAATTATACCGGTATGTGTTTGAAATTCATTTTTGTCTACTCGTGGGTCCACTACCTTCTCAATCTGAATAGGGTCATTCTGATACTTGTGTTTAGATTTCACTATTTTAAAGGCAAAATACCCCAGATTTTAAAAGCAAATGACAATTCAAACCAAAATCTTGAGGCTCAAATTGGCGCTTTTTGAAAATTTCATGGGTCAAAATCGTACTTTATCTAGAGTCAAATGGAACCCCTGTCGACTAGCACATGAATGCATCATAGTTGACTTACAACTTGACTAACCACTGATTTATGAGGGTAGTTTTACTATGATTGAGTCTTTTGAGTGGTCTTAGAAAACGTTGGTGCCTTCTTTTGAGAATATCAGTGTTTTTATCATAATCACCTCCGAATTTGGTGGTCTAGTGGTAGTGCTTTGTGGCGTTTGGTCCCAGGTTTTAATCCTGTCTGGACCAGATCCTAATTTCTCTTAGGCTAGTTCTTGGCACCAAGTGTTAAAAGATTACATAAAACTTTGTAGGGTTAAACGTTGCTGACTAAGTATATAAATATCATGAAGTTTTGGTTGTATTCATAATATTATGAATTGTTAAGTTTGTGCTTGTTTCATAGTCATACTTTTTTATTGATGTTGATTTCAGATCTGGTTTTGATGAGGAGGTGGTGGATGGTAAATATTTACGTTTTATTCTTCTTGTTAGTGATTCAGTACTGTAGTCTTGGATAATCTGAATTCAAATGTTTAATTGACATTACACCAGAGAAGAAATCCCTCAGCCTGGCTGCCTGTCAAAGGTGTTTGGCGAAAGGTTGACAATATAGTCTGTTGGACCATGTGGTTATAACTTACTGCTAAGATTTAAATGGTGTAATGCCTATTGTAGAAAGTATGAGGGTTTTAAATAAATGGTATAGCTTTACTATTTTGACCTGGACCTGACCTTAATGCTAGAATATATTACAAGGTCCTTGAGAAAATCATGCGATATCGGTATTTCAAATTTGTGTTTGTATTACATCTCGAGCGTCTTCGTGATACTCTCCGATTATGAAAACATACAATCGGTGTTGTATCGTAGGTAATATATCGACTGTTAAATTATGCTTATCAAAAGGTCAGGCTTGTGTCAAAATAGTAAAGCTATAATGTTTCTCAGTAACAATTTTTGTGATCATTTTAGAATAGCTTCATATGTGTATAAACAGCCACTTTTGTAATCAGCCGCTTTTTAAACCAAAATTATCATAAGAAAAATGGGCACAGTTAAAGAAATTTTGGATTTCAAGAGACTAAGTAGAAAAATAACACTCATAAAAATATTGATTTCTGTGATCACTCGTTGAAATAAAATGAGATCTTACACCAAAAATCAACAAATTTTCTGTTTATCATTTACTTCATTCGTGGGTATTTATAAGGGTTCAGTAATTGGCTTAATTGGAAAAATTACGTCAAAATTTTATGTCACGATGTAACGGTTATAGAAACATCATGATATTACATATAATTTGACACCTAAGTGACCTCACACAGTTGACATTTACTACCTTTTAGTTTCTGAGCAGTACTGGAACCAGCTTCCAGAACTGTGAAATTATCAGAATTTTGTTTTCACTGAATTAGGATAATTAAGCAGATAATGAATAAGTTTAATTTGACCTTTGGTTTCTGATGAATATTTAATTGATCATGCTTACAAGGTGTACTATAAACATTAATCATGATCTCTGGCTCAGGGAAATTGAAATATTCCGCAGAGGAATCTTATAACATATTTATAAGTACATGTTGAGGACTGGGTTAATTTGTTGGGACTATAGTAGTATATTCTCGGTGTTTTCTCTGACTTTTACAGATGTATTAATCCTGATACGACGAGACAAAGTAGACGTGTACTGTAATCCAATCAACTATCATTATCTGTTACCATATGTCAGTCATTGGAAAAATGTCTTCTTTCATTGTCTCACAGATACAGAGGTATGCTTTATTAACACAAAACGAATCATCTTTTATAACAAACACAGTGTTTCCAATATTTCGCTGATAACTTTAAATTTAAAAAGGACAATATTTTATTTGATAAAATTTTGCAAGATTCAAGTACTGTAAAATCATTAATTTTCGTGGGGTATTAAATTTGTGGATTTCGTGGCTCACTTTCAACCACGAACTTTAATCCCAACGAACATTAATTTTGACCCATGTTTATTACTAACGAAATTGTCTTTTTACCAAAGGCCTAAGGTGAAATTAAATGATTTTACAGTAAGTTACGACAATAAAACCTTATAGCATTGATGAACGATATTTAAATAGGTAAATGTTCATCAAGATTGTTCTCATATCACTTGTAAAGTTGTTTGGTTCTGAAATGTTGACAGTATTTGTCCACCCAACTAGAGATGGACTGGTTGGACAGTATTTGTCCACCCAACTAGAGATGGACTGCATATGGTTGGACAGTATTTGTCCACCCAACTAGAGATGGACTGGTTGGTATCCAGAGAAGTACTCTCGCATGTATCCCTGCTGTACATCAGGCAGGCTATATTCAAAGTTACCTAGAGAATTGCACACAGATTCACAAAACTTGTTTGTTTGTCTCTTGTGACTTCTCTTTAAGTCTGACGTCTTTGAGGGGACAAAATCAATCAATCAAACAATCAAACAAACTTACTTGTTTTGTTATTTTGTAGTATGAAGATGAAGAAGAGGCTGAAGATTTCAAAATCTCAACTTTTGTATCGATTGTGAAAGATTGTCAGAAAATTGGTATTCCGTATAGTAATTCTGGTTAGTTCAATTTCTATCTTAAGTTACTTATTCCATGCATGTTTAAAACATATTATGTCAAACTCCCTTGTTTATAAGTGGTTTAAGTAGCATAACATAGGGGAGATACGTGCCTCCGTAGCTCAATAGTTAGTGCTTTTGTCGTCTAATCTGGTGACCTGAGATCAAACCTGGGTGGAAGTACATATATTTGCCTGCCATAATTCAGTAGACATTAAGCAAATAAAGGCTATGCTCAGCTCGGAAATACTGACAATTTTCGTGAAATTAAAGAATTTGCAGATTCATGAAATTTGGCCTAAAAGGATTGCTACAAAGAAAGAATAATTGGGAATTTTTTTAACAACAACACGTTTTCTGTAGAATTATTATTATTATAGTAACGTATCGGCCGAGGCCTTCTTCAGAATAACAAAACAACGGAAGTGAAGTCATGACGTTAACGTAACATGACGTCGCACAATTGCGGGAAAAACAAACAATGTAACAAATCAATAAAGTTCGAGTTCAATAATATACGGATCAGAATACATGAATTCCTATAGAAGTATATATATAAAAAAACATTAATAGGAATAAACGTATAGTATTGAACATAAAAATCACTGATTATACATTAAATAATGCTTTCGAATTCAGTCCGTTTGGATGTAGTGTTTGTAATTTATGAATCCAAAATGTTTCTTTTTTTTTTTTACAAAGAAAGAATGAAATTGCTAATACAGTAATTGCGCTATTTACAGGGAACATTCAGAAGTTTGAGAGTATGTTGATAGAGAAGTGGCCTATCATACAAGTATATGGTGTAGAAGGAGTTGGTGGGTAAGTCTCAGTAGTCATACAGACAAAAAGTTTGATAGAATGAAAATAGTGGTGGTGTAACGGTATCCAGTGGTACATGGTCGGCCATCTTTGATGAGGGTGAATCTTGCTTTGCACATGTCGGTCGGCTATCTTTGATGAGGGTGAATCTTGCTTTGCACATGTCGGTCGGCTATCTTTGATGAGTGGGTATAATGTTTTGTACATGTCGGTCGGCTATCTTTGATGAGGGTGAATCTTGCTTTGTACATGTCGGTGGGCTATCTTTGATGAGAAGGTATATTGCTTTGTACATGTTGGTGGGCCATCTTTGATGAGGGCTATATTGCTTTGCACATATTGGTCGGCCATCTTTGATGAGAAGGTATATTGCTTTGCACATGTTGGTGGGCCATCTTTGATGAGGGCTATATTGCTTTGCACATATTGGTGGGCCATCTTTGATGAGGGGTATATTGCTTTGCACATGTTGGTGGGCCATCTTTGATGAGGGCTATATTGCTTTGCACATATTGGTCGACCATCTTTGATGAGGGGTATATTGCTTTGCACATGTTGGTGGGCCATCTTTGATGAGGGCTATATTGCTTTGCACATATTGGTCGGCCATCTTTGATGAGGGGTATATTGCTTTGCACATGTTGGTGGGCCATCTTTGATGAGGGCTATATTGCTTTGCACATGTTGGTGGGCCATCTTTGATGAGGGGTATATTGCTTTGCACATGTTGGTGGACCATCTTTGATGAGGGCTATATTGCTTTGCACATATTGGTCGACCATCTTTGATGAGGGGTATATTGCTTTGCACATGTTGGTGGGCCATCTTTGATGAGGGCTATATTGCTTTGCACATATTGGTCGGCCATCTTTGATGAGGTGGTATATTGCTTTGCACATATTGGTGGGCCATCTTTGATGAGGGGGTTTATTGTTTTGCACATATTGGTCGACCATCTTTGATGAGGGGTATATTGCTTTGCACATATTGGTCGACCATCTTTGATGAGGGGTATATTGCTTTGCACATGTTGATCGGCCATCTTTGATGAGGGCTATATTACTTTGCACATATTGGTCGGCCATCTTTGATGAGGTGGTATATTGCTTTGCACATAGCGTTCGGCCATCTTTGATGAGGGGTATATTGCTTTGTACATGTCATACGGTTCCATGAAATGTTCACAACAAAGTCTATTTTCCTCCATATGCATGTTGAGTGGTTGCTGGTTGGTTGTGGAAGGGTTTCATAAAATACAGGTAAACATGTGAGGTCAATTAGCAGGTACCATCAAGTGGGGAGCGGTGGCCTAGAGATAGGGCGCACACTTCGGGATCAAGAGGTACCGGGTTCAACCCCCCTCTGGACCACTGATTAATTTCTCTGAGCAAGACCCACAAGCTCCGCTCTATTATGATGTAAAATGGTACCTGTGAGGGCAGTGTCTATTCCTGGGTGCCGCAGATCGATGTTGGCTGCCACACTCACAGACGAGTAATGGTCTCCCCAGGGAGACACAAGTGTAGGTTTCCATAGGTAGCCCAATGACCAGGTGAAGTTAAAATGTCATAGGGTGCTTATCAGCTAAAAAGAGCCCTTGAAAATATGTATCTTTTTTAAGTGAAAAGTTGTTGTGAAAGGGGGATAAATGTTAATAAATTGCTGTATATTTCAGTGGTGGATTTTTCACGATGAATCATGATATTGTTGATGTCAGTGATTCGATACACCAGATCTATGAATACATGGACCCTGTATCTCTGGAAAATGTTGTTGTTGAGGTATGGTTATATATTGTTTTGCTCATATTGATAAGTAAGTATAGCTTGGAGAATGTGACACAACTCTTGACCTTATATTAACATAATTTAACAGATTTGATATGTTGCCTATATTTTTAAACACAGTTGTATGTTTTCATAAGCAGGAAGTATCACAAAGATGCTTGAGGTGTCATGCCAACACGAATCTAAAGGACCGATATTGCTCGCAGAAATGCATATATTCCACACTTGAGCCTCGTAATATATTCATGCATTAAGGTCAGGATTAGATGTCAAATTCTCCAAGCTATAGATAACCTCAAGTATTTTTCCATATAATATTATATTTTCTCCATAGCAAGATTAAGTGTATTTTGAGGCTCATATGGAAGATTGCATTAATGTAAATAATTGGGGATCACCGCTATTTTGTAATTTCTTTGCATAATCATTGCTCAGTGTAGTTGTGTTGTGGTGTTCATGATTTCTGTGCTCAAAGGCTCGCCGACTTGTCTGGCAACCTCATGGGTTCAAATCATGTTGGATGCACTCGTTTACCTGCCATGTTTCAACAGAAAGCTAACTCGCAAAAAAGGCTTTGACTTACAGGGCTAGAATTTAACTTTTTTTAGCACTTGCAAATTTTTGCCAGTTGCTTAAATTTCAACTCGCAAAATTGTTTATGCACTGGCAATATCATGATAAGCTAATTTAATTGGTAGGACAAATAAGAATTGTAACATATAAAAACTATTTAAACTTTTAACCCACACTTTTTTGGGGCAGGGGTGTTTTCACCTCCTGCCTGGCAAAACAAGGGGTGCAACAAAAAAAAATGGGGTGACATTAGTTAAAGTGCTCAAACTTGAAAGAAAATATAGTTGGCTACGTTTTTTTGCACCTTGGTCGAAGATGGTTCTGGACGAATGCATAATTTCGAAAAGTGTAAAAATACTTAGTTTTAAGACTCAAATCAAGCAGGAACCAATTGATATCGAAAAAATATTGCTTTGCTTTACAACTTGTTACGATCAATCAATAAGTAACCTAGCAGCGAGTGGCCAATCTTTTGCCCACGGTAAATTATCACGTTTGTTTACATGCAACATATTATTGTGTGCATGCTTTCGACCTTGATCAATGTGGGCACGCTGAACCGATCGTACTGCTTGTTATAAATAGGTATCTAAAATTAGGCGTAGAAAACCCAACGCTTGAGTAGTGTGCAAACGGGCACTTGTTACGCACGTGCAAACAAATTGATTATTTTTATGTTAACTTCCGGGAAGAGATAAATTCCATTTCTTCACATTCTTTTTGCCGATTTTGGTGAAATAACACCTAGTTTCAGTGGTTACTTATAAGAACCTGAATGGGAACACTGCCTTTCCAATGATTCTACTCGCAAAAAAATGCCAGTGCTTGGAAAATAGACTTCCAATATGCAAAAATGTCTCGCATTTTGCGAGTGTGCGAGTGCTAAATTCGAGTTCTGGCTTAACCATGAGCAAACTCAGGAATATTTTCTCTCATACTCTCGGTGCAATGAATTCCATCAGGAATGAGATGTCAAGAGTGATTAGCATAAACTTACTGTATTATAATATTGTTCAACTGTTGGTTTCTCTGTTTATATAAATCTGTTGTGTTACAGCAACTGTCCAAGTTTGATAGGCAGTGGCAGACCATGATGTCAGTAGTGGATGTCACAGTGTAAGTATTCGTTTTATTTCCAGTTCCAATATTTAATGAGGGCGTATATTGCTTTGCACATGTCGGTCGTCTTTGATGAGGGCGTATATTGCTTTGAACATGTCTAGCGTCTTTGATTGAGGGGTACATTGCTTTGCACATGTCTAGGGTCTTTGATTGAGGGGTATATTGCTTTGCACATGTCTAGGGTCTTTGATTGATAGAATATATTGCTTTGCACATGTTGGTCATTTTTTATGGGGGGCATATGGCTTTGCACATGTAGGTTGTCTTTGATGGGGAGGCATAATGCTTTGCACATGTAGGTCGTCTTTGATGGGGGTATATTGCTTTGCACAAGTCGGTAGACACATCTCAGTCTTATATTTTAACTGATTTACTGTAAATTTGTTGACACATAGTGTACAACTTGGAGCAAACAAACTATCTCCAAATATTGAGAACTGTTATACAGGTAGCTTGACAGATTGGAGACAGATTTTACTTAATGTACTCAAGCACTTAATGAGTGTTGTTAATTAACAATATTGTGTTGTTGTACATTTTTCTTTATTTATTGAAAATGCTTAGCAGTTTTTAAGGAAGAAAGTCACAGAGTATGCTTAGCGGCTATTAAGGAAGAGTATTTGATCATATAAAGGATCAATTATGTTAAGTTCTGTACAGTGTGTTCTTACTTCAGGTCTAACTCTACACATGGTTCATTGACAGAAGACAGAGTTATTGAGGTAAGATATAAACGCCAGCAGCTCTCAGAGATAGTGCTGTTAATACAATCAAATATCAATACTTAAAACTAAGATTCACACTGCTCTTCCACATCACACAAATTTGATGCTTAAAATTATTTATACTTGAAACATGCTTGAAGTTGAAATGGCCCGAAGGTCATTGAAAAGTACTTAAATTTTGAAAAAGACTAATTTTTAATGAATTGGTATAGATTAGTTTCCTGCTAATTAGTTGAATAGAAACTGGACAAAAATAACGAAATCTAACAGCTAGATGCAGGTGCAATTGACCACAATACAATTGAGTGTTTTTATCAACATTTCATTTGATTGTAAGATATTTATTGGGTAATTCTGCCAATGAAACCCTATGTTTAGTCTTTGAAAATGGGGAAATGTACTAAAACTACATGTGAATCCTGAAACCTAGGACTTGAAACCTTGAAACCTGGCCATGATCTCTCAAAGCATCTCAATCACAAATATCAACTCAAATTGAGAATTTTACTCAAATCATAGTTGTGTGAATTTCAAACAAATCTGAGGTAAAAACTTTTTATTGAAATACTTTTTATAAACTCAGAACAATGTTTATGTTTTACCAAACAAATTTTTATTCTGCTGTTGCTTAAAGTTAACTCAAATATATACGACAATATTCAAGATTTAGCTGAGATTGAGAAATTTAGAGAGATCGGCGTCTGATCATGGGTTTGAATTGGTGCTCCAAGATCTGGAATGAAAATTGGTGCCTTAATAGTTGTATTGGCTGGGATTTTAAATTTTGTTTTTGTATGGGTTTTATTACAATAATAAAGGAGTATAGTGGAACACACGACAAAACAACGGGTATTTTTTCAATTTATTTATTCCAACTAGTTTTCGACTAATACACATAGTCTTCATCAGGGTTTTATAACAGTATAACCTGGTTTATCCGGAACATGTTTTTATCGGCAACCTGTCATAACCGGCATGGTTTGTTGGTCCCAGCAAAACTCCACTGTATTCCTATTTGATCTACCCCGACTGTAACAAACCAGCTTTATACTTTATCTGGCATAGTTAATATCAGTCCCCATAATTAACATATTTGTATTTTGGCACTTAATTAACCGGCGTTATACATAAATGCTTCAAAGATTATAGTATCATTGGCAAACGTATTTTGTACAACTAAATCACAACTAACTGACACCATAATGTTATCAGTTACCTTTTACATTTTTTGATCTTTTTGTGGAAATAATTATATTCATGTATAATTATCAAGTTCTATAAAACCTGGTTTTATCGGCATGCTGCTTAATCCAGCACACTTACCCTCCCTGTCCCGACAAACCATGCTGGATAAACCAGGTTATACTGTGCTTAGACAGTAAAGCTAGACTTGGTGTCACAAATACATAAATAATAGCATGTGTGTTTGTTTTCATCTTATTATATTGGATGTCTTAGAGTAATATCATGATTCTTTATTACAGCCTTTGAGGAGTTTTTATGTGCATGGACGAGTCAGTGGATTATCCAATAGAGACAGTACAGACAAGTCCATCTGTTTTCCATACGTTTTATTTGGTAAAAACACGACTAAATGTACATTAGACGAGACACAAAGAGGCCTCTGTTCTCCCAAGAGTGATCTCAAAACAACTTGTATTGGCAAGCACGGAGCTAATTTCATGGTATGAATATGATTTTGTTTTCTATGGAACACTTGATTATGTAAAGGGGTCAAGACCTGATATGATTCCCTAAAGGTATAAATCATAGACTTCTCAAGATTCTTGGCACGTCTTTATAACCGCTTGTCATGATATTACTAAATTCCTGTAATAACTATGTATTTGAAAGGTGTTGTTTTTGCTGTTCTTTCATTGAGGCCAGAATACTGTATAGCGGGTATTATTTGTGGGTGTTTAATTTCGCTATATTTGCAGTCAACATTGAATGCGTGAAATCTAAACCCCGTGAAATAATCACCTAAAAATATAAAAAATAATACAAAGGGAGACAATTCATCATTAAAGTCAAGGAGCTACAAAAGGATCCAATTTATGCAAAAATTGGACACCATGAAATATACCCGCTATACAGTAGCTGAATAATAAATCTTACCTTATATTTTTGATGAGGGGAATATTACCTCGCTCATGTCGATTAGTAGTTCTGTCAGCCTGTATGTATGTCCATCCATGTCCCTGTACTAAATGTAGAAGGCTTCATCTTCCTCACTTGACACTCAGGTTGATAAGTAAAGGACCTTAACGTAGATGACCGACTCCCATATTTTATGAAGCCAAGGTCACTGTGACCTTTAATGTAAATTAATAGACCAAACTTTGATGGTTTGTGTGATCAATAGCTCAAGAATTGTTGGACTAAACTGTAGAAAGATGACCCTTATTGATTTTGAGGTCACATGCATGGTCTAGAGTTGTTTGTTAAACAAGTAACTAAAGCCAAAAATAGCCTATTCTTTGACAATAGTGTGACAATTCTGGCATGCTTGAACCACTGACTATCTACCTTTTACCATGTGTATGTGATAGCTGCAGCAGTGGTCCAGTTGTTGGTGTACACAATTTGTAACTTTCCTCTAGTAGCAGCAAATCATACCCTTCCTGGAATTTTGACATAATGTTTGATTTTCTTCCACATGTGGAGAAGTTGCTGATTCCTTGTTGAAGGGTTGTCAGTACTGGTTTGTATACAGTCCAGGAAATTTATTATGTGAGTCAGCCAAAAAAATGATAAATTATGTTGAGTTACAAAACAATTTGTGTGGAATAAGCAAACAAACAAGACGATGATAGAAAATAGGGCAGGGAAGGAAAACATAATAACATAACATACCATAATTGCACGGCACGATGTCCAACACTCAAACTTACCTGCTGAAAGACCAAATTGTAGCTGTTAAGATAGTTTACAACTGCCAGCTGTCAAAAGGCTGAAAGATGTTGTTTCAGCTATAGTAAAGGCTGAATGACCTAGTCGTCTGTAACAATGGTCCCAATGGGGAACTAATTCTATGTTAGGTTGATGTCTATTCTAACTTTTATTGACAGGTCTGTAAAGCAGTCTCCCCTAGAGGACCAGTTATGTGCTCAAGAACATATTTCTTCACATCAAACTTTGTTAACCCATTTCAAGGTAAGATTTTTATAGTCCATGTAGTGGTAGAGTAACAGTGTTTCTTTTTACTTTTCTGAGGGAAAGGGATTTGTACCCAAAGTGCTGATATTATGAATATGTCAATACACTGTACAAATACATGCTATGAAGTAAACCATTGGTCCCCATGATTACGTATATGTTGGTATGTAACTGGTGTTGTTGTATCGTGACCTGACTGTAATGACATTTCTTCTTACGAAACATGTAGGGGCTAAATTGATCTAGGGACAGGCTGGTTCTTAAGCTCGACTTTTTTAAGAAAAAAAGATGAGCTATTGTAGTGACGGAATCACTTGTGTCTGGGTGTGCATTTATTAAGTTTATTGTTCTCAAAAATATCTACTTGATACTTAGCATAGTCATTCACTGGTCACAAGAGGAGTCTATATTGACCAGACTGATAACCCTGTGACCAATATTTATTGAGTTATCTGCCCTTGATAATATCGAAAACGAGAAAGTCGAGCGTCCAGCACTTGTAGACAGTGCTCTTGTTTCAGCAAATCATAAGGTAGACTGGTTGTTAGGTCATATCTTAGAATAAAGTTGAATCAGGCGTGATGGTAGCTTGGCCGCAGCACAACAAAGGAAATTAGTACTTATTTGTCAATGTAAAAGGCAGCTATATTCCTGATTGAACCTTATCAGAAGTTTATGTGGACAAGACTTTAATGTTTGGTCTTTTATACATAAATTTCCTTATTTAATGCAGCCTTTAATCAGACCTAAAGGCAGCTTGGTGCACGACTTAAAAAATCTATAGAGCAAATAGTACAAATTTGTCATGTTGAAAAACAGCAGCTGCTATACGTGACTGAACTTTATCAGAAATTTATATCGCACAGAATGTTTGGTCTTTTATATGTAAATGCCCTGCAATATCGCACATTTAATTGCCCTACATGCCAGAGGTCATAACGGGCAATAAGTAAGTAAGTAATATCAGACGTTTATAACAGGAAGGTTCAGGAATACAATAATATTTTATTACATCGTAATTTTGATAAAAACAGCCCTTACAAATCACAGGATTACTGTATTAGTAACTGCTTGTCTTTTCTGTGGAATTAAATTCAGGTTACATAATGTACACCCTTGCTTCTGGCTCTATTTGCCCTGGTGATGTGTAGTTTACTGCTCCATTTTATGAATATTTTATGCCAACAGAATGGAGTATATTGTATTTATTGGACGATTCTGTTCATACACTGTATTTAGGTTTAGAATTATTGCCGAATTTTTCTTCCGGAGTGTCAGTATTGAAATTACCGGACAAAACATTCTGGTATTTTGAAGAGATAATTATGCTTCAATGAACATCTGATGGTAACTCGTATTCTATTCACCGTTACCGCTGTCATTGCCATGCCCTGATATATTTAGCAGAAATTTTAAAACAAGAAACATTGGTAACTGCAGTATGTTATGGTATGATGCTGACTATTTGTACAGTAGTATATGTGTCACTAAAATGAACATGAAACAATTCCCATCTCTTAGTTGGGACACACCCTCACTTTGTTAGTTAGGTACCATAT
Organism: Spisula subtruncata; assembly: GCA_963678985.1. Classification (NCBI taxonomy): domain Eukaryota; kingdom Metazoa; phylum Mollusca; class Bivalvia; order Venerida; family Mactridae; genus Spisula; species Spisula subtruncata. The sequence continues at coordinate 33,322,387 of OY787666.1, read as the reverse complement.
CAAATGGCCCAACACTTCCCTCTTGGAGAGTTGATATTATTTCCCTATGGAGAACCAATGAAGCTAGGACTGTTCCTCTCCTAGTTACATGTAGGTGCCCACATCAATCCCCTTTAAATGCCCTAACATGCATCCCTCTTAGTTATGAACCCATATTAATCCCCTTTTTAATGGCCCCATCACCCTTATTCTCTTCATTAGGGTCCCTATAAAATGGACCTTAGATCCCATCCCCTACTTTATCAGGCCCCTGCTACCATTCCTTTCTTGAAGGGTGCATCTATCGTATACTCGCATGGCTGTGATGCTATCCCACAAAATTATGGTGGAAAATACTCATCAAATTCTGGTAGCAGAATTATTGTGTGTTTGTATGAGACAATGTTACATATTTTACACAGACCGCTGGTCCTGTACCTTAAGGGTTCTTTTATCTTCTAATTCTCTACATAACAAATTAACTATAGCTAGCTAATATTATTGTAGTTATCAAAACATTTCTTTGTAAAATTTTGGTTTTAATTCACATAATTGGCTCGTGCGCCTTGCATTTAACAATGAATCGCCCCAATGCATAATTGTCAGTCAATTGTGCCAATATACCCAAACTTTTTGTACTATTTTGGTAAAGGCACATAATTTGCCTGTGCGACTTACATTTTGCAAGAAATCGCCTGAATGCATAATGTATCTGTTAATTCAGTCACTGCACCAAAGATTTTATACCATTTCGTTGTAAATGAACATAATTGGCCTGTGAGACTTAAGCATTTTCCAATTGATGGCCCCAGTCCATATTTGGCAGCAATTATACTGTGAATACAGCCATTGTACCAAATGTTCTGTAACATTTTGATGTAAATACACATAATTGGCTTATGGGACTTTTGCATTTTGCATGAAAGCGCCCCAGTACATATTTGTAAATTAATACAGCCGCAGTAAAAGTCCTTGGTACTTGAGAACAATTATTGATCATAGTTCTAAACAGTGTAAAATAATTTTAGATAATTTAAGTTCCTGGCAATTTTATTTCTTCCTTGGGCGGAGTATATAAAACTTGCTGTGATAATAAAACTATAACAACAGTGGCTTCATCATGCAATCAATAAGGAATACTATAATAAGATAGAAATACGAGAAACACAAATCCTGATGTTTCCATGTGAGTTATTATGTTGCTTAAGGGAGGCAATTACAGAAAATGATGTTTCTTAGTTTTAGAGGATCATAATATTATTTCTGGTTTTGGAGATTGGTTACTGTTGAGTATACCTAATTTGAAGGGGCTACATGTACTATGGATGACAATGAAAAATATTTGTATGTTGTAGCTTAAGGGAGGCAATTACGGAAAATGATGTTGCTTGGTTTCAGAGAGTCTTATGTTCAGTTTTAGAGATTTTGTTACTGTTAAGTGTACTTATTTTAAAGGGGCAATACTTGGAATGACAATAAATTTTGTATTGTATGTTATAAGTCAAGGTAGGCAGTATTAACTGAAGATGGTGATGGTTGGTTTTAGAGTTGTTTCCTGTGTATAATGTTGGTTATTGTGAGAAATAGAGCTTCTCCGGGCAGGGCTTTCGCTAGCCTCCAAAAGTGAAGAGTCAAAATCACTCTCAATTCTCAAGAGTCATCAAAATATTGCAAGAAAATTTGTATTATAGCTATAGAAAATTGGCTCTTTGGGTTCAATTTCCAAGTGTCAAAGTAGGTGCTATTTAATTCAGGAGTCAAAATGCAGTTAAGAGTCAAATGAAAGCCCTGTCCTGCTTTTGCCGTAATCCATTGCTAATGATATTGTGCATGGATAACAGTCACAGTTGTTTGTAATGCGGGATTAATGTGGAAAAATTTGATGGCATGGAATCATGGAGTAAATTTATTTATTCAGTATAATTACAACAAAACAATATTACTTGTAGAGTTTATTACATATACAAAACAAAATAGAATTACATTCATAACAATAATCAATAAGTTATAAAATTGAGACTTCAAAGTGGATTTTACAAAACAAATATGTATATTTATATATATACAATTGTATATTAAAGATGACTAGTATCAAAATCATGTATATGTGTACATGTAAGTTGTTTTCATATAATGATATTTGTTAATGCATAAACCTTGATGATTATGAGAAATTATTTATGGTAACAAAATCTACGAATGAAATATGTTGTGGGCCCGGTGCAATACTATTGATTTATAGAGGTACATACCATAGTTTGGCGCTGAGCCCTTGTTGTGTTTAAAAACTGGATGAAAAATGTTAACATTTAATCCAAATACATAGGTTGCATATTTTATATGACATTCCATTTTTCATCCAGGCGTGATATTCACAAAGAATCTTAAGTGAAAACTTAGAATTTTCTAAAAATCTCAAATTTTCCTTAAATGTATCAGCTAAACAGGAAAATCAGGATTTGCAAATATTTACATTGTTTAGAAGCATTATGTAAAGAGCTAAAATAGTCACATAGAAAACATGGGTTGTTCTTCATTGCATGGGGTATATGTCCAGCTCAATATTTTAACTTAAGTCAAAATATTTAAGTTTTTACTTAAGTTGCTTTGTGAATACCACCACAGATTTAATCAAAGAACTGTAACAAGTGTTCCATGGCTCTGCAAAGAAGTCCTATGATTCATGATACTTCACACAGCAAATGATGTAAAAGGGGGCGGGCGGGCGGGCGGGCGTATACTAATACACCACTCATATTCGTGTGATCTTCATTCCACTAATTGCAGTGGAAGATTAGAGGATAGCTATTCATGTTATGAAAGTCTATAGGCTTTTAGGAACTATATTTAAAAATAATAGTGAAATAATAGTCTATAATGTAAACAACTCACGCAGCCTTTATCAGAGTTTAGGACCTTTAATATGGAAGATCTAACAAAAATTGTGTCAAAAAACCTTCCAGTTATTATATGTACCCACCTGTATTAAACATGTACCTGATGTTAGTGAACTAACATTTGGACAGAAGTATCTCTTCACTGGACACTTAAGACAGGTGAACTAAACCTACAAGGTATGTACAGGTCTTGGAAAGTACTTAAATTTGAAATTTCCAAAAAATGCCTTATGTACATGTATACAGCGGATATTTATCACACCATTTAGCTGTACCAGTATGTAACTAAACGTGTACTGAACTACACACACTTGCTTTGTGTCACAAAAAAACGTCCAAGCTGAAAAAAAACATTTCCAGCGCACTTCCTTACACAAATCCTGATGTTTATTTAGTTATCTTGACAGTTGACATTAAAGTTTCAGCAGCTGGTGAATACCATGGTGTAATTTAATCAAGCTATGAACACTTAAGTTCGCTACATTGCCTTCTAGAGAACCATATACTGCTGTTTGGATGCACATGTTTAACGTCTTTATATGGTAAAAATTGGCTTGTCTGCTTTATTATTCTACTGTAACATGACTGCAATGGCTCAATGTAAGCTGTATATATTAATTAAGGTCTGTATAAAATGTTATTTCACACTACATAAATGTATTAAGATATTAATAAACTATAGGTATCAAGGCCTTTAAAAATGGAAATATTATTGTGGTGACCGATGTGCTGGACATTTGAACAGTCTGTCAGTCTGGAACGACGGATGTCACAAAGTTTAACCACTCTTGTTTTCCTTGTATTGGTTGGTCATTTAATTTCCAGAAAATGAATTTGAACAAAACAAACTTTGCGCTCATTTCTTATGCCAATTGTGAAAATGCACTAAGTAAATTTATGTTAATCACTCTCAATACGGGACAATACCTCATTTCTGATGGTATCCATTGACGTCACGACAGTTTGAGAAAAGAGATGCATGTTTCCTTGAACAGAAAACAATGGAAATACTGGTACCGTTTTTATTTCACATTTGGTTCGAATTTGTTTGAAATTACAGCTATTAAATAATGCCTTGCATTGAAATTAGGAGGGTAACTTATCCGATGCTGTATTGCAGGCAAAAAAAAAATACCTTCCGTCTCAAAACCAGCTTAACTACATTTTTGGTGTATTAATCAATTACTTCTGTTTGAAATTTCATTTTGAGGCACTAAATTGTTGTTGGAAATGCTAAGTGGCTATTTACTTCAGTTTAATTTTTACTTGATTGTTTTGAAAGACTTAATGGCAACCAATCACCATTTGAGATTATTGAATAGAAAAAGTGTGTGTTTACATTGAAAATAGGCTATCACCGCTAGTTGCAAGCTATTTTATAAACAGTCCGTATGTGTAGGGCTATTGGTAGTGACTGTATGGGTAGGGCTATTGGAAGTGACTGTACGGTAGGGCTATTGGTAGAAACTACAAACGCCTGCACCCAGCAGTTTTTCAACATATTATCTGAGGATTTCTGGGTTTATGCACTTTATGTTGTTTTTGGCTTATTGACTGATAGTCAGCACAAAGCCATTCCATTTTTCCCTGCCAGATTGGCCATTATGATGACCTCCAACTTCAAGGGACGACAGTTATGTGACAAGGAATCTGGGTTGGTCCCGCTAAGCTTTATGCTTATTATTATTATTTCTTTGGTTATTAAATTTGCCTAGTGTATCGTGCCCGGTGTAAAGCAACAATGCACACAAGTCTACCTCTGGGATTCCAACCAGTTTATTTCTAGTTGACAGTGTTCCTACGAGCACCAGATTGTGTTCTGTGGTATAGCACCAACATTACTCGAGCTAGGGGCAGACAATATATTCACACTAGTATGTAACAATGTTCAGCTTTGATATAAAAACATTGATTTTCCAATATACTCCTTTATTGCTATATAAGAATGTGTAACACAGCCTACAAGAATACAGAGGCTTTGTTGCTATGGTAATAAAGTATGTATGTAGGAGACTATGTTTCTTTAACACTTTGACCTTATTTGATCAAACTGGATGTAGATAAAATTAGAAATTGCAATGTGACCATTTCTTATATAACCTCATTCTGAAAAAAAAAACACTATGGCAGGCCTCGACAATTTTTGCAAAAGCCACTCGTCCTGCTGGACGAGCGATGCAAAAAAACCACTTGTCTAGCAGCAAAATCAACTTGCCCGCATTTTTCAGTCAAAAAAGAATCCGGAAATCTGTTTTTGAACGATGTGATTCTCGTCTCAAACTGTCAATAAAATTGTGAAAATATAAATGTGTTCCGCATTTCCGCTCCTTTCTCCATTCTGAAGCAGACAACTTTTGATTAGCTTGATTGGTAAATATACACTGTGTCTATACGAACTTTAATCTTCATGTGATGACCACTATGTTGGTATCTAATTTTGTCCTTAATTACGCAAACCGATGGAAGGAGTTTGTTTGTTAGTCCATACATTCATACCTAATATTTATTTTGCGCACTGTGACGAACCGAAAACATCACTTTAACGCTAAAAATTATGTTTCGATCGATTAAACTAAGAACAGTGTCTTTCACTAATCGAGCATAACCGGGGAATTCCCGTGACGTCACAGCGCACTCATGTTTTGATTCTTCCAACTTTCGTTTTTGACTGACATATGATCTGGCGTTTGTATCGAATACGAGATGTTTTTTTTTATCGAATCATGTTGTTTAATGCGCGATTAATTATTGAAACTTGATTGTTTTCTGCCAGAAATTGCACTCGTCCAGCAGGACTAGCGTTGCTGGATGTTGACTCGTCCGATGTGAATTTCTACTCGTAATTACGAGCGGACTGGATTTGTCGAGCCCTGTATGGTTTTTACCATCCATATTTTATCAGGTTTGCTTCATTATGATTGGAATAAATTTGTAACAAAATGATGTTTAACTTAATAAAATTTAAACTTAATAAAATTTGTAAAATCAATACTCAATACTAGTTATCATGGGATATAAGATATAACCCTTGTCAGTTCCAGAAAAATATTTCTGGTGATACAAACATTGTCACCGTGGTAGATACCAGTAATTGCTTTGTCACAGTAATAAATAACCAGGTATAATTTTAATTGTATTGAATTTGGTTGAACCTTCAATCCTCACTGTCTTCGTTTTCATAGTCATTTTAGTGTAATTTGACTAGTTCAGTTTAGTGGACAATAACTTGTCTGAGAGTAAATTTGACATAATATATCAGCGATAATTCATAGACGAAATGTGGATAAAATAGGGTCATTATAAAGACAATTAGCACTAAAGTCACTGTTACAACAACAACAATAAATAATCATTGAAATAAACCAACATAATTGTCTTCAGAGTAAATAATAGTTATTAATAAGTTTGTTCCAGTGCTTAAAACCATCAATTGTTAAATTTTTCTCAGAAGTTCAAATATGAATGAATGACTACATTGTTTACTGCATGAAACTGTATGATATAATTGGACCATATAACCACTTATACCTATCTGACAACAATCCATGAGAAAAATTGTATTCGGACATGGGTAGATTAAGTCCTTGTTTAATAATACTGAAAAGTCTCCATCAGAGAGTCAAATTCGAACAGTGCTGTGAGGCACCCACCATCTTAGTTGTTTGAAAATTGGTTAAATCTTTAGGGCAATTAATAATTATCATAGTAAAATACTTCAATCAGACAGCATATAAATATATGTATGATAGGGGCATGATAATTCAAAATACCAGATGAAAGAAATAGTTGAGATCTTTTAAACATAGCACAGAGCTATGCTCTGAGTGAGCATGAACATAGCGTTGCTAAGTTGAGCAATGCTCCATAGAACTGTCAGTTGTTAATTAGCACATTTAACTGTATTATCACATCAAATGACTAATTGTGGTCCCAGGGATTCATCTTTTGTCAAAAGTATCTACAACTTCCCCTAGCACGTCAGGACCCTAACTACACTTTGGGGACTTGGGTTAGGGGTCCTTTGATTGTTTTGAAGAAAAAGGAGAATTTTGCTGTTTCAATATCCTACTATCAGTAAATTGAGTAAAACATATTAACTGAACAAAAAGTAAATTTCAAGCTATAACAACTGTTGAATAACATTTACAAAACTTCCAAAAAAAAATCTTCTTTTCTCAACATTTTTTTCTTCAAAAAAAAGATTTGAATTTTTTTTAGAAAAAGGAAGAAAACGTATAATAACCATGAAATGGGGGCCCTGATGCTAAGATTGATCAAAGCATTAAAATACTAATAGCATGTCTGACACAATAACACTAAATAAACCATTATCCTCCCTCCTTAGACTGATGATTTGTTGAAAATCAATAGATTTTATTATAAATTGTCACAACAAATCTTATCTTATAGATCGTTTTATAAATTGTAGCATGAAATTCTGATCCCCATTCTAAATCATAGATATTACTCATTCTGAAGGCAAAGCAAATTAATATTGTGGTTCCGGTAACAATATGGTACTAAGAAGATAGGAAATACATTTTAGTTTTTAAAAATTATTTGAGTTATTTTAGGTACTGGAAAATCAAAGATCCACAGTGATCAACTTCCAGCACTTTAATGGCAAGTCATCAGTGGTCTTACAATTTTGGAATAATCCTGAAATCCGGATTTGCTGTATAAGAAAGAACAATTTTTTCTCGGTCATTTGAAGTTTCATATAAGCTGAATTTTAACAAAAGAACTATGTTTGAAACCTAGTTCAGCTGTAGGGATGCGTGGCAATGGTAACTGAAACAGACAGGCGACTCATTTTCAGGATTTGTCATTCTGTCTAAAACTCAGTAAAATGTGTTGGGGCAGGGGCAGAAAAATAGGGTAGGTAGGTTACCCAGAATCACAATATTATTTTGTTATGCCTGATGATGTATTAATCTGATATGTGGTCGCCCTAACAACAACAACAACATGATGACAAAAACTGGAGACGATATTGTTTGTTACAACAGAATAGAATTTGTTGATGCCATAAATAATATGAGTGAAAACTGATTGTGAAAAGGTTGTATAGAGCCACAAAAAATGGAGTTCCTGTCTGCGTCAAATTTGGCGCAAAAATGGAAAGTAGGTCAAAAAACAGAAATGGAGCGACTAAGATCAAATAGAGTACAACCATGACGATAGCTAGCTTTGTCAATGCAATTTCTTCCTTAAGTCGGCGATTTAATATCAAAGCAGTACTTGCACTATGTTTTATAAACAAGTAGTTCCGTGAGATGACCGTCTGCCTCGTACCATAACACAATGGAAACAACATAAAGAACAGTAATGGTGTTGGCAGAAATATCGTGATTGATGTTATATACCAATAATATATAGCTTTGTATTCCTGTATTTTTTCGTCGGTAGATTTCTTCAATACCGTATAAGTCTTGTCGTGATACAGGCTGCCTAGCTGTTTCACATCGTATTCCCAATATCGTGGAAGAGCACTTATAAAACCTATCAAATACACAAGAATGACAACAATAGCAGCCTGAGTTGGTGAACATAGTGATTGAGCTTTCCGTGATGTCACTGTAATTGAGCGTTCCAAGCTCATTAATATGAGCAACCATACTGTAGCAAACCAGAACCAATCACGACTTATAACTGAGTATTTCTGCGCCCACACAAAATAGTCCCTGTATCCGATGTATTGTTGTATATTGTAGACTACAGTTGATATAACAAATAACAGACTTGCTATGGATAATCCCAGTAGATAGGTGTCCATTGATGTACGAAATTGTTTACACAACACAGTGATATTCACGAAATTACCCAGAATGCAAAATGCCAGAATGACAGGAAACGCCACGTAGCAGACGTTATTTGACACTTCCATCCAATGTTCCATAGTATTAGTCTTATTCCCGCTCTTATCAAAACACAATTGCACTGGTGTTAAACAATCACGTGGTGGAAACAGCACCAAGACCTTGTCACGATATTTGGCGGATTTAAATAGTTCATCCATGTTGTTTTGTATGTAAGAATTGCGTGCCTTCTAGAATAGAATCCTCACCATCTAACTATTCAACACTGTTTTAGTGCATGTACGTACAATAAGACAAATTGTTGTCGTCTGTGGCTAGTCACGCTGTTCATTAACACATACCGAGGTTTCCATGGTTATAACTTAGCTAAACAGTTTGTCATTTAGCCTGTATGTCGCGACAATAAAATGTGACGTTTTTGTGGAATATTGCGGATGACACAGACTTCTACAGTCCATAGACAGTATACATGACTGTATAACCGAATTATTGTATTATTTCTTACTTCCGGTATTATAATCCACTAAACGCTAGAACAGTATTTCGTTTGCAGACTGATATTCTTCTGATCTTCACAAAATCTTGTTCCTTTAAGTCTGAAATTATAAAGAAATAATATTATTAATGACATTTCACATGTACTATTTGTATGTATACTTATACATTCCTTTATCACATAAATAAAGTGATTTTTCATGTGATAACAAATGACGGAACAATGTTCTCCAACATGTGTAATAACAAATGCGTGAAAACACAACAACACTGGCTTAAATTCACAGTATTTCTGACTCAGTAACTATGGTTATGTGATAAAAAGAATCTGTCATTCATTGTCTTTGAGATCAACTTTTCTTAAATTTGTCACAAATTTTTTTATTCAGCTCGCCAAAATGCTCGCAAAATAACTTGTGTTTGAAATGTTGATCTCCAAAGACAACTCTTTATGGATCCTTTATTTCTTCTATTTTAAAAAACATAATTTTAAGATTTCAGTCTGAAAAAAGACATTATAATTTTATTGTCAGTATTATCACATTACATATTTGCATTTATGGCAGCTAAATGATACTCATCATCAGTTTAAATTCCGCATACTCTGCAAAATAAATCTAAATCTTATTTGTCCAAGACCATTTTCTGTAGAGTTTATGGATGAACTGTTCACAGCTACAAAGAGTATTAACTGAATATCCCCCTTGATTAAATCTTGTTTTTCTCTACTTTTCTCCTAAATTTTAGATGCAATGAAATTGCCTTTTTTTACCAAATTCCACAAACTGTTCTGGCCTGAATTTAAATGTCAGTTCACCTTCTCCAAAACACCCTTTGGGAAATGTCAATTTTAGAGGTTATTAGTTTTGTTATGGAGGGAATAGTTAATTTTGTCAAAAAAAGGTTGGTATTCAAAAGATTGAATTTGGTTGGATCCAAAACCGCAGAACCGCAAGCTTAATCAAGATTGGAGACAGGTTGTTGTTGAAAGATTGTAAATTCAAGTCTAGTAAAACATATTCAGATTATGCAAGTTTGCAATTGATTCAATGCCATATCATATAGAAAGGTTACAATGTAAGCATATTATTACAGCTTGCAAGATTGCATGAGCTTTCAGTTAATTCTGACAAATCAAAGTTCCTGTGAACTGTTTAAAGAGTATACCTATGAATGGGTAACTATGTCTGAATAAATCATAAACAGATCATGAATTTTCTTAGCAGTCATTAATTGTTCCACCAACTCCAGGTTTTTTATTTGACTCTTGAAACTGCATCTAACATAATCGCTAAACTTCAAAATTTTCTTGCACTATTTTGAAAACTAAATTGGGGGTATTGAGCAAAATAACCTTTTCAATACCAGCCAAATTATGCTTGTACCCTTTAGTATAGGGGTAATTTCCTCTAACTTACATGACAACTTAATCAAGTTTGGGTATGCTCTTTTTCTGACTTTTTTTTCTTGCGTCACTCAATTATTGCATAGTCTCTCTCAAGTTTCAAGTTCAGATATATCCCATAAGTTCATACATATTAACAAAGCCTACATTCATTGTTCAAGAATCTTACAAATACCTAATACATCATGCTGTTGTAGCTATTCAAATACTTCTTAACATATAGCTTGGCTAATTTGACACAAGCCTGACCTATTGATTAGCATAATTTTACAGTCAATATATTGTCTACGTTTACAACTCCGCATCTATGTTTTATAATCGGGGAGTATCACGAAGACGCTCGAGATGTTATATAAACACAAATCTGAAATACCAATAATGCACGAATGGCTTGAGGAAATTGATATATTCAAAGCAAGAAACTTGTAATATATTCTTGCATAAAGGTCAGGCTCAGGTCAAAATAGCCAAGCTATACCTCAAAGTCAATTGAATACCTAGATGAAGATGAATTGTATAAACAAACATAATATGTCTAAACCTGCAGCTTATTCTATACCTTGATGTCTAGGGTCAAATCTGACAGAAGAATATATAAGCTGATAATCCAGGGTTTGTTATTTTAATATGGAAAATCTTTATTCTTCTACAATTCATGACTTATTTCTTCTACAATTATGGCATGTAACAATAATACCTCACCAAAGATTAATTTGTTCTAGGTAAATATTGTTTTCTAAATGAATTTACGTAAAGTCATTAATTTTCGCTGGTATTGAATTTTGTGGATTATGGCAAAAATGGTAATTCTGTTGGTATTTTTCTTAAATTTGTGGATTTTATACATTGAAAAAAAATCTTGAAACACATTTTTGACGTCAATTATTCGAAGGGATTACTTTAGCAATTTAAGTCATAAGTGACCTCAACAAAAATTAATCCGCCTTTAATTATTAAGTATAGTAATTAACTCAGCCAATATTTCAGAGGTTTCCTTAGGTTGGTTTCCTTCAACATGTGAACATTACTTCCTGGACCCTTGTGCAAGCTTAGAGTAGTTTAAGTAGCTGTCAAGGATATAGTCCTGGGGCTTAAAATAAATAATTTATTAGCTCGACTGTTCAAAGAAAAAAAGTTGAGCTATTGCCGTGATGGGATCATGTGCATTGGTTAAGTTTATTGTCATTTGAGTCATTTTCTCAAAGACAAGAGCAGGAATACTTTATTTACCAGTGCCCTGAACAGAGGCAACCACTTGAAACTAAGCATATAGTTATCAACCATCACAAGGGGACTCAATACTGACAAGACTCATAACCCTGTGACCTATATTTATTGAGTTATCTGCCTTTGTTAAAAACGAGAAAATCGAGCTTCCATGCAGTACTCATAACTGGTGTTCTTGTTATTTGTGAATTCAATGTAGAAGGTTGATAATTTAATGTTGAAGACAATAGAGTTGTCTTGTTTTAACTTATTCTATGAAGTTTTAAAACTCAATTTAAGGTATTATAAGTCCAGTCAGTTTAATTAGTTAAATGGATATCAATTAAAGTGAACCAAAGTGTCTGCAAACTATATATCTTCTAGAATTTTAATTGACAGACTAATTTGTTACCTAGGTAATGAAAAAGAATTACAGTAAAATCATATATATGTGTGGGGGGTTTATTTACATAGATTTCAAGGATGACCTCAACCATGACATTAAATCCCCCATGAAAAATGATTCTATAGAATCTTACAGAGTGGATAATGTATCCTTGACATAACATCCCACGAAATGGTCTTTTTCACATAAAAACATGAAATTTCGTCCCATTCAAATTAAAGGATTTTACAGTATCCTCTGAAATAAGTGTTTATAGATATTAAATTTAATGTCGGCATCAGAAAATATGTAGTCTGTAGATAATTGAAAAACATACCCCCTAAAAAATTAGTCTTTATGAATATTGATTAAAAATGGCATCAGAAAATATGTCCTCGGTAACTCAGAGGTTTCCTGATCAATTTGTATGAACCAATTATTGTACGTGGATGGTGGGTATAGGGAATTATTAACCAATTTCCCTCTACCATACCATTTAACTGTCAAACACGACAAACCTACACCCTACAGCACTACGGAGAAGGCAAATAATCTTGCTGATATATTGAGAAGTCACTATACATAATTACCAAGGGAAAATCGTAAATGCTGTTATTAAGTGTAATTTATTAATTAACAATATTTTTTACTCAATTTCTATTTTTATAATACATTACTGGAATTATTTTAATCTTCCTGTCAGTGTTAGTGAGATAATTGAAACCTGGTTGCGCCAAAGGGATAAATTGGTTCTTGTTTGATTTGTCAGAAAAATATGAAATTTGGTAAAATAGAAAATTCACTGAACATGGGACATTGCATAATTACTTAATCTCATACATATATGTATATTTCCACAATTTTGCCAAAATGATGTAACAATGTAATAATTGGGGTAAAAATTGTGTATGACATAAGCTTGAAGCAGCCTCAACCATTTGAAAGATTATTTATTAGTCTTCAAAGAAAAATACATCAATTTCTCCAGAAAATTTCTTATTTCCAAGACTTTGTGAAAATGTTGTGAATATTGATATTGATGTAGTATGTAATCAGACCTTGAGGGAATCCTTGATCTAATATATACCTGTCAACTACTGTCCCATGAGATCTTTTCTGATAGATTTCTAACATTATTTTGTGCGGTATTTTAATAGTTTTGCTTAGAATAAGACCCTTCCATAATGTGGAACGCAAATAGTTACTTTTGTGTTTTGCGGAACTTCAGCATGTTAGCAGATACAACATTTTATGTTTACATGTTTGCCTGCTTTCATAAAAACTGAAAATACTGTTAACTTAGGCGTTCCTGAATTTCTGAACCAGTAACTTTAGCCTGTACGTACAAACCAGTTTATTTGAGGATTCCGTAGGAGGTAATATTGATAGGGTAAAACATGCGTTCTACACCCGGGAACTAATCCTAATGAACATGCAATCCAATCACTTGCAATTTATTAATTATTCAGATCTTCCCTTTCCCAGTTTCCCTTGTACAGAATAACGGAAGTGATTTAGTATCTTATTATACTGCAAAAACTGTCGGCATGAAAATTACTGCTCATAAATTGTGAGCATAGATTTTTGTAAATTTATTAAATTATTAGCAGATTTAGGTGAAAGTTACAGAAAATTAAGCATGTAAATCAAATTTGAAATATTCATGTGACATGATTATCTTTTCTAAAATATAAAATAACAAATTTAACACATTTTTGAGAAAGTAAATAAAATTAAGTACTAGTACTGTACATGCAGCTTCCAATTTATGATAAGAGATTATGCAGACAGTTTTCACATCAAGACATGCCTCAGACGCATTCAAAATTTTAAGTCATACAGTGACTGGAAATCACCGATACTTTTGCTGGCAATAAGTCATACAAGTTTAATTGAATTATTAGTCTCACAATAAGTCATACAGAGATAAGGTTTATATATGTTACAGTGATATATCAATGGCTTAGAACCAGAAGGTCGTAACTACTACTTACGACCTTATAAGACTCATACATATTTGAAATCTGCTTCACAAGGCGCTTCTTACAAGCCTATTTATATGAAAATCTGAAATTGACATGTAGACCAAAATAAAGTTTTAAAAACGTGTTTTCCCATAGGTAAAGACTAAATTACCGACAGTTTTCTCTTGTTTTCTCAATATATCGATTTTGTAGTTACGACCTTCTGGTTCTAAGCCATCGATATGTAGGTGTCATTGTGAGCTTACATACAAGGGTCTGTTTTAATAATATTGGCCTGTATGTATTACTCAGATACTGTAAAACCATTTAATACAGATGGGACGAAATTTCATGGTTTCGGTAACTAAAAAAGACCATTTTGACGGAACATTAATTCGTGGAGTTTGCATTTCAGGTAATAAATATCAGGGTCAAAATTATTGTTCACTGGGATTTGATTTTGTGGTTGAAAGTGAACCACAAAATCCACGAAATTTAATCCCCCATGAAAAAAAAAGATTTTACTGGACCTGAATTCTATAAAAATGGACTACACAAGTACGTCTATTATTCTATAGTAATCAGCTTCTTTTACTTATAACAGACTTTTGCACTAGCACTTAATATAATGTTTCATTATTCAATTATCCCTCCATCTGATGTTGGTGAACATTACAATCTTCATGAAATGATGATTTCTCATTTAATGATTATCATCAACCTTAATAATAAATAACTGCTGAAATAATTGAAACTGGCACCACTCCATTTTCATTATATTCATTTGGCACTAGGAGTCGGTGCACTCATTTTTCATACTCTTTCATTTTTACCTTTTCAAATGAAGATTCACAGTAAAGCTATGAGAGTCAATATTCAAGGTTTTCAGTCTAAGAAACAATTGAATAGAAATGATCAAGTGCTGCTTTTGTTTTTACCTTAGATGCTAATTTTTTACATTGGGATTGCTCATCAACAGTTCAAGACGACCCATATTGATTTTTAGGTCAGTAGGTCAAAGGTCCAGGTCACTGTGACCTTTAATTTTTATGAATAATTAGACCAAAATTTAATGGTTTCTGTTCAGTAACCCAACCGCGTATGATCCTAGGATCTTCAAACAACTGTACATCCATATGGGTTGTTCATATTTAATAAAATGCATAATAAGTGTAACCTCTAGGCCACAGTGGCGGTACCTTTAATATATATACAGGAGGCTATAGAAATCGAAACGGAAGAAGACATTATATCATCAGTCAATTTGTTGTAAGCTCTCTAGCCAATGTATTATTTATCAGCCCTGTCTTTTCTGATAGGTTCTTCTATTTCTGTTTTCAATTTTAAATTACCTCTATGCATTATGTGTGATTTATGGATTCTAAGTAAAGTAACCTCATTTTGGTTGCAATTTCGTATTGAAAGTCTCTATTGTTGTTTGATGAAATTGTTTGCTAGTTTGGGTCATTTGAATGTCATTTTTAAACAAATTTTCAGCTGTATACAGGAGCCAACCCCCGGCCCTTGTCATTCTTTCTGCATTTCTAGTTTCATTGAATAAATGTTGTAACAAATATGTTACAGCATCATAAAATATAGAGAAGTTTTAACAAAAATAAAATTATCTTTACGAAATTTTATCAATTAAATTTAAACACATTTTCCCCCTAAAAGTTAATTGCATTATTTTGAACTTACTTTTTGTCTTAACAACACTTTTGCTCGGAATTGTTTATAACAAGGTTTGTTTGATGAATTTATTTGAAGTGAATTACATTGTGGTGTAATTCCACTTTGATAGTTCAATTGAATAAAAACACTTAAATTTCAAATTAACTTCTCTGAGGACTCAGTTCCAATCAAATTGTTCACTGCAATCAAACTTTATTAAGGTTTATAGTTTTTGGTGCTTAAACAAAGTTGTTTACAAGAAAATTTCAATTAAATAAAATTCGAGTTGTTTTCAAATGTAAGAATCATCCGAATAGACTATTTAGTTCATTTACATTCCTGGGGTGGTATTCAATATTGATCTAATTTAATTGGAGAATAAGGATAGCCAATCATATTGTCTGTTTCTGACCAAGAGTTCAATATGATTGGTTGACCTTATCCTTTAGTTTTAAGTAAGATCAATATTGAATACCCTCCCCGGTGTATAGCACCGATACCCGGAAGACTTGCTATATGTACCTCTTGATATTCAACCAGTTTATTGGGAAACACTGAAAACCCAAATAGGTGCAGAGATGAACTCCGTTTTATACTTTAATTTAGCAGGAATTAATCTGGTTTTACCTATACTTGTAACATTGCCATATTCTGCACATTTATTATCTATTGTCAATTGTAGGTTTTACTTTCATATTTTACAATTTGGCAACAAGATTAAAATGGCAGTCAAAAGGAATGAAATATTTCTCTATAGAATTTAAACTTATTATACATACTGTATGTCAGAGTCTATGATTAGGTGCTGTTACATATTGTATAAAATACAAGTTTGAACATCTTGTTGCATAGAAATGAATAAGATTTTGGATGTTTCGCTGAATGAAGTTTAATGGTGATGTTACTTTAGTATGTATTAAAATGCACTTACTTAATCTTCTTAACTTGCATTGAAGTGACAGGGCCTTCATTAAGGACACTTAAAATAGAAATTTGTAATTCTTTTGTATTAGCCTCACTCATGTTTTACGTGGGTATAAAATGTCATGTAAGTAATACAATTCCATTTCTTGCATAGAAATTGAAAATGTTGCCTAGCAACAGCAAAAAGATATGATTTCGTCAAATGACAGTTCCATTATTGCTATAGTAATGGAAAATGAAATGCATTGACATGTGAATGATATGCAAATAGGCAGATATATATCAGATATATTTCACTTGAAATGTTTGAAATATGTACATTTCGTCGCTAAAAGATCCAATAAATCGTTATAATATACATAAATTATATGTATTTTACAGATGTGGATGGGAATGGTGGAGGGGGGGGAGATTTGCTACATGTGAGGCAATTGTACTTAATATTAGTACAATTTTTTTATGTTCATAATTATGCAATAATTATAATGGTTTCATAGATATGGGGTCAGACAAAATAAATGGAAACTTTAAACACGATGAAATCATGCAAGTAACATGGTAATTACATATTAATAATTTTCGTTAATCTGGCAGATATTTGCTCCTTCATTCATTCCTTATCATGTTTGGTTCTCATAATAAATTCTCAGCTTATGTACATAATAATTTCATTGTTTATTATGTTTGATGTTTAAACAAGTTAATTAATGATTGTTAGATGAGTAATTATGAGTTAATTGATTAAGTACAAAAGAGAACTCCAGCCATTCTGTTTACAATTAGTTATTACAAAAATATGATGAATCTTTCAAAACCAGTTTGTACTTTCAGAAAAGCAATCTGCATGCCTTATTATGATTGGGGTACAATTTAAAAATGCTTCTCTGTCAAATGATGCTGACGTTCAAATGTATCAGTCTCACACTCGCAAAATGCGAGCCGTTGTTGCATATTGCCAGTCCATTTTCCAAACACTGGCATTTTTTGCGAGTATAAATAATTGGAAGCTGTATAACAAAAGTTTAAATCTTTTTATTTTTTTAAAATTCTTATATGTCCTACCCATTAAAATATTATGAAATTGCCAGTGCATAAACAATTTTGCGAGTTGAAATTTAAGTAACTGATAAAAATTTGCAAGTGCTAAAAAAAAGATAAATTCTAGCCCTGGCCTGACCATTTTACCTGAGTATAATGTAAGGTCTTTTGAAACTCAATAACTTCTTAATAACCCCATGCAGGCATGTCTTTGCATAATTATGTGTTTTACTTTAAGTAATAACTGCCTTCTTGAAGTCATAATTAAACTTTTTTGCCTTAAATTGTTCTCCAAATAAAGCATTATAACGCCCTGTTTGGCATTATAATAAGCCCATTTGCAAGTCATTACCACTTTTTTGGCATGATTATTTTTTCGCTT
The DNA here is from genome assembly GCA_963678985.1 of Spisula subtruncata. NCBI lineage: Eukaryota > Metazoa > Mollusca > Bivalvia > Venerida > Mactridae > Spisula > Spisula subtruncata. Next base: position 33,304,222 of record OY787666.1, on the reverse strand, counting down.
AGAAGAATTATGAGGGTGCATGATCAGCTGAGAGCTATGAGAGTGCATTCCTTATTTGGTTCAAGTTATTCGGGCACCAACCACTGCATGCATGCTTGACATGTCAGACTTCCCCTCTCGAAACATACTTCACTTTTAACTGTGTTAGATAATTCTGAACTGTCTGAAGAAGTAATGTTTAAAGGTATAATTTAACCATTCTTGGACCAAGAAAGCTTTAATAGACCTACTCCGGATCTACACTAATCTGTAGGTACAAATAAAGTTTTACTGTTATAATTCTTTTGAGTCATGAATATTCATATCTGGACAATAGAGTGGGGGTCAGTTGTGTTTGCATATGAATACAAAACCAGTCTAACTAGGCCAGATTTGTTTGTACCTACATGTAAATTAAGGGGAAAACCACCTTGCACAGAGTTCCGGATATCAACTATTGTTTAAAGTTTAATCCATAAATAAAAATTACTTCTGCAAAAGACTTCCTATTCATTTGACAGTTAGATATCAACAAAACTGCAAAATTTTGTCCCATTGAAATCAAACAATTTTACAGGACATTTAGGAAGCACTTGTTGGTGTTCATGACATTTGACAACCAGAATCTCCTACTATACTTGAAACCCAGAATATCATGTAGCTAATGCATTAACAGATCTTATCATTAAATCAAGCCTTTCATACTGCTACACTAGTCAAACACTGCAACCTTAGATATCAAACCAGAAATGGAAAATTGCTACTTTTTTGGTCAATCTCTGAAATTCCATTAACAACTCACTGTTCCATGGGTGTTCAGGTTCAGCAGTTATTGGTATTGTTTTTACTGATAAGATATTTAATTGAAAATTTCCCCTGTCAGAGGGAGGTGGTATTATTTGTGAGAATTGCATTGTGGGATCAAGGATTAAAGATCTAAGAGCACATGTTTATTTTCTGGCTTTGTAACCAGCATCCACTCCAGAGGAAGTGTGCCTTTTAAAATGATCAGCATGACAGGGGGATTACACAATAATTGTCCAGATTAATTCCGGAATTTCTCTTTGATTTCAGAGTTTTGAATAGGGATTATCTTTCCGATATTGAATTGTTTGGATGGAATTTTTTCATCTTGATACATCTAGAATTGCTCTCCTGTCTAATGCATATATTCCAGCATTCAATGCTTCTATAAACAAGTAAAAATTGGTCACTGACCTCCAGCCTAGAGGGAAGAGACTGAAAGTTTGTGTGATACATAGAATCCTGGTACGCTCCGCTACCAGTACAGCTTGTTCTTATTAAGACTCTTTGGTTCTTTAACTTGCCTGTTGTATAGCACCGATACATATGAGAGCTACATCTCTGGGTTACCTACCAGTACATCTCCAATCGGATTGATGTGTGTATGTGTCTCAGGATACCCAGGAATATGTTGAAATCATTCAAATGGTAATCGCTGTTTATAATGGCAGGATATTTATTCTAGGATGAAAATCTCCGAAAAAAACTAGCATATGGCTTGTAATGTAAGGGAGTACAAGGCCATGGTATAATTAATAGATCTACATAGAATGGTTTAATGTACAAATATTGTATCTAAAGATATATATGTGTCAATGAAAAGGTCTGGATATCCCAAAGTAGCTAAAAAACTTTGCTCATGATTCATAGTTTAATATAATGTGTGCTTCCTATTTTGTCCTTGTATGTTATAAATTATAGCTAGTTCAGCCATGATACAGCTTTGATGATGTTCTTTAGCAACTTCACCTATCAGAGAGTTGACTTAACTATGCACTGATGTATGAGGATCCGGCTCAATCATTCTTACATTTTTCAGAAGTTTTTATCAACAAAATCAGCAAAATATCAGAAAGGCCAGATCTCAAGAGACATAAAAAATCAAAAATATTTTTAATAGAATGACAAATCATCATCCCCATTGATGTATTAAGACAACATTAACCAATGAAACTGATAATCAAACAAAGCCATTATATTGGCGGTAACCTGCAAAAATAAATAGTGGTGTGCCATGATGGATTCCTGGGGAAAAGTTAAAAGCTTGGGAAGACAGACATTTTCAACAATTCATGATAAAAATGTTTTTTGTACTGCATGATAAAAATCTGTCTTTCACTGTTTATGCCAGAGGGCTTACAATCTATCTGAGCGGGAATCCTTTATTTATCAATCACAGGAGCTAAAATTGTAAGGCCACAGTTTTTTGTAGTTTTCAGAAAAATCTTCTTTTTGAAAAAATAATTTGGAAAAGAGGAAACTGAATTTAAACAAGATGACCAAAATGGCCCTATAGGGTGATCACCTACTATTTTGCGGACAATTAAATCTTTGACCCCTAAGGGACTACTGGTATTTTTCCATTCTCTCAAATTGCTTCCTACAAAAAAAAATTACTGAAACCAAAAAAGAACGTGGCCTAAGTCCCATGCATCTCAAAGCTCCAAAATCCTATCATCAATTTAACTTAATATACAGGCTTGAGTCTGTGTTGATAAAATTGTTTTATTCGTTTTGACAATTTAATCAAAGTTTTAAGACCTCATGTTGATAAAACATTTTATATACTGATATCAAAGTGAACTTATGAACCTAATAATACAATTTGCTACCCCACCCATTTTGTAAGTGCAAGTAGGTTTTTTTAGACATTCAGGCTATGTCAACCATGACTATTTTAGCTGTATCCAAGTTAATTGTCCATCATCAATTGTTTTCCAATAATGAGTCTATGGAGGGGAGACAACCCAATTACAGAAATGAACTTAAAAACTGACATTTATATATCAAGGGAGATCACTCTTGAAACTTATTCCAAAACAGTTTATTGTAATTTGAATGTATGGAGTAATGGGTCAATTCAATTATCTGTAAGTGTGTCTACATTGTAGTCCTGTAAATGGATATGATAATTTAAATTTACAAAACTTGATGTTTTCACAAATTTGAGCTTTGAATCAATGCATTTACATGTTTATAGATTAACTCCAGAACTACACTCAGCTACATCCCTCCTGGTCCCTCACAGCTGTGGCACAAATTTATCAAAGAGTTCAAGTCTTGAAAACCCAAAAAAATAAATGTAAACATTTACTTTATTTACTCAACTTAATGAAATCCAGATGCATAATTATGTTTTTTGCTCTATTATAATCCAACTATTAAAGAGATTGGAACATTAACAGCAAGTACTGTAAAAGTGGACAACTTTGTGAACTCGAAAAATATTACGGAATTATGCAAATTTATAAAAAAATTTATAGTAGCATTAAATTTTCATGCGTGTAAATTTGGCCTACAAAGAATATGCTTAGCATCTTGTAGCACAAGGAAAAAAGGAATTTGCTAAATTTCTGTACAAAATGTTAGAAAATCATAATTTGTTAAATTTTCGACCCGCGGAAATATTCCACTTATATTATAGTATTCCATTTTGCTTTCCCTATGAAATTGTATGGGATTATCATGGCATTAAGCTGTTAAATAAACTCCCCAAGGTATCGTTACTCTCCGAAGTATCATTATATCATTTTATTGTTTCCGTGCTACTCAAACATTAGTTACTTTAGGTTAGCAATTTATAAATTACCTATTAGCTATGAAGAAGATTTGTGTGCCAGTGTGTATATCTTTATTATATTACTTATCCTTTTAGTTTTCCCACATTAATTATAATAGAATGCTCGTTTTCTTTTTACCGTATTTTCCCAATTTAAGGCCCCTAAGACAATATTTTCTCATGTTTGAGATATTGCCATTTTGGGAGGTAGGGGCATTTAGTCTTGTTAGGGAATAATTTAATAGATAACAATAGGCTGCCCACTCAACTGAAACAGCCGAGCCCAGAGAACAGAAATAACACAGACCACTATCAAGTAGCACCGTGGAGCAACACACAGCTGAACTGAACCGCTGAGAGACCAAGTTGTAGCTGTCCAATGTAACTGTGCCCATGCTTACACAGGTTACTGTAAACCAAGAAATTATGTCACCCAATTTAATTTCACGGAGTTCGGGATTTGTAGACATTTGCGAAATTAAGTAGCGGTGAAACTGTTCAAAACATTAATATGGACAATGCCAGAGACTTAAAAATGCTAGTTTGACTGCTATCCTGACAGTTCAAAAATTATGTCACATAGCATGTGGTTTATCCATACTTAAGGAATATAGATAAATGTTTTCATCACATTTAGTGCCCTGACTTTGATAGTACTGCTGTGTTTAAACATGTTACATAGAATGCAAGAATGCAAATGATGCAAATGCTATATGTGTAGGATGCTGGGTTTTTGTCAGTAACCTGATGCAGCCATGCTGTACGTGTTCTTAAAATAAAAACTATTAACAGCAGCTGGCTGATTGCCCCTGTGAAAAAATCAAGAACTGTTCATGAAATATTCATGAACAAGTTCATGATCTTGTTCATGAACGAATTCATGAACTGTTCATGAAGGACAAATGGCCGCTTCATGAATCTCCAGTTCATGAATAAGTTCATGAACTGGAGATTCATGAAGCGGCCATTTTTTCTTAAAATGCACTTGAACAGTTCTTGAACTCTTTAAGAGCAGTTCATGTACAATTCATGAACACTGTTCTTGTACAGTGCAAGAACTTTTCTTGAACTGCTCTTGAAACTTTCGCAGGGGCAATCTTTTTTTTATTTCTTTTCCTTTTTTTCCAACACAACTGTTCAATTTTAATAATTCAAGTAGCTTTAACATCCCTTTGATAATCTGCCCAAACTCAAATGTATATAAAGCCATGCTGTGCATTTTGATAATAGTTAAAATATCAATACATTATTAAACAGTAAAACAGAAGTAAATTTAAAGTACAATCAAAGTATTATTCGGTACAAATAAAGTACATTATCCGAAAAATTAGTCCGAAATATTGAAAGTTTCATGTACAAACTGGAACATGCATTGCTGTTGATTTAATGCATCATAAATTTAAAACAACAAGTATTAAAGTTGACCACAAATAAATTTTACCTTTTGGGTGTTTTGTTCATTTATTTTACCATCATAAAAACAGGAAAAACAAAAACAAAATTTTTCTAACAGAAGATAAACCATGTGCTGCCATCAGTGGTTGTTTACTGTGAGACACGTTCAGGAAATATGAGGGCCTATAAAAGTAGGCCCAAATTTTAGCCCCATTGACAAAGCCTCTTATTTGTTACCTGATTTTAAAATAATTTCTCAGTAATATTCCTTTGGGTCAAAGTCACAGAGGCAAAGTTCAAAACTGGGTCATTTGGGGTCAAAAACTAGGTCAATAGGTCAAATCTTGTGAATAGTTCATGAACTTCAAAGTTCATGAATAATTCATGAACTTTGAAGTTCATGAAAGTTACATGAATAATTAATGAACTTTGAAGTTCATGAAATCTTGTTCATGAACCTGACAGAGACTTCACGAACATGGAATTCATGAACATGAAAGTTCATGAACATGAAAGTTCATGAACATCATTTGTCTGTTCATGAACACTTCTGAACTCATGAATTTTTTTTCACAGGCGTGCCTTCTGTATACAGTGTATACCAATTCACTTTCGAGAATACTTACTTTAGCGTTTTACTGATTTGTTGGCAATATTGGCGACTACGAATGTTCGCATTTTTAAGTCAAACCGCGATGTCCATATTAATGTTTTGAACACTTTCCAGGCTACTTAATTTGCACTTTTAACAAACAATCTATGCACATTATGATCTTTACTAAGAAATCTGTAAAATAAAGGCAAACTCCTTTTCAATTAAAATATTACCCATTGCATCATATCTATAGCTATAGCATACATTCATTCAGAATAGCCTTTAAATTTTAAAGGCAATAAAATAAATAAGACGCCAGGAATTGATTTTCTTATTGTAATAAAATCTGATATGGTAAAGCATGACTCGACTGAATAAATTTGTAGTGGTGTTTACTGTATAGATAGCGAGCTAACCTATAACAATATGTTAAACGATATATGTCCTTGTTTGTAAAATTGTAATAAAATCTTATATGGTAAAGCATGGCTTGCCTGAAGGAATTTGTATGCTATGTATAACTCTAACGCGATATGCTGCAATGTCAATATAAACAGAAATCACTGACCATTACATCGATTTAGGGAGAGCAGAAGTTTATTTTACCCGCTCTCTTCTATTCACCAAGTAAATTAAATTACGGTACAGCTTGGCTATTTTGACTTGAGCCTGACCTTTATGCAAGAATATTTTACAAGGTTCTTGCTTTGAATATATCAAGTTCCGCAAGCAAATCGTGCAATATCGATATTTCAAATTTGTGTTTTATTATATATCGAATGTCTTTGTTATACTCCCCGATTATGAAAACATACACTCTGTGTTGAAAATGTAGGCAATATATCGACTGTTAAATTATACTAATCAAAAGGTCAGGCTCGTGTCAAATTGGCCAAGCTATACACATTTAAAAGATAACCCCTATCCAATATCCTTATGTTGTTATACCTGATCTGCCTGTTTACTTTAAGTGGCACAGGTCCCAATACTGCGTTAGAGTTATAGTGGTTTTTCACTGTTGTCATTTGCATAAAGATGCTGGGTTAACCTATAACAACATGTTAAACATGTCCTTGTTTGTAAAAGCGATCAATATATTAGCTCAATTATCCACAACTCCGCTATCATCTACTGTTACTGGCTTGTCAATCAATACTAAACGTTGTCAATTATATATCCTTTATACTTGCTGATGTAGTCTCGGCTAATCTGTGCACAGCAGCATAGTAATCATAGCATATAAACCAATTCAGTGTATGACTTATTGTGATACTATAAAATACAACTTGTATTGAACACTTATTGCAATTAAAAGCACATAATAAAATCTGATCTCTGTATGACTTTTTGGCATACTATACAATTCATTGTGTATGACTTATTGCAATTAACGGAAAATCATCGTTATACTCTGTGGTAACGTATGTTCTGATTTTACGGGTTGTCAGCAAGACTGTTGTAACTGCTTACATTATTTAAGTAAGAATCACTATAATACAGTCTTGCAGGCAACGTCAATATAGTCAGCCCTCAATTCATTAATTAATCAATGTTAGGATACAGTAGAACGTTGCCGACACCTCAAACAGTTTAGCCTTGATTCCGAACTCCCTAGAAACCTTTAACACTAACAAGAGCCATTATAGCTAGTTTGCGATAGAAAAAAATCGTGTTTTTTTAATATTTCTCTGTAATTATTACACCTACAAGTAAGAAATTTTGCACGAATAAATGAAATATATCTACCTAATACACACTGTAATTTCAGCAACATCAGAAATGAGTTTAAAAAGTTTTGTTCATAAGTTCTATGTAACATATTTATAGTTTTGTATGAAATATCAAGTTAGAAGACTTGATACTTGCAACAGCAAATTGCATGGTCACGTGATACGCATAACGGTATATTTGCGTATTTGCAACCTACTTGATATGACACATGCGAGGCCCGTCTTTGAATATGACGAAGTACATTTTATTGCTGTACATTGTTTATAGGCGACATGCCTAATCTAACCCGAATCACAAGGGCCTCCTAAGTCTCGTTTTTATAACAGCAATCTTAATCTCGCCGATCACGGATTGTAACGGTTAAATAATTGATAGTAAATCATCAATGGAATACCAGATTACCTCCCTGCGTTAAACTGTAAATATGCATGTAATTTCAATATGTAATAAAGAATAAATGTCTTTTAATTGGTGACTAAAAATTATGAAATTCAAAATGGGAGTAGGTAGGAAGTTATTGTAGTAGTGTGTAATTTTTTACCAAAATCTGATGAACAGATTTTCAGAAATCTTTAAAAAACACGATTTTTTTCTATCGCAAACTAGCTATACCTGCTTGCCTTGAACGATAATAATGTTCATGCTTTGAAAGCATTAATAATTATGATGTTGATTTTTAACTTCATTAAGCTTTCATGAAACATGTATCTATACATTCAATCAACAGAATAATTCAATATTAAATGATTCCTTCATCATTCAGTTAAGGTTTAAGTCAATCAATAAATGCCCAGTAGTGCACTATAGTGCATAGAATAGAACTGTACTTCCAGGTTTAAAAAATTAGGTTGCTGCAATTTAGAGTTTGACTTCTGGGTTGGGGGGGGGGGGGGGGGTTACTAAAACTTTGAGTTTCGGTACTGTGTGGGACCGTTCGAAAAAAAAAGGACGCAGTTTAACAATCATTTTTAAACATGTGTCCGGTCAACGCGCTGTATCATTTACCACAACTCGCAGGCCCGCTGTTATACTCAGCACTGCTGGCAGGCACAGCACATTGGCTTTTGACAAGAATCTCAAGTACCCATTTATACACCTTGGTAAAGCTGAGTCTGTGGATTATGTCCATGTTGCTTGTTAATGTTTTTGGTATAAATGTTTACTATTTCATAATGTACCAAAACTACCAAATTGACACCAGAAAAAACAACACAACAGCGTATGTTGTTTCAGGTGAAAGATTGACAATTAACACAAATTAACAACATACAGATGCTGCTCTTATTGCGCTATATGTTGTCTTTTAGGCTACAAGGTTGTATCATACTATTTACCACAAAGTGAGATACAACCTTGTTGCACTAAAGAGGAAAAAATATTGAAAATTAACCAAGTTAATTCCTGTTTAATGTATACTTATGAATGTTTTTCAGTTGGTCCTGACTAAAGGCTTAATCTGTGTTCTGAGAAACATATGTTTCTGTTATCTTTCTTTGCTAGCAACATATTGTTTGATTAATGATGCAAGTAGAAAAGTAACAAAAATATTTCTGTCTACTACTATGGAAGGGAATGATCATCGTTAATTGGTGAGTAAGTGGTTGTAATCATGGGCAACTCGGAAAATCTGGACTGGACTTGTGGACTGGACTCATGGTTCGGACTCTTAGACTGAACTCATAATATCACAATTGGATTGGACCCATGGACTTGAGGACTGGACCTGTTGATTAGACCCATTGGACTGGACTCATGAACTGGACTTCAGAATAGACACATGGACTGTATTTGTGGACTGGAATAGTGTACTGGATTCATATACTGCACCCATGTACAGACTCATATACTGCACCCATTAACTGGACTCTTGGACTTTGACTCGTGAACTGGACTCTTGGACTATACTTAATGTTGACTGGACCGATGGAATAGACTCACATACTTAATCCATGGACTGGACTTTTGAACTGTACTCGGATTGAACTTGTGAACTGGACCTGTATACTGTAATCATAGACTAGACTTGTGGATTGAACTGAATAACTCACAGGACTATTTGACTGTCGTAATAACAAAACCGTGAAGTCTGATAAATGTGTAATATTGATATGCATGACATTGATCAGCATCGATTCTTTCTGTTGCTTTGCATATTGACATGGAATACATAATGCATTCAGCATTCAAAAGAAAGAAAGTTCTGCTTCTCGGGGACTGGAGCTGTAATTGAGCTGGTTTTAGTTTCATCATGTTGACAAGCCTTTTTTTTAAAAAGAATGGAGGGAAATACAAATTTCAGTCTCAGTTGACCTTATAACCATGATAGTTTTCTGGGTGTATTATCAAATTCATTTTGAAACACTCTTTCACAAGAAAAATAACTGACAATGTCTGCAAAATGGAAGATATGACTGCATGATAAGCAATGTCAGTAAAAAACTGGCCAATCAGTCAACTTCTTGAAAATGGGTTAAAATTTCACATCAACAAATGTGGCTATTAAAAACGTTAAAAAGTACAAAATATGAAAATGTTTTGCTTTCTTACACATGTATAGGCACCCAATACTGACTACAGCACTTTTTTAATGCATTTATTTAGCAGCTACCAGCATTACCACATTATTGACCGTTTTACACATTTTGTTCCATATTCTGTTTCGGATTCCTACTGTTAAATTGTTTGGCTCAATGTCTGTCAATTTCCTCTACAATTTCCCTGCCAATGATCCAGTGATGAGAACAGGCTAGCTCTGATTATATATTAGAGAGGGAACTTGAAACACATAAATAACATTTGATTGCAGTTTTAGTTTTGCCAGTTTAAACATTTTGATGTTGGGGGAGCTGTGATAGCTCATCACCTATCAAATGAGCATGCTTCTCCCCACACAGCTGATTTATAGCTAAGGTTAGCAGATTTATGGAATGAGAGCGGAGAGTTTCAGGATGTCCTAGTTTTATTAACCATAATCTGATTTTGCCACTGCAGTGAAACTATTATCATCATGTTTTTTACAAATTTTGCAAATATTGGCTCAGGCTGGTGGTCCGGTTCTAAAGAGGGCTGGTAGGTACTTCAGAGGGGCGACAGGCTGTCCTTGGAGGTGGCTGGGCAATTTAAACATTTTTCGAAGTGCTGAATTTTGTAGTCTTTAAAAATGGACAGGGAATGAAGTTAATCAGCACATGACAGACCATTTAGTTGTGAGGCTGTGAGTTTTGTTAATGTGGAACAAAAAATTGCAGATTTATTGGCCTTGCCTTCGATTACCTTAAATTACTATATGTCTTGATTAGAAATGTCTTGTTTAATTATGAAATACATTCATCTCAAGTTGCAAATTTGTTACTTTGTTAGAATTTATCCATTTAAGTTTATTCACAAGAGGCATGGTCTTATTGAAAAAGTAAGACGTTTTTGCATTTATTTAATGTTCTCTATATGACTCCGTATGTGGATCTGCCGTTAACACGTGTTTAGTTTGGATGAAATAAAGGATATAGTTTCATTTTTGGTGACAGAATGTCTGTAGCTCCTGACAGAAATACAATTATATAACACTGATTTATGAATGGTCTACCATTATAAGGGGATATGTGAACATAGCGGCACCATGCAATCTGTCTGCTTGCCGGGCAAAACTCGGTGAAACGTTGAAATTAATTGAAATCATTCAACAAACTACTGGTAGAAGATGTTTTATAATCCCTTAAGATGCTGCATGCATGCTGCACTGCAGTGTGCTGATAATTTACTCCCAATCTGTAGAATCAATAATGTAATGAATATTGTATCTTGCTTGGTAGTTTTAGCTTTTAGAGGTACTGGTACTGCCTTCTTGTGTGTAGGACTATGGTCGATCACCGGTTTTAGGTCCAAGCTTCAACATACAAAGCTTTTCTCTACTTTTTAAATAGTGTTAATCTGTTGTATTGCTGTCAGCATGTAACCGTGGTTAATTCGTGGATTTTGCATCTCCGGTAATAAATACATTGGTCAAAATTATTGTTTGATGGGGTTTGATTTTGTGGTTGAAGGTGAGCCAGGAAATACACGCAATATAATACCCCAAGCAAATTAATGACTTTACAGTAGGTGGTGTATGACCCCGCCATCAAATGTCTATGGATTTGCATGGAGTATTGGATGCTGAAAAAAACATAGATTGTCTGACTGGGAAATGAAAGATTGCCATTTTGTTGATGAATTGTAACTTCGATCACAGACTATGACATAGTCCTTTTATATGGTCATTGTAGTAAGGAAATAGCTCCCTTACCTGACTTATATCAGCAAGCAGATCATCAGGACCAGCAGCTCACTATGTTAGTCTCCATGTGATATGACTGAAAACCTTAAAACCTAAATGTATGCACTAAACCACTGTTCCTTGGAATGACAAATGTTCACAGGGATTATGAACATAAACCTGCATGCATCAATTTTATTTTTTGTACAGCATTATTTGCAAAACATTTTCCTGTCTGACTGTTTATTATAGCACTGAATGACTTAAGATATCATAAAATGAACTGCATGAGTTGTACCGAGATGAACAAAGACATTATCTAGGGAAGTACTGACACCTCTGCCTTGCATACCATTACCTCGACTTTGCATGACTGTGTTCTGTGATATGAAATATATTACACCACCATAATATGTGGTAATTTAAAACTCAATTTAAGCCGAGAAATATGCAGAAAACAGAAGTATGGTTGACATAATGGTCATTCATGAATAAGTAATGGAATTAAGTCAAAGACATGATTTATTCTGTCACTTATATCAGTATGAAATTGGTACTGGTATTGTTATTTGAATTACGTTTGCTTTTCATTGGTGGTGCTTCACTCCTAATCAATGACACGTACTGCACCAGAGCTGAGATCGCTCTGTCTCTTTGTTTGTCAAAGTTAATTGTTTGGTAGACTGTTTATTGAAGGCTTTCAAGCCAATTTTTTGTATCTTTTGCCCGTTTTCATACCCCAACTGATGTATAAACTTTCAAGTTGTTGAAACTCAAATATTTTTGAAATCCACAAAGGCATTGCTTTCAGACTTGGCATACTGTTTACCATCATAAACACCTTACAACTTCTAAGCCATGTAACATTTTCCAACATTTTAACATGATTATGGCCCCTGTTTGACTTTTTGTTTTGTGTCACCTGGTCATATAGGTGTTAGTTTTGTCTGCGGCGGTGGCGACCGTTGTTTCGGTGGCGGCCCATTTTGCTTGTCGGCAGCATAACTTTGTCATTTTAGCGTCAAATGACTTCAAATTTTCTATGCATGTTTACAGTGGGCAAGAACCGTAACTTAAGGCACAAGAACCGTAATTCAATGTGCAATAACCGTAACTCTACTTATATTAAATGAGCATAATTTATTAAATGAGTGAGCTCTACCCCGGCAACTTTAGATGTTCTTAATGGTATACCAGAAATGTTACATTCATACTATCATGGCATTTGAATGGTTTGATTTAAGCTGTTAAATCAATCAGCGCTCAAATACCTGAAATCCTCAATCCTCCATCTATCTATTGGCATGCTGATCATTTGTTGATCACTTCTTTAAATAATACTGATAGATTTTCTACAAAAAAGATTTAATTGTTGAGACTGAGTGAGAAACCTAACAGGAAATAAATTGATGGACCAAATGCATGTCTGGAATTATTTTGCGCATCTTTCACATTTTTGCCACATTTAGGAATATCAATTATCCCCTGTTGCTATGGAGATAAATGGAAATTTAGCTATACAATACATTGGATTTGTGATGAAAACTGTAAAAAGCTATGTACGCTGAAAGATTTTTGGTTTATTATGATTTATAGGAAGACACAAATGCAATTGTTTGTCCATTACTGTCTGCCATGACTTGGGTATCATTGTTCCGAATGTCTGGACGTGATACTGGGGATTTGTGATTCGATCATTATCGAAAATCTAATGTTTTAATGCATTGCATTAGTGGCATAAGATAAAACGTTGTGTTTCCCCTCAATTTTCAGAGGGTTTATTGTTATAAAAGGAATCACAGTTCCAGTCTGATGGCAACACACTGTTGATATAATAGTATGGATGTAGCCCATCTACAGTCCCTTCAAAGCTAAATGATAATGGTTGTAAATATTGGCTCGTCCATCAGGTATAAGCAATGTTTATCTAGGTGTTACTGGGTGTAACTGAGTTAACTAAAATTGCTGCTATTCTTTCGAATGGGATAGTTCCCTCATAAGTATTACTTATAAAAATTGAATTGACAGTACTTCAGTTGAGTAGAGTTAAAGTCCTGCTTGTGACTTGAATTGATAAGTATGATGCAGATGCAATTTAATTCATAGGGACTTAAGATGAAGTAGGTCTGTATTCTTAGAAGTATATTTGAAGCACATCTAATATGTTTTGGAAGCATACCTGTTTGGGATTTAGTATCTAGCAGACCTGTGCTCATTTTGTGGTGAGGGATTTAGCATCTAGCTGTGCTTAGTGAGCTGAAAAAAAATGTGATAACATTGTGGTCATGGAGGGATCCGGCTGCTTTTAACCAAAACAGCTTAGGAAGGAAGGCTCAGTAAAAACATTGTGCAAAGTCCTAGCGCTGCATGAAATTGTTCCCCTTGATCAATAGTTACAATAAATAAGGCTTTTTTTGTTAGTATCTAAGTGCTTTAAAGATTATGGAAATGTGATATCAGCTTTAATTTGGTTTCCCCATAAGCTAGCTCCCCTCTCAAAAAAAACTCATAAAGTTTTCACATTAAATTCATAATACAATAATATTCATCATAAAATCCTAGAACAGGCAATGCTCAGGCATTGATAGGCCATTTCATTTGTTCTTCTTGTACTCTGGGGAATGTTAATTATTATGATTAATGTTATGAATATTCCAATCAACCCATTCTCTCATTACTGTATGCTGCTTATTTATGAAAGAAAGTAAAGTGGTATTGAGAGCAAGTGAGTCAGTGAGCTAGTATATAAAGACCTGAGTGAGTAGGGAGAATATGACCAAGAGTGGCTAGTTAGTCTGGCCACTCGACTAGATAATATATTTTTTCAATCAAATAGCATAACATTTTTCAATTTTCGTTAGATTTTATTTTGGGCTTGATTATCTATGTTTGAGGGTGCAAAGGGAAATAATTTCATGAGAAAAGAGTAGATTGAGGAGTTATCTTTCTAAACATAGGGTATGTTAGACAGACTAGTGGCTAGTGTATAAGACCACTCTCTGGCTTTAGTTTTCGCTCTCTGACTTAGTTCTCGCTCTCTGGCTTAGTTCTCGCTCTCTGGCTTAGTTCTCGCTCTCTGGCTTAGTTCTCGCTCTCTGGCTTTAGTTCTCGCTCTCTGACTTAGTTCTCGCTCTCTGACTTAGTTCTCGCTCTCTGACTTAGTTCTCGCTCTCTGACTTAGTTCTCGCTCTCTGGCTTAGTTCTCGCTCTCTGGCTTTAGTTCTCGCTCTCTGACTTAGTTCTCGCTCTCTGACTTAGTTCTCGCTCTCTGGCTTAGTTCTCGCTCTCTGGCTTAGTTCTCGCTCTCTGGCTTTAGTTCTCACTCTCTGGCTTAGTTCTCGCTCTCTGACTTAGTTCTCGCTCTCTGACTTAGTTCTCGCTCTCTGGCTTAGTTCTCGCTCTCTGGCTTAGTTCTCGCTCTCTGACTTACAGTTCTTTGATTACTAGTTTAAGCTGTGCAGATTATGAGGTGAATTAGTGAATGTTTATTAGCTTCCACAGGGAAACTATGTGTTATTGAGACAACCTAATTACTTTCTTCAAGCTATAGGATACATTTACATATACATCATAGTATCCAGTAGTACGAGAGAGGCTATATGAGCGACCTTTCTGAAGTCTGATGTTTAGCCTCATTTTTCAAAGATATAAGGGGAGCTTACTCATTTCAGCCACCCAAGTTATAATCAGCATCAACGTAATGTTAAATGTAAAAAGTTTAAGTACAACCTCAGATATCTTTGTAATCCTTTGAAAACTTTGATACTTTGCATTCTTGTTTACCATCATGATCTAAATCTCTTCACACAGGGTAGGTAACTCTATCAAACCTTTTTTCAAATTTAATTATCTGCCCCCTTTCAACTTCTGTACAGAGGAAGTAAATTTTTCAGAATATATTTTTGCCTTGATTAATCAAAGTAAACAAATTATTTTTTGTGTGATTCAATTTTCGCTGAGTTCCCGAGTGGTTGAAATTCATGAAATTAAGTAGCCCCGAAAGTGTTCAAAACATGAATACTGACATCGCTAGAGACTAAAAAACTTGGACATTTGTAGTAGCAAATATGCTGCCCATCTACAAAATGTGAAAGATAGTATTCACGAAAGTTAATTGGTTTACAGTTACTAATATTTAAGCTTGCCGACTGAGAATTGTGGTGCAGGGAGTTCAAGGACTGATTAAGTTCTTAAATGCCCGTGTAACTAAATACTTTCATATAAAAAAGAGTCCTGGAGTAATTTATTTCTGAGAATGTGTACTCCTGGCAGTCTAATTAAGCTTGTTTTATTTATGTTTATCTGGAACCCTTGAACAGAAATATTTTGAGCCAGTGCATAAAGATCCTTGGTATTTATAAACTCCCAACTGTTGTGAAATTTAATATCAGTGTCAGCTTATAGTTGACTTCGAATATGAAACTGAAAGGATAAACTGATGAATTTTACAATTATTAGATTGATACTGTAACAGTTGTTCAAAACATTAAAAAGTGAAGTTCTATATAATTAAAAATCTCACGATTTCAACTTTAGTTCACACTCTCTGAGGTCAGCTAGGCTTTAATCAACTGCTTGGCACTTTAATTGCCTTACTGTATCTGATCCATTCTCTTTTAACCGTATTTTGTTGACAACATGAATTGTTTAATAAATATATTGTATATTACTGACCCATCCTGTTGGCACAATGGTCAAGTGGGCAACACTCTCAACTAGGAATAGAGAGGTCCCTGGTTGAAATCACTGCACTAAGGCACTAAAAATGGTCATTTCATTCAATGCTTTCCAGTGTTTCCTACCAAACTTAAGATTGAACTGGTTGGTTTACCCATAGAAAGTTGATTGCATGCATCAGAGCTATACATCTCGCCTGTTACAGAACCAAGAAGTCTGAGTATTAGAAAAGAGCTGGGGTTCCTCGCCCAAATAACATGTATCACATACACAACTAATCTCTTCCTTCAAAATCATTGGTCGTTATAATAACCCAATCTGGCAAAGAAACAAATGAATGACTACTAAATAATACCATGGTCTCTGTCGAATACAGACCAATAAAAAAAGAAACAAAAAATGCTCATGGTCAATCATAACAATTAGTCTGTGGATCCAACCTTACCTTAGAATTAAGCAGAGTAGTCCTTGAATTGTATATAATCCAATTTGTCATATGACAAGTTTGTCCTAGCAATTAACAAACAAAGAATTGTCACTATAATGGATGTTATATGTCACAGGGAGTGTGAGAGGAACTAATGATTCATGGAGTAAGTCCACCATTAATTCTCTACTCAGAGTTTTCTACAAGAGAAATGAGTCTATAACCACATGCAAACAAGAGATATTTTCACTTCTGTTATCACAGTGCAGGTTAGAATTATAGTAGCACTTGGAAAGTGTATTGGAAAACTTGGGTTTGTTATCTCTACCCTTTTAGAGGCTGTAGCAGCCTTTGTGAATAGTATTGGAAATTCAGTCAGGGGTTTCCTCGACTACTACACAGTGGCACTGACATTTTAAAGTTACTATGGGCATAAAAGTGGGTAATCAATAATAGTGAACTCTGACCTTTCATGAAAGCAGGTTCCAATCAATGCCTGGGTTTCATATTATACATTGATATTTTAGTATGATGTATGAAGTGTTGAAATCACATGAAGTGTTTAAAGTTTGAGTTTTTCTGTGGTCCATTATTGTTAAATTGTATGAATTATGAAAAGGTAACACTGTTGCATTATATGAAACTTACATGAAAACTTTGATCTAGAACATCAAAGGGTGCCTTAAAGAATAAATCCAAGCTTGCAGTACAATTGACAATATGCCAGAGCAGAGATTGCTCCAACTGATTGTTTGTCGAAGGCTGCTTGGCAAAGCTTTTCAAGTTAATCCATTGGACCATTGCCATGTGATTATAATGTACCATTAAAATTGATTTAAAGGGTATTGATTGACATTCGGCATAGTATCAATTTTAACGAAAATACACAATGATTAATTAGCATTTGGTCAAATGTTACGCAGTCTATACCGTCATGTCACCATTATAGAAACTGTGAGAAGTTATATTATAAGCTTGTGTGAAATAAAAGAATTTGAAAAATGTCACAAACTGTTGCAAACTCACTGTTCCTTAATGTTTGATTTTTCTGCAACATGTGTTTTATCTCTTGATGTGTTTGTTGATCAATAACTCAGATACTCCCACATTGCCTTGGCTTCGATAGCATGAATTTCAATCTATCTGCTGTGACAGACAGGACAGCTTTATTGCTATTTGAATATCATTATTATTTGAGTATTGATATTTTAACTTAACACTGAAACAGTTGAAACACCATGGCTGTGGTAATGTTCAGTTTTATAAATCCTCAGTGAATTCATTCTAATTCATGTATGAAAAACAGGTGTCAATCATTGTGGATCTCATTTTGTATTTTTCAGGTTTCAAGCACCATTTTACAGTTCCTTTCTGTTGTATATGTCAATTTCACCAAACAAGTAATTTAACTTACCCTTACACATCAACCTCCTGTCACTTCTCCAAATTGTTCAAGAAAACTGACATTGTTGTTGAATATGACCTGACTAAACCAGGCATCTCACCCATATAGCTGGGTTACAATCAAGCGCACTTAAACCACTGGAACAGTCATGTCTTTCAGGTGGAGGCATGCAATCAGCCAGTGCTTGCAGAGAAACATTTAAAATTAAAGTTCTTGAAGATATTGAAAATTAATAAATTCTCAGGAAATGTTTGATTTACTGTACACAGACTGTACATGTAATGACCTGAAAAATTGTCACAAAATGGCATAAAACATTCTAAAAGATACAGTGTAGTGTACCATTATTTTATATTATACGGTACCATTATCTTATATTCAGTGTGCCATTGTTCTGTATTAACTGTACCATTGTTTTATGTGAACAATAATCTATTAAATGTTTTGCATTTGATTGACAAATGCTATAGCAGCGAGAGACATAAAAATCAGAGTTTGGGAGAGAATGTTATAGAATAAATTGCATCAGGATTGATAAGTACCAAGTTATTCCTCTATATCGTACACCCTACTATACTTACCAACAATATATTACCAATAACATAATGCTGTAAGAATCCACCATGGAAACAAAGACAATGATTTAACATCTGACTGGGTCACAGAACTTCCAATAAATCTAAACCTACATAAAAATTACATTATTACTCCAATGTTTTCCGAACCATTTTTTATTGCGAATTCTGCATTTTCATCTGCTGGTATCATATTATTATAATTGAGTGTTTTTTAAAACCTTTTTTAACAAATAGTAGATTTTCAGACTGCTATTACATTGTTACTTGTGGATTTTCGAACCGTTTTTTAGCGAATTCAGGATCATCTGCTGGTACCTCATTGTTACTTATGGGGTTTTGAACCATTTTCTTTTAAGCAAGTTCTACATTTTCATATCGATGACTTAGAACAAGAAGGTCGTAACTACCAAATAGATATATTGAGAAAACAAGAGAAAACTGTCTGTTATTTACTCCTTACCTATGGGAAAACACATATTTAAAACTTCATTTTGGTCAACATGGCAATTTCAGATTTTTATGAAAACGGGCTCATAAGAAGCGCCTTGTGATGCATATTCTAAATATGTATGAATCTTAAAAGGTTGTAAGTGGCACTTACGCCATTCTAATTCTAAGCCATCGATATGCTGTTACATTGTCACTAGAGAGATTTGTTTTTGAACTGTTTTTAACCAGTTCTGGATTTTCATCTGTTGGTATTGGTTATATTTTATGTAAATATTTAATTGTTTGGTTGTATGAAGCAGATGGTGAAATTTTACACCAATCAATCTATAAATAAGGCAGTTAGGCACTTAGACAACAGCTTGCAAGTTAACATATCATATTGAGAAAAATGTTTGAAACAATTTAGTTCTCTATTATTGTATTCTCTACAATTGATGTATGACATCTAGCTTAATATGTGTTCCTCTGTAGCTCAGTGGAAAAATTAGTATGCTTGCTGTCTAATCTGCCATATTTCAGCAGAAAGCTGACTGGCTATGCTTGACATTTTAAAAAAGTAATCTGCATACCTATGTCATCCTCTTTGTTCCCAGTCGGTTAAAAGTTGGTTCAGACCCTATGTAACTAAGGACTCAATGTATTATCTCCCTTAGTATTCCGGTGTATATACTATACTCACTGTTAGTCGATTCATTTTAACTTTTAAACTCAAACTAATTGCAAAACAGACAGTTTTGTGTTTATATGGTGCGTAAAGCTATCCTAAGCAATGTACAAAATGTCCTAATTGAATATTTGTGGGACTTTTTGAGATATTTACAATTATATTCAATTGTCACATGTTTTCGCGATATTTGTCACTTTTGATGTAAATAAATCTTGACTTGTACCAGTAACTTATTTTTACATCGTGCTTAGAGGTCGCAATTTTGGTCTGATTTTTATGAAACTTGGCAGCAATGATCATCGTAAGCTAATCTAGGTAAAATAAAATTTTGAGTTAACCGGAGCCAAAATCTAGGTCACTAGGTCAAAACATCGAAAAAACAAGATATAGTCATCAGGGGTCGCAATTTCGACCTTACACTTGTGAAGTTTAGTCACAATGATCACCTTACAAAAATCAAGGTCATGTATGAAATTGGATTAACCTGAATTAAAAACTAGGTCACTAGGCCAAATTATAGAACAAATCTTAAGAATGCACCCTTTTTACATAATCTTAATGAAACTATGTCACATGGATCATGAAGACAAAATGTAGGTCAAATTTAATATTTACTTATCATGAGTTAAAACTAGGTCACTAGGTCAAATAATAGAAAATCCTTCATGTGCCAAAAAGTCCCATCAATTATTTTAACCTATTGACCTAATTTTGACCCAAATAATTCAATAACATACTTGCCTTAGATGTTTAGAGATGAGCAATGTGACCAAGTTGCATAAATATTAGACCAAAATTGTGAATTTTGTACCTACACATCGTTTACCTTTGATTTTTACTAGCGACCTACTTTTTGACCCCAGATGACCCAATTTATAACTTGGACCTATATTTTGTTGATATTATTATTGTGACCAAGTTTCATAAATATTAGGTCAACATTATGACCTCTAGCGACTACACAAGGTTTTGGCACAATTTGACCTAGTGACCTAGTTTTTTACCCTTGATCATCCATTTTCAACCTTGGCCTAAATTTTGTTCAGATGATCACTCTGACCAAGTTTCGTAATCTTAGAGTCAAAATTGTGAATACAAATGCAATTGTGGACGAACAGACAAAGAGAACAATCGCTATTTCTCCAGAATCGATAGATTTGTGTACATTTTGTATATTTTCTGTATTGTATACTGTCCAAACACAAATATCCTTTTTCCATAAGACACACATGTATACAACACATGATATGTGTAAATTTTAAACAAATTGGATAAATATTAAAGAAATGAATAAAACTTTTGTTTCCCCTTCCAAGTGCTATTTTGAGTCATTTTGTCGACATTTGAATGGGTAGTATACCAACACGTAGACTGGCAAATATATGAAAAGTAAATTGTCTGATGATAAAATCAATATTTGTATTCGACAGAAGAAGGTTGTATCTTTCAGAAAATATAGCGTTAAGGTGCAATTAGTAAATATTTAACGACTTACACGGGAATTATTAGAACTTAAAATTCCCCGTGTAGTATGAAATAAGGAAAATGCTGAAATTGCTACCAAAAGTGACCTTAAACATGTCGATTTTTTTTTATTTTCCCCACTGAACTCGCATATTTGACATTTTGTCTGTAGTCGATAATAGTCTGTAGATGATGAAAATGCAAAGAAACTCTGTTTTGCAATTTGTTTGAGGTTGACCATATTTTTTAGCTTCAATGACTGGACTATGTATACACATTTAAATACAGCAAAATATGGGGTTTTAAAATGCATAGAAATCAATTCAAATAAAAAATGTTCCAATTTATAGTTCTATTACATGTTATTAATTACATTTTAGATAAGATTTCTATATAAAAATAAAGTGTGATCAAGTTTGTCATTTTTAACTTCTAAAAAGCGCCCTTTGATGTCTGCATTAATATTTTCTTGTTATTGGTGGAATTATAGGGGAGCGTAATGAATGTCCATAAAATCTGACAAGTTTATGGAAAGTGTCTGATATTATATCAATAATATGGAATCTATAGCAACAATTGATAGACTTTCTTGAGAATCTAGCGAATATGGAAGTGCCAATATAAGTAATTAAAGTTTGTTGGGGGCACAATGGCTTGGTGCGGAGGCTATTAATATGGCATGTACATTTAAGGCACTCATATTTTTATGTCCAGACTCAAATCCATGGCTATAGTGCATGTCTTTGACCACTTGTTAGGGCAAATCGCCTGTGTATCATGCGACTGAGCTGCATATTATAAAATGAACAATTCTCGACATGTCAACCTTTTTCTCGTTTTTTCCAATAGTTAAAGCAATTTATCTACTGTATTCATGCAATGCATTGAACTGCAGTAAGTGCAGCTGCAGCTGTGTATCGTTTTATGGTATATCTGTTTGGATTACTGCAAATTTGTCTGCAGTCTGACGGTAATTTTAATTTTATTTCGGGGAGCAATAAATTGTGCGCCCATTAAATGATCTTACAGCTGATGTTGTTATGTGACACATGCTTTTAGTTATGTTGAGGACAAAAACAATATGTTGATTGCATTAGATGTCGCTTGTCACATGATCCTACAGTGTCTGGTCACATGATCTAACAGTGTCTGGTAGCTATGCATGATAAATTTGGTTTATCTGACCTGGCATTGTAACAAACAGTATGAAATATTCAACATTAACAGATGGTCCATCATAGATAGATTAGGTCCCATTGTCAACTCATATTTTAGATAATAAGTACAGAGTTATTGAATGTTCATACAGTGGAACTACTTTCTCAATGTCAGCAGATATTTTAGTTAGAAAAATTAAAAGTTATTATCCAGTGTGGCTCTCCACAGTGCAACCTAGCCAAACATAGCCTTTATGTGCTAATCTTCTTTCTGCTGAAACATGGCAGGCATAGTCAAATTATATCCTATTAACTAAGACAAAATAGCCTCTACAGATCGGCCCTCTGTAGAGATTGCAGCCTTGTCTCTTTAACAATGCATTCCAAATTTCCCTTAGCCAGCTATATTTACTCTAAATGTAACCTCGGCAGAGCAATCACCTCTAAACAACGGCCAATAGTTGTTGTCCCAATAAGAGTGTTGCTCTACAGAGGTTGTACTGTATACTATATATGGAGATGCGGGTATCACAGGATAGATGCATCTATATTATCAGAATATAGCTGAAATTTTATCATTGGACTATAATGTTTCATCAAGCACAAGTGCTTGTCCAATTATAACCAGTTAAGGTATCATTTCTACTGGTATTCATGCAGGTAATGAATCTTAGTTTTGATCAAACAAAAATATGATTCACAAAAAAGGAGAAAAAAGAATACATTGCATGTGCACAGTGATGTGTATTTAATCACCACATGTTCCAGGCATGCTTGGTTTACAGCGTCAGGTATTAGTTTATTGCATCATTTATTGAACTCCGGAGAATAATCTAGCTATTAAATTGTTTGTTGAAATTGAAGACCTGGCATAGACAGTGAGTGTATTATACAATATTACTATCATTGTATCCATTGATTTTCCATGAATTACAACAGCGTCAACATCAATTGCATGTCCAATTAAATCGGCATCAAACGTGAAAACTGATGGATTAAAT
This sequence comes from Spisula subtruncata, assembly GCA_963678985.1. Taxonomy (NCBI): domain Eukaryota; kingdom Metazoa; phylum Mollusca; class Bivalvia; order Venerida; family Mactridae; genus Spisula; species Spisula subtruncata. Next base: position 33,280,861 of record OY787666.1, on the reverse strand, counting down.
CTTGATATGATCACCACAGCATATGGGGCATTGTGGATACTTTCTCCCTACGCACTGGCTGTGTCGTGTGTCGGTGAATGGTGACATGGTGTGTCGGTGAATGGTGTCACGTAGTCAGTATTTGGTTAAATAATCAACTCTGAAATTACTGCCTCCATGTGCAATTTGTTGCTCTGTGAATGGTGTCATGTAGCGAGTATTTGGTTAAATGATAAGCTCTAGATTACCCCCTCCGTATGCAATTTGTTGCTCTGTGAATGGTGTCATGTAGCGAGTATTTGGTTAAATAATGAGCTCTAGATTACCCCCTCCGTATGCAATTTGTTGCTCTGTGAATGGTGTCATGTAGCGAGTATTTGGTTAAATAATGAGCTCTAGATTACCCCCTCCGTATGCAATTTGTTGCTCTGTGAATGGTGTCATGTAGCGAGTATTTGGTTAAATAATGAGCTCTAGATTACCCCCTTCGTATGCAATTTGTTGCTCTGTGAATGGTGTCATGTAGCGAGTATTTGGTTAAATAATGAGCTCTAGATTACCCTCTCCGTATGCAATTTGTTGCTCTAATAGCTTTCCGCTGAAATTGAATTATTCAAGCAATCCCAGGCGAAATGCGACCATGGTTGAACCATGGTCAACATGGTATTTGATGGTTGACCATGGTCAACCATCAAATACCATGTTGAAGAGATAGTCAGGAGCACAGTCAACCATGGTCACCGTTGTTGACTATGGTCGACCATGGTTGACTGTGATCGACCATGGTAAGAGAAGACTGACCATGGTTGACCATGGTGAGAAAAAGAGATAAACCGTTTGACCATGGTCAACCATGGTGAGAAAAGACAAACTGAAGCTTGACCATGGTCTAACATGGTCAGTGTTTTCAACCGTGGTTGACCATTTGACCATGGTCGACTATGGTCAACCATGTTATTGTCTCACACTTTTATATTATCTCCCTTTAACAAAAATTATATATTTTTTTTTTAAAGTCCCAAAATACACTTTTAAATGAAATGTTAGCAAAGTAATATATCATTCTTATTATAAAAATAGAAAGATTTATGAATTAGTTTGACATAATAAAAAATTCATAATTACAACAAAATATTTATTAAGCTTTCCTATAAGAAATCAAATATTACCTGACATTATTTGCAACAAGCTGATTCATCTGTAGCTTGAACCCATGGTCATTGACCATCAAGTGCCAATTACCAAATAACCATGGGTCCCCTGACCATGAAATACCCTGGTCGACCATGAACTATCATGGTAGTTCATGGTTTTAAACCGTTCATTTTACCATGAACTACCATGGTTGACCACGTTTGGTTAAAAGACACCATGGCTTTTCATGTGCTACCAACCATGGTAGACCATGGTCTTTGGGTGACCATGGTCTCAGGGAGACCATGGTGTTTATCGACCATGGTTAGAAGAACATGAAAAGCCATGGTGCCATTTAACAAAACATGGTCAACCATGGTAGTTCATGGTTATATGACCATGAAGTACCATGGTAGTTCATGGTAGTTCATAGTCAAATGACCATCATTTTCGCCTGGGATGAGCCCAACCAATAAATTGAAGCCTGCAGTCAAAGTACTGAAAGGATTGAGGCTCTGGTATTTTCTTCCTGCTAACATTTTGCTATCAAACTTAAATAATATTTTTGTTTTGGCTGATTTTTAGGTACAGTTTATGTTCCAAACTTTGTTCTGCAAATCTGGATTTCCTATTCATTCTGGATTTGTAGGAGCTCTATTGACTAAATTAAATTGAGGTTGTGTTTGAATTTGTAGCATCTGGAGTGCAAACTTAGGGTTACTTTTGATCATGAAAAAAAAGGGTTCCAATAATAAGAAAATCTTATTATAGATAGATCAAGCTATAGGCTACGTTTTCATTAGATTTTCATAAATCTTAGTCAGAAATTGAAAATGATTACGATACTCAGCTCCAGTATAGCCATTGTTGTCTGCAATACTATGACAGGTGATTGAGCCATTGAAACACTTTTGTTACATTATTGAGACCTTCTAAAAAAGCCGAGCTTATTGTTATTGGATATTCAGCTTTCTAGCTGTTGAAGCATGATGGGCATATGACTGCCTCAATCCACCCTGATTATAACTTGGTCTAGGGGTTGCCAGATTAGGGGCAGGCATGCAGGCTCTTGCCACTGAGCTTAACAAACACACTATATTAACTCAGTTGAGTATTTAAGGTCCACAATTATCCCAGGCTCTCTTGTTTAATCTGCAAGTTTAATATTTGCTGGGTTTTTGTAAGTTCATCCATTAAGCCATTAGGGATGCTCTGATGTTGAAAATGATTTGATAAATTAGATTTTATTATCAGATTTTATGAAATGGAGATTACTCCATCACAATATTGTTTTTATGCCCCCGTATCGATAGATCGGGAGGCATATAGTAATTCATCTGTCCGTCCGTCCGTCCGTCCTTCCGTCCGTTCGTCCGTCCGGCCAGGTTAACCCAAATTGACCGTTTCTTCTAGCATTAAAATGGCTTGCTACAAAGTTTTCAAACTTGCATGGATGTTGTATATGACCACTCTCCACGCGCCTGTATCACCTGACTCCATTTTGACCTTCACCTTGACCTAATTTTGGACTTAGACTTATTGAAAGGTAAAATTCTTGGTTAACCCAAATTGACCGTTTCTTCTAGCATTAAAATGGCTTGCTACAAAGCTTTCATACTTGCATGGATGTTGTATATGACCACTCTCCACACGCCTGTATCACCTGACTCCATTTTGACATTCACCTTGACCTAATTTTGGACTTAGACTTATCTCCACTTTAGTATTTTTACAATAAAATTTTGTCTTGAGCGTATCTTCAAAACTATTTTACGTATTGACTTGAAACTTGAAATATAAATAGATGGCAACTTGGAGAAGTGCATTGACAAAGAACCATAACTCTGTCTGTCTTAAATTTTGAATTATCTCCCCTTTAGTGTTTTTTTATAGTCAAATTTTGCTCTGAGTATATCTTCAAAACTATTTAACATATTGACTTGAAACTTGGAATATAAATAGATGGCAACTTGGAGAAGTGCAATGACCAAGAACCATAACTCTGTCTGTCTTAAATTTTGAATTATCTCCCCTTTAGTGTTTTTTTATAGTCAAATTCTGCTCTGAGTATATCCTCAAAACTATTTAACATATTGACTTGAAACTTGGAATATAAATAGATGGCAACTTGGAGAAGTACAATGACCAAGAACCATAACTCTGTCAGTCTTAAATTTTGAATTATCTCCCCTTTAGTATTTTCAGAATCAAATTTTGACAGGAGTGTATCTTCAAAAGTGTTTAAGATATTGACTTGAAACTTGGTATATGAATAGATGGCAACTTGGAGAAGTGCAGTGACAAAGAACCATAACATTTGGTTCACCAGATCACACATGAAGTCGATCAAGGCACTGCTTTCAAATGTGGCATTACTCGTTTACCATCATAAGCCCCTTATAGTTCAAACCCATGTAACACTATCAAACATTTTAACTGAATAACGGCCCCTGATTGACTTAGCTTTTTATGGACATGGCTTCCACGGGGGCATAAGCGTTTATTGAACGCAGTCTTGTTTCTTTGACATTAGTGGAAAATTCTCTTTTTTTTAAAAAGTCCTTGAAGAAGGTATTTTCTCATATTTTACAATGAATATGAAAGTCTTGCAGAAAAATGCTGCTGCTGTTGTTGAACTATCAAGTACAGATTATGTTAAAATATGCTGTAATGTATACTGTATGTTTAAGTCTTCCTTTCTTTTGGTATGATTTGGAAAAGTTCAGGAGACCGGGTAGTTTCACATGGACTGTGCGACTGGAATATACTCATGTAGCTATGAGGTAATTATTTGTAAAAGCACAGATTCTGAAGAAAGTTGACATCAGGACAGATTGAAGTAATAATTACTCAATGTAGTCATGAGGTAATTATGTCCATACAATAGAAAACCCAAGTACAGACATAGGATAATGCAGTACCATCATTAAGACCTGAAATGTTTGCGACCTCGCCATATGTTTCAGTCTAGGTTACCCTATAACCAGTGATTTTATAGCCTTAATTGCCAATATTGTGAGAGAAAGCTTATGTTAGGCCTAGACCAATTCTGGTAGCTTGGTTTTCTCTCATAATTCCTTTGTATTCTCTATGCATCTAGACAATTAGACTATCATAGTCTTTTATAACCTGCAATTTGTAGCTCTGAGTATCCAAGCGTATCCCAGACTTAATTATTTGTACAATAATTGTGTATTTTTTCTACCTAAATGATATATTTGTACATCACCACAATCACAATGAATTAAATATCAAAGGGTGGCTGAAAGACTGACTTTCTAAAAACCAGCCATCAAATACAAGTCATGTAATTTTTGTTTTAAATAACAAATGCTGATTGTTCGTCTCAACCTTATTAAGCATTTGTAGCAATCTTGAGTTGTACATTTCTGTTTTCAAGTCAGCATGCTCTGACCTGTATGGGGATTTGAAAACAGAAGTGTTCGACTAAATACTATTGTAGACGTAGGATATTTTACGTGTACAATTTGTTCATTGATGAATGTTACTAATTAGATTTTAGCAACTCTAATTCTACTTATGCTTTCAAATAATTGGATTATAAAATTTAATGAAATGATTAAGTTATGTGGTCCACTCACTGCATGTAAGCCTATTTAGTTTATTTGAGTTTTGTTTTCATGGAACTAAATAAAATGGGGATGTTACACTTTAACATTAACAAGCTGTTTTGTTTGTTCACAATTGATAGAGAGTTTTGTATGAGTGGTGTCCCAGGGTGCCTAATCACAGTATGTCACGATGATACACTGCGTCTTAGTCTCATCAGAGAATTCTGTTTTCATATGTCTCTGATGGACCGTAATCTGATGTAAGGCTCGGACAGAACTCAAACATGATCTATCCTGAGTTCTGTCAAGAGCGTTACATCGGTTTTCTGTGTTCCGTTACATACATTATTGTGCTTATTGGGAAATGACTTCTTGTAGCTTCTATAGGAATGGTCCAGACAAAAACTTGTGTGCAGATACAAGGAAGTTGGTGGTCTAACCTAGCAAATTCCAAATAGACACTTTAGTTCTTTACATGCCCAGTGTCTGCAATACATGCGTGACTACCTCTTTGAGGATTGCTAAATAGGCAATTCCCTTGATTGATTTTACTTGATTTTCACCTTCATGCATGAATATAATACGAGGTTCTTGCATCGAGCTAATCAATGATATGCGATATCAGTCTTCTAGATTTATGTTTGTTGATCACACACCCCGAGTGTTTTCGTGATACTTTGCTAATAAAAACATACAACCAGTCTCAGCTATGAATATAGACAAGAAATCTGCTGTTAGATTATGCTAACAGTGTCGAAGGTCAAGGATGAGGTTAAAACCTCTGTACTGAACCATTTACAATAGAAACACTGAAGCAAATTTCTTGATTAGATTTGAATAATAGAGTAAACAATTAGCGCTCTTTCATTAGTTTCATTAGGAACCGATTTGTGTATCCCCATAATTATATTTATCCATTTACATGTATAATAATCCTGGTCACTTGTGTATATTTTTCTCTCAGTATTTCAGTGTGGGATAATTGAGATCAAGACTAAATCGTCTTACTAAGACTTAAGTCAGAGTATTGTACATCATCATGGACCTCTCCTTTCTCTCCTAGCTCCCTCTGGTACACTTACATGTCATACTTTATTAAATTATGGACAGTTTTATATCCATCTTTGTCATTGAGAAAGAATTTTGTATGGATTTTTTACAGCCACTGAGTATCAACAAGAGTTGGACTTTATATAGTTATCCCGACCATGTTCATCAGTCAGTCTGTAGGTCGGTTGGTATATAAACAACTCAAAAATGCTTTGCTTTAGAAGCTTTAAAATTTGCATGGACGTTGGTCAATGTGACCTTTACCATTTCCGACTATTGAGCTGTCATGGGGTCATACATGTTTTACAAACGTCTCGTATTTCGCCCTTTATTACATAGAGACACATTCTTAGTCCCCGACCGATTTTCTACTCTGGTCCAAGGTCCAAAGTAGGGATCCTGCGTTCCATTTCATTGAAAGCTTATATTGTGTCCCTTAGATTGGCATACTTGTTTCAATGGAATTGGTATAGAAATGAAATACAATTTTCGTTTTCAAATGTTTACAAACTTTGTCTTGGGTTTGATGCCTTAGTGACATCTGAGTCATTTGGTATTGCTACACCTTGCACTATGCAGCACAAGCTGGAGAAATACATTATAGCCTGTGATCATATATTTAAATACTTCACTCTGGTAATTATGATTTATATATGCTAGTAAATATTAATGTTTGAATCTTTTTACATCTAAATGGCTTTTCCAGACATTCAGTTAAAATATCAAAGTTGATGAATGTTCCTGATTTCCCTAGAATTCTTGGAATACTTGTATTCATTGAGGAGTTGTTTAATATAAACCAACAGCTACTGAACATGCAATGTTAGATGATTTATAGAATTAATTAAACAAACAGTTATAGTGCAGAGATATTGACTTGATCCTGACCTTTATTTATTGAGTACATTTCTTACTAAGGTTCTTGCATTAAATATATCCATATTCCCAAGCAAATCTTGTAGTGTCGGTTCTGAAGATTTGTGGTACACCTTGTACATATCCATAAATATTGAGGGCTCGGTACAAAACAATGGTAACTACACCAATTTATTGAGGCATGTACCATAGTGTTGCACTGAGCCCTTGTAAAGTTGAATGTTGATAAGAAATCAACTGATGAATTACAGTGAACCTAGAAATTGTTTCGCGCGATTTAAGTTTGCGGTGTTCGCGGTAATAGTAAAAATCTGCGAAAGTAAATACCCGAAAGTTCCTCGTTTTTGAAGGAAATTCATCATTTTGGTATGACATTTATAAGACCGTATTATAAGTGCTATTTTGTCAAAATATGGAATGTTAAGTGTATGTACTTTTTTAATAAAGCCTTTTATGATCACGGTACAATAATGAAAACACTTTTTAAAAAAATCTTGAAAGCGTGTTTAATAATACACTCAATATATGAACATGCATGTAAATAGCGCTGTTTATTACTGGGTATGTCATAATACAAAATGACTGATAGTGTCAATAAAACTGTGTGAAAACATTACCAGCTAGGTTTGCAATTTGTGTAAAAAAATACAATAGGTAACTATCTACATCAAAAAGAGTTTGAGAGGGTTTAACGAGAGTGAAAACTATAATTAAGAAGCAATTATATACGAACTGAGCAATGTATGTGACAGGTCATAATATCAATAATTTTGTCACTATATGACTTAGTGTTCGCGGAGTTCGCGGGAGACTTAAAAACGCAAAAGTTTGAAGCCGTGAATATGCCGACAATCAGCAAAACGCGAAAGTTTGTATCCGCGAAAGTTTCTAGGTTTACAGTATAACAAAGTCAAGGAGAAGGTTAGAATATCTGCATTATAAATCAGCACCCAATGTCAGAACAGCATGCACCTACTTGTTGTAAAACATGATTTTCTATTTGAAGGTCAGGGTCGTTAATGAGTTTCATTTATCGATTAATGAGCTTCATTTCTTGAACAGTTTTTGTGTGTGAATGAGAAATATAATGAACCCTAAAAGTCAAGGTTATACAGTGGCGTTTGATTGTAATTATTTTATTATTGTTTCGGGGAGTGGAGGGAGTTCAATGTTTATTATTAGTGTCATATACATTCATATTTTCTTGACAGTATGATACTTTTACAGCTGCCTGAGTCACAATTGTATTTTCTTGACAGTGAATACCATTCAATATGGTACCAATCAATTGCCTGGTGGTTATATTTTTCTAGCATTCTGAGGGGATATTGATCTTCTGTCATATTCAACATTGTCCTAATACATAACATTTGTTTTTTGAATAGTGACAAGGAAACACTCATAACACAATACCGGTATAACAAGGGGAACAGTCATCATATCAATGTGTCATATTCATCAGCTCTTAAATCTTAACTTAAGGTGACCGGAAACTGTAGGCCAACTGTTTGACAATATCTTATGCCAACATGTGTAAAGTCAAACAAAAGGTTTCTGACCATTTTGCTCTCATTGTTTTCCTAATATGTCCTTTAATTGAGAAAGTGAGTTAAAGTTAAAAGTATTGTTCGAGGGCGATTTTCAGCAGTTCAGCCATTCAACCACTCTTTGACATTTAACTTCACATGATCATTGATCATTGACCTACCTTACGAACCCTATTTTTGAGTCTGCCTGGGGAGACTATTTCTCTCCTGTGGGTTTGACAGCCAACATCAATCTGGCTAGGGCGCCCAGGATTAGACACTGCCCTAGCAGGTACCAATTTATACCTTGGTGGAGTGGAGCTTGTGGGTTATTCTTGCTAAGAGGATTAACCAGTGGCCCAGACGGGGGTTGAACTTGGGACCTCTAGATCTGTCTAGACCACCACTCTCCTGAGTGATATTATCAATTACCAAAACCACTTTTCCCAAAAGATTTTGACACTAAAATGCTGTAATGTGGAAGCAATATTGACAGTGCTGTTTGTTATTAAATAAATGAAGTGAAATGTTTGCAGGGGGTCCAGGTACAGTTTTTGAATCAGATGGAAATCCAGATTGGCTCCTATAGAAATAAACTGCACAAAATAAAAGTCATTTGATGACATTTTCATAGTTATGTTTATTTTTTAGCTTAATATGGTCACTTGAAATTTCAACCATTATAAGAGTTATGTATGAAATAGAGGTTTGGTGTATACAGAGACGCGTGCTAATGGCACCCGAAACAGACATATGCTTGCATCTTAATTTCAGGATTGGACATAGTTATGCCTCAATAAGTCTGTTACTGATGTGCGGTAGAGTTGAATGCCAATAAAAAAGCATGAACCAATCATCAGTTAACCTTTCTTCTAGTATTTTAACTATAACATCCTGGATCGTTTCTAGCAAATTGTCCCTGACGAAATATGGAAATGTTCACACTGACTTTCAGCCAAATGTCAAATCTATTAATACCAATTATGCCTCTGTATTAGCAATTACATTGGCCGGCTAAATATTGCATCATAAACATAATTATAGAGCTGGTACAAACATATTTTCCCTCACTTTGAGACTGCCTCCAATTAATATTCCGAACAATTAAGCAAGTTGGGATTCTTCCTGACAAATTTCGAGATAGATAGGCCAGCTACTTGGAGTCCATACATAGAAACACGGGAATTTGACGGAAATTCCTGCAGAATTTTGCAGTTTTGGTGGGGTTTTTTTGTATCAATTTCTGTGCATACCTAATTAGTCGTCTAGTACAAAATAATTCATCATAGTGAAATAGTGCCTCAGTTAATTGCAAGTTCATTGGCTTATAATCAGTTAATTATGTTAGGATACTTTAGGAGCTGCTTGTCAGTGATGTTCACTGAAATGGGCCTTGTGTATTTAAATTGCCTTAACTGAGAAAGGAGGACAAGCTGCTTATCTGCACTCTATAGTCATAGTCTTTGATATTAATTTCATTGTGTTATTTCCCTTGATATCTTGTGTATTGAGTTCCTACTGAAGTCATTAATCCCAATACAATTCTTCAAAATTTGAAGAAAAAAAATCATAAAATGGGCGTCAAATTGTTCTGTACATTTTCCATAGATAGTTTGTACAAAGGCTGAAGGCACTGTGATTAAAAGATTGAAATTCATTTGAGCTTGAAATGACAAAAAATGTATTGAAACCTAAAATCTGATCCTGGTATATTAACATATGAATATGAAGTGTCTTTATGATTTACAGTATATACTGAGATAATCAAAACAGCAAACATGAACCTGCTCCCCAAACCCCGGGAATGATAGGGAATATTGGGGGAACTTTCCTGCATATTTACCTTTCCATTGTTGTTTAGGGTTGGGTAATTTGTGCGACTTTTAATCATCGGCATGACTCAGTGGAGGGCAGGGATTTTACCTGGGGTTTGAAAAAGCAAAAATAAAAATCGCCACTCCAGAGTTTTGGGAAGGAGGGCTAGCTGCGCGATTTCAATTGACTCAGATGCATTAGATATTGATATTGGTTGATGACTGAGCAAAGGCCTAGTGAGTTGCAACAGACTGCGAATATAGCTACAAAGTGTGTGTGACAAATTATTGGATCAAATTGACCACATGCTGACCAGGAAATGACTCACATGAGGTCAGCATAAGACAATGACTGGACTGTATTGATTTTCCTGGAATAATTCTTGGTAATCCCCTCTGTTTCCATGTGTTCATTGTGAATGGAGGAGGTATTCACAAAGCATGACTTTAAGGATACTGCAAAATCATTGGTTTTGGTAAAAAATAAATTCCTTGATTTTGCATTTCAGTTAATAGATACAATGGTCAAAATTATTGTTTGATGGGATTTGATTTTGTGGTTGAAGGTGAACCACAAAATCCACAAAATCCCCCACGAAAATTAATGATTTTACAGTATGTGCTGAAATGACCAAGACCAATTCTGTATCTATCGTTTTGCTGTTATAACCGCAAACAATAGTTGTTATTGGTACTTAAAATAGATCTTTAAGAAATGGCCTAATAAACTTTGCCTTATTGAACAAGATGTTGACAATTAGGATACAAACAATTGAACAAACTAGTAAGATAATGTCAGCCTACCGATCACCTTATTATACTTGATGTTGACAGGAAAGCAATCAATCAATACAGTATATGACTGTAACAATGCATAGTAATTGGTATAATATTACACTTTCCCCATGTCATTGCTTTGTCTGAGAATTTCTGATTTCAATCATTTCACGGAGATATGTTTCTTATTACAATGGGGACAAAGATGACCTAAAACTGACAACATTCTGGTAATACATCTTCCTGATATATCTGCTTGATTCTGTCTTATGGGACATAGACAAGCTCAAAGTGTTATTTCTATATGTCTGGTTGTCATGTAAGTAACCACGGTGATCGCGTATGTGAGTTACCATGGTGATTGTGTTTGTTGACTTCGTTATTTTCTGTCACTTGGTTCTGACATCTGTTCCTTACTAAAATTGTGTGTGTGGGGGGGGGGGGGTACTGTGAGTTTGTTCGTAATGATGCCTAAGTCTTTTCTAACCCTGCTATGTACAGAGTCAGTTTTGTATGATGCCCATTATTCTGCAAATAATGATCTCTTTGTGAGTTGATTTATTTATTCTGTGAGAAAATTTTCACTTCCTAATGATGTTGAAAAAGCTTTTGCTTATACTGCTACTGATTCAGTTTTATTTTGCAAAGTTCCTGCGAAAGTGTTCAAAAACATTAATTTGGACATCGTGGGAGACAAATTGGTATTTGCAAAAGTAAATTGGTTAACGGTAATCTTAGAAAGCACTTATTTTCTTTCAGTATAATGATAATGTACATTCTGCAAAGGTCAATCAAACAATTTCAGGGAAAATGAATGCATTGTCTTGATAACTGCATGTAGACTGTAGTGTAACCATGATGTCATACACGGATCAAAGCATGGATTAGCTAACGTCAGGAGGCCATTGCATAAGCAAGGCGCTTGATTAAGGCGCTATTAAGCGCTTCGCTAAGAAACAGCTTGCTTAAAAAATTGCTACAAAGCGGATGAAGCGAAATTTTTTTTATATGCTAGCAGACCATTGCACAGCAATGCAGTACCAAGCGGAACCAAAGCAGTCTGTTGCATTAGAAAACGCTTGGTGGTGCACGCTCACCTAGCAAAGTGTTAAAGAAACAGTATGCTATCAGCGAACAGGTGCACTGAAAGCATGTCGTTGCATAGACATAGTAATTAAAAGCACTTCCAAAACGCGCTAGATAGTGCCTTGGCTATGCAAGGGGCTCCAGGGCTAATTCAAATATTTATTGCACAGTTTCATTGGGCAGAGTTAAAATATATTCAGCAAAACTTTACGACACATGCTTTTTGATAGATTTTAATAACACTGTGTACCCTCCTCTCTTTTCAGAGTCCAAAGTCACAGAATATGAGAAGAGTGTAGATTTGAGGTGAGTGCATCATCATTCATTGTAGTCAATAATATAATGTTATTCAGGTTAATAAAGTAACCCGGACAGGGAAGGCAGCACTTGACAGAAATAGTCATGCATGAGAGGTGTTCATGTCCATCGGTCTTGGTATCCCTACGTAAATCAAATCGATGGCTAAGAATGACAAGGTCGTAACTACAAAATTGATATATTGAGAAAACAAAAGAAAACTGTCTATAATTTACTATTTACCTATGGAAAAACAAGTTTTTAAAACTTCTTTTTGGTCAACATGACAATTTCCGATTTTCATGAAAATAGGCTCATAAGAAGCGGCTAGTGAAGCAGATTTCAAATATATATAAGGTCCTCTCATTCTAAGCCAATAATGGTTTCCGATTTATAGATACTGTATTGCACAGGCAATCCAAAGCACCACACTTACAGAGGCTTTGCCTAGCCACCCACACTCAACAATGATTCAGGTCAAGGACTTGGTCAAGGAGGTTGGTCATTATTATAAGAAGACAAATGTCAAGGTTGCCATGGCCTGTAACATATCTGCTAGGCTGTTATGAGGGCGTACAATATTTAAAAACACATGTTGTTTGAGGTTCCTGCAGTTATATAGTGTACTAGGGGAATTTTAAAGCTGGGTCTTAGCCTGTATAGCACATAGTGTGTTCTATTTGTAGATTGTTGACAACTTTATATGGATCTATGGTGGATTCCTTGTTGACTGGTATACAAGCTTATTGCAATACCCTTAGTACAAAACAGGTAAATAGGAATTTACATTTTCAATTTTAAGCAGCGAAAAAAGAACATTGAGCATTCTGAGAAACTTTACCTAATTACTTTTTGTGTCGAATCTGTTCTGAAATATCTAATTGTGAATACAAAGGCACATGAAGACATGATCCGTTGTTTAGATATCAAAAATCTGTAAGATTGTTTTGGATGCAATGTACATTAGTTCAGCCATTTTCTGATTGTTGAGTCATATTTATAAACGATTTTTTATTCTTTCTTGCAACTTCTTATTCTTTCTATCTTCTGTATTAGATTATATAAACCCTTGCAATATGTTAGTTTCGTGTTTGCATGCGAAGGCTGTGTCCCAATGGACGGCCATATCATTGGCCTTTCTGTAAAATCTGTATAGCCTGGTCTGGAAGATGGATCAGTTTGTCTGAGATAAAGTCAGCTGATTCCGTCCATAGATTGTGGGATGCAGCTGCTTTAGGGTTTATTCACTGTAATATTATAATAGTCTTTTAGTTCGTTTTATGGGAAAATAACCTTATATCTGTACACAATGAATATAATAAGATTCTCTTGACACTCATCATTTAGACAGGAAGATGTTCATTAAATTGGGAGTGCTGTAGCTTGATCAGATAAAAGAATCTATAAACATTTTGATTGTTTTGTACTGTATACATGTAGCGCTTAAATGAGGCCTGGGTCAGGGATGTACTTACATTGTACACGGTATGAATCGTGTTATAAATGCTATTTCCCAGTTCCGTCAGAGAATTGTTCTGTTTTCATATTGCTCTGACGGAACTTGAAATTGATGTAACATTCGGACGTAACTCAAATTTCATGTATCCTGAGTTCCGTCAGAGCGTTACGTTGGTTATCAGTTTCGTCAGAGACATATGAAAACAGAACAATTCTCTGACGGAACTGAAAAGAAGTGTGTTACACGATTCATAACGTGTTGTATGGGCTTTCAACTGTGCTGTTTGGTTGAGCAAATTATAGTCTACTCTATTGCAGTTGTAGTGTACTACCATGAGTATTGTTGTAAATTTTGGAAGGGAACCAGACCATAAACTGCTCCAGAAACAGCTCAGTCGGCCAATGGTTTGTTTTGTACTTTATGCATGTATTTTAAGTCTGTGAAATACTGGTGGAATACCAGAGAATTCCAAAAACAGGACAAAATATTTTTAAGATAGTTGCAATGAATTTCAGGCTGAGTTGGTTGCCAAGGAAACATTTATAGAATGTTGTTCACAGATTAAAGATGATAATGTAGTACAGTATACCAAGTCTGGTCCACAACTACAGTTTGCTTTACAGGCTGTTGATAGTCATGGATGGTAAGATGCATCTCTTAGTACTTCTATTTTGCTGGCTTAAAATGAGAAGGTTGTAAGTACAAAATACTATTTAAAAAAAACAAGAAAAAAGTATCTGAAAACTACTCTACTTATAGGAAAACAACCTGTTCCAACTTAATTCTGTTTGGTCAGCACAATTTGTTCCGATTCTCATGAAAATATTCTCCTAAGAAGCGCCTTGTGATGGTAGATTATCTATATGTCTGCCTCATTCTAAGCCAGCAATTTGTCCCGAGTCTGTAACTAAACCGACCCTATATCTATAGATGAAGTCCAAGTTGTCACAGGCACAGTGTTTTATGCTTTTGATTTGTAACTCACATTCAGTTCCCCGTCACGGCAGGTCATACCCTTCCATGAAAATTTTATTTTGTGAAGTTGCCTGTTCCTTGTGGAAGAGTTAGTTAGTTCTTGGACAAATACAGACCAGGAAAACTCGGTTGGTCTCTGTATCATCATTTAAATTGCTGAGAGAGTCAACTAGGAACAGGTTAACTATTGGTCAGATGATACTTCACATGTCAGAATACCAATACTTGGTTTCAAGCACAAGTTATACATATTTTCAGGCATTTTAAGTTTAGATGCCTTTTGTCAGAGTTATGGTCCTTTGTGTGAAACATACATTTTTTGTTAAAAAAAAACGTCTAGCTTCTAAGGACATTTTCTTCTGAAACTACAAATGTATTTTATACGTATTTGATCCTCATCCAAAAATCAGGAGAAGGAATGATTTCGGAATGAGACAAAAGTCAATTGTAGGGACATGAATCAGTGTGATGTATCAGTATGTATTGACATTTTGCCGAGACAGATAATCCCTAGATAACAAGGCAGTGACAATGTAGATTGAATGAGAAATTGGCAGTGTTTCTGATTAGGATACGACCAGCTTCTTGGCATCAAGACATCACATTTGGCGTAATGTTTAGTTTTTTTATGCCCTGGCTTCTATTGAATATGTTGGAAGTAAATAATGATTTGTCCTGTCTGCAGGGGTAAAAGTGTTCAGTTTAAATACTGATTTCAGTACTTTCAGGAAAAATATTGCACTATATAATTCATATGAAAACCATCTAGTTCAGTATTTTGACAAGCAGTTTTCAGTATTTTGAAAATTTTGAACTTTTACCCATGTGTCTGTCCTTTCCTTCATCTGCCCTTTGAAAATGTTAACTGAAACTGCCAAAGTTTTTGAAACTCAAAATAATTGATGTTATAAATCAAAGGCCTTGCTGTCATTAGATACTTTATTAGCTGAACTTTGTTTGTTGTTGACATTTGGAGCAGGAAAGTTTTCTAATGCACCTGAAACAGACTTGCACCATATATTGCATGCAGGATTGGCATTTTATAATACCTCGGTAGAACATCCCTGTATAGTGTGCTAAGTGAATTATGGTTTAATCCCCTACGGCTTTATAGCTAGACAATTGTTTCTGTTAACAGTGAAAATGACATCAAAAAGCTATACCTTACTTGCAAAGACGTCAGGTTTTAATCAGAATTCTCCTTTTATATTGATCTTCTGGTGTCATTGTCTCTTTGCATGTGATAACTTTATGTTATTGCTAATTTCAAGAAATGAGTTTAATCAGTTGGTTTGCGATTTTTCTTCAAATTTTTCTTTCAAATTGATGCCTAAATCGTCATCTTGAGCCCGACTGCAGCTCCTTTAATCAGGTTTATTATACATTTATAATCGTTCGTCAATTCTCGTTGAATTATGAGTGATCTCAAGGGTACTTAAACAAGCTATTGCTATTCATTTAATGCATTTGTTTTCGCTAATGTCACTTATGTATTGTCAAATTTGGAATGTCTTTCTACAAACTGTTTTCTAGATTATGTAACCTCAAGGGGCGGAATAATATCTGATATTCTGGCTCTGTTTTCCACTGCAAATTTGTTTACAATCCTAGTATCATTGTCATGTGTTTCCACATTCAAGCCAAAATATTGTTTTTCCAGATTATCAAGAAAAATAACTATCCAGGTTTTACGCCTGGTTTGAAGCTGTTACATCTTCCTGATTTTTTGTCAGGGGCTCATTTGCATACAGTGTTATACAGTGCCCCCAGATAAGGTGAACGGCGGGAATATTTGGCTTAACCCACAAAGGTGGTTTTACCAAGTGTGGACAATGTATCAGTGCTGTTTTAGTATAGAATTGACTGTATGTGTTAACTTAAGAAACTAATTGTTCAATACAAGGCAACTATAGTCAATGTTTGTAAATATCGTATTTATTATCTTGGGCGTGACTACACTAAGTGGGTATTTCCACTGGTCCTAAAAGTTAGTTTCATATTTTTGATGCTTAGAAAAGGTAACACTTTTAAATCAAGTAAACTATACTTGAGAATAACAAATTCAAGATGTTCTGTGTATGAATATATTATTTTGTTCTTTATTCAATGATTTCTACAGGAATTTCGCCTCTTCTGAGAAGTGACCAAGTTTTATTATTCAGTATTTTGATTTGACCCTGTCGATTAGTGTTATTAAGGGAAATTATGTGTCTATGATTTTACAGTAGAATATGTCAAGGGTCCAAATATTGCATGTTTTGAAGATTTCCTTCATGTATTATACAGAAACTGTGATATTTGATGTAATTCAGTGTGCAAGCTCTACAAGATGGCAGTAGAAGTCTGCTGATGAAATGTGCGTCCATCAGTTTATATGACATTCCCAGTAGTGAGAATCCTGGCACTGTTCTAGGATCCCTCGTATTCTCTGAATCTTTCTTGGATTCAGAAATTAAGGTTGAGATGAAAGGTAGGTTTTCAACTTAAATTTTCCATAAAAGTAAATTTAATAAACTTTCATTATTCATCATTTTGACCACGGATTTTCAAACTCTTTTGGGAAGTTCTTCGTCATAAGGATAGCCATATTTGGTGTTAAACTGTCAACTTACAACAGTTACTGAATTATTGGGGAGTTAAATGTTAAAGTTTAGGTACAAGTTTTTGAACATCTAATAACTTTATAATGCATTGACATACTGCACTGCGAATAGTGGAGCACACTATGTGGACAGCTGTTGTTTCTTACAAATAAGCGAAAGTTTTTACCTTTGTGAAAACAATATTTATATATATGAAATGTTCCCCCTGTCTTACCAACAATAAATATCATGGTTCACAGTAGGAAAACTATAAAATATTGTGTTCTAAATTTGACAATGCCTATTGTATACTTTATTTGACAATGACTATTGTATACTATATTTGACAATGACTTTATTTACAGATGGTAGTACTGGGTTTGTATACTATATTTGACAATGACTTTATTTACAGATGGTAGTACTGGTTTTGTATACTATATTTGACAATGACTTTATTTACAGATGGTAGTACTGGTTTTGTATACTATATTTGACAATGACTTTATTTACAGATGGTAGTACTGGTTTTGTATACTGTATTTGACAATGACTTTATTTACAGATGGTAGTACTGGTTTTGTATACTATATTTGACAATGACTTTATTTACAGATGGCAGTACTGGTTTTGTATACTATATTTGACAATGACTTTATTTACAGATGGTAGTACTGGTTTTGTATACTGTATTTGACAATGACTTTATTTACAGATGGTAGTACTGGTTTTGTATACTATATTTGACAATGACTTTATTTACAGATGGTAGTACTGGTTTTGTATACTATATTTGACAATGACTTTATTTACAGATGGTAGTACTGGTATGAACAGTAATTATCTTCTCCTCACGGATCATATACCTAGATATCATACATGGAGTGTGAGTAACTTTCTCTCATATATCTACTATAATAATAAAATAATAATAACAAGATGCAGTCGTGAACAGTGGTCAGTTTGCTGGATTTGCTACCCGGGGATCCAGGTTTCATACTTATAGACCTGTCAGGTCTTACTCTTTCATGTATTAAATTAAAATCTCTATAAAAGATTCTTTGCCATGACATACAGATCATACCTGCTGGTATAAAGATTGAGACTGATCAAAGGTCAAAGGCCAAGGTTACCCTGACTTTGAACATTAATGGTCTGTTTGTCTGTATAGTAAAGTATAGTATACTACCTTGACCATATAAGATTAATACATATTTGAATTCAGCATCACAAGGCGCTTCTTAAATGCCTACTTTCATGAAAATCAAAAGTTGTCATGTGTTGACCAAACTGAAGTTGAAAACACTTGTTTTACTATATTAAAGTAAAGAGTACCGGTAATTTTCAGACAGTTTTTAACTCACCTGTCACAAAGTGACAAGGTGAGCTTTTGTGATCGCTCTTCGTCCGTCGTCCGTCGTCCGTCCGTTCACAATTGCTTGTGAACACACTAGAGGTCACAAATTTAGCCTGATCATTATGAAACTTGATCACAATGATCATCTCCATAAAATCTAGGTCAAGTTCGATATTGGGTCATCTGGGGTCAAAAACTAGGTCACTAGGTCAAATCAAAGGAAAACCTTGTGAACACATTAGAGGTCACAATTTGAGCCTAATCTTTATGAAACTTGATCACAATGATCATCTCTGTAAAATCTAGGTCAAGTTCGATATTTGGTCATCTGGGGTCAAAAACTAGGTCACAAGCCTTTGAAGGCCAAATCATTGAAAAAGCTTGTGAACACACTAGAGGTCACAATTTGAGCCAAATCTTTATGAAACTTGATCACACTGATCATCACTATAAAATTTTGGTCAAGTTCGATATTGGGTCATCCTGAGTCAAAAACTAGGTCAAGAGGCCAAATCATTGAAAAAGCTTGTGAACACACTAGAGGTCACAATTTTGACCTTATCTTTATGAAACTTGATCACAATGATCATCATTATAAAATTTAGGTCAAATTCGATATTGGGTCATCTGGGGTCAAAAACTAGGTCACGAGGCCAAATCATTGAAAAAGCTTGTGAACACACTAGAGGTCACAATTTTGACTCTATCTTTATGAAACTTGGTCACAATGTTTATCTCTATAAAATCTAGGTCAAGTTAGATACTGTGTCATTTGGGCCAAAATCTAGGTCACTAGGCCAAACAGGTGAGCAACCCAGGGCCCTTTGGACCCTCTTGTTTCTAGTTTTCTCAAAATATTGATTTTGTTCTTGCGACCTTCTCATTCTAAGCCTGCAATATAAGTGTATAAGGTGATACAATCAAATGTTGCGCCAATTTTTTAGGGACATATTAGGCTGCTATGGTTACATACTGTACATGTTTTATTACGGGTGTCTCTTGTTTATTCAGCACACTAATGCAGCGGATGATCGGAAGTTGCTACAGTCAAAGTTAGAGGACGACACACTGTCGGAACATTTTGGTGCATTGTTACTGTCTGGAGACCCCATTAACTTGGGATGTGCTAGTACACTGTGCATGCCCCCAGAAGAAGGTAACGTTCACTCGATGGGAATTATTTTCATATGATTCCACTCTCCTGTTTCCAAGTCTGGAAGTAATGTTACTGTGTTATAGATTTTTAATTCTCGTTTGGGAAGAAAATAACATATTTCTTGATTTGGTTTAGAAAGCTGTCTAGGGGAAATCTTATTTACAGAATAAGAGTGATTTGGTCATAGGTTATTGTATCACAGGCCAGACATATCTAAATTTGATTGTCTAGTTTTTTTCTCACTTTTATTTTAGCATGAAATTGTCAAGTTAATGTGTAAGCTAATTGAGGAATGGTAATGTTGGTTTAAAACTGTAAGTCCCACTGGTCAGCAATATGTCAGTCATGTGTAGACTACCCTGTCACATAATTACCATAAACCAGACAAACCAGTGGTTAGCTTGAACTAACTATGCAGAATTTCATACAAGGGAGCTATACATGTAATGCAGTACCATTTTCAACACATTTGGTAAGATATTGTAAACCCCAAAATTATTTTGTTCGATTTTATTTTGCTTAGTTTGTACGTGGTAGAATTTTCGCAAAATTAAGTAGCTGCGAAAGAGTTCAAAACTTAAATACTGACACCTGGGGAGACTAAAAAAAACAAAACCCAAATATTAGTATTTTGGAAAGTACATTGGTTTACAGTATCATGGCTTGGTATTGAGTCCTGGAACCTCTCACAGTTGAAGCTGTCATTTAACACCACTAGATTATCTAGACCAAAGACCTAAATTACACAGATTGGAAACCTGTGCCAAGTCTCACGATATCTCGTGGCAGGTCTTCTGAAATCTCGTCTGTTTTAATACCTTATATCTCATGTTCTAATATACTTATGAATAAACTAATCATTCTATGCAATAGATGTATTATTCAGCTTTAAAATGATACCCCACTTATTGAAATAATTCAATTAATAAAACAGTAGACCCCGAAGAGCCAGACCTACTCTTATTTTCATCAAATTAATGTAAATTCCAAGTTTATCAGAAAATATCTGATTTGCCTCATTCAAATCCTGATTTTCTGTATTTTATAAGAGGTAGACAAAATTGAGCTACTTTATATAGTAGAAGAAAATTATCTCTTCAAAATGACACATTGTCCATTAAAATTGGGTGACGAAAAATAGTTTTATGCACAATAACTGACTCTGCTGCCTGTTATTTTGCGTTTCCTCTAAATTGTCAGTGGAGTGTCCAATCTGTGTAATTTAGGTCTTTGTCTAGACAGATGTGTATCAGGAATTATAAAACTGTACAAAACAAGAAAACTGTAGGTTTTGGGAAGTTGTTCTTAATAGGGGATAACTGCAGGATTTGATAAGATTTTACCCTGATAAAGACATCTTATATAGGCCACTTCTATACAAATATATAAGGAAGATATTCCCTGTCTTGATCTGCAGATATCTGTGGTAATACATATTGATACTGTTAATGTATTTATTTACAGGCAGTTTGTATGCATATGAGAATGGATTGGTGATTGTATGTCCACAGTATGGTGCAATAGTTCTACATGGTAACCATATAAGATCTGCTAGATTCTATGATGGGGTAGGTATTCTCGTCTCTCATAAAGCATGGTCACTTGTTCAGATGCATACATTAAATAAGAAAAAAATCAAGACATAGTAAATGCTCCTCTATTTTATTCATCAGAATGCTACTAAGTTATTTCATGGAAATAATGATTATTTGTCAAAGCTGTGGTTTATTGGTAATTAATTTCAGAAACTCTTTTCCGTGTTTCCCAAAAGAAATATTGAGACCTCTTGACTACTGGTCTTTTGAAAACTTGAACTGTTAATTTCCCATTTTATGATGGGTTTTTTCTCTTAATATTATCAATTAGTTATGATATGACACTTTGCAATGTGACAAAATGTAAAAAAAAGTTTTTAGAAATGTTAAAAAAATGTAAAAAAAATATATAAAAAAATATTAAAGAGTGAAGACAGGTAAAATATGTGAAGAAAATTGTATCAAACTGTAAACAAATGTTCGTCATTATTTCAGGACACTTCAAACACTGTAGCTGTATTAGTGATAGAGTATCATTCAACGTTTGTGCCATATATTCCATATCATCTGAGAAATGAACACGGTCAAATTGTTCTACTGTTCACACCTAAATCAAAGGCTTACAAACATTTATATTCAGATGTAAGTCCAGTGTGGTTTTGTTGATTATTTCAGATTATTTCATTCATTTAAAAATAATTCCACTGGATTTAAATATATTTAAGTAATTTCTTATCTCCAACTTGAAAATTTAGTCTGTTGTAGATCATAATGTATGTGTGAGACCTGGATCCATGATAATAGAACCTTTATTTTTAAAATATTTTAAATTATTTCAGTATTCCAACTTAAATGGTTCTAACATAAATGCATAACTGATAGTTTGTAGATGGAGAGCCATAAATAAAGCAGTGAAATATGTTTTAGTAAAGATAATTTAATTGGAGCAAATCAAGTTTCATGCTCATGGGCCTAGTTTTACTCGTAATAATTTCTTCATAAAATTTAATTAATATTTTACTATCAAACACAGACAAAACTAATATTTCTTTATACCAATAATTATTACATATTACATTGTATGATTTGAAACAGGTTCTGTATAAATGGAGGGAAGATTCAGAGTCTCCAAAGGTGAAGAGAGTTGATGAACTACCAGAAAACTGCTATCTCATGTATGTACAGTACAACAGTAAACCTCTGTAGAGCAACACCCTCTTGGAGCTCCAAATACGGGCTGTTGTATAGAGGTTGTTGCTCTTTAGAAGTTAAATTATTTGTGAAAATCAGCGAAGGGAAATTTTTAAGTAATTTAAAACTGTAATAAAAGTAATTAAAATTGTACATTGTATCTAATAAAAAATTGATAGACTTTCTTTTAAATAGTTCATGGATAGCTACTGAGTACTGTCCCAGGCATTCATAAAAGTTAAATAGCATGTCTGTAAGTGAGGCAAATAATTAGTAAAATTTATCTGAAATAAAAAACTAATGCTTGTTTAAAAAAATACACTAAGAAAATTGGATGTTGTTTATTTGCAGGCACTCTCTGATTCAGCACAAACATATGTCCTCTTCATCAAGGAAGATAAAGACAGCATTACAAACAGCCGGACTCTCTCTTCCACATTTATACAGGTGTGTACGTAATTCTTGCAAATACATTTCAATTTTCAAATTACTAAGTCTCAAAGTTGGAATTTAAATAATATTATGTGAAATATTATGTGGAATTATGATGAATAAAGTGAAAAGGTCAATATTATTATTTCCTCATTGTTAGCTCGACTTTTCGAGGGGAAAAAATGAGCTATGGTCCAGATGGGATCGTCTGCGTGTGTTTGTTGTCAGATTCATTTGCTCAAAGACTTTTCAAAGGTATCCACTTGAAACATACCATAATTATTCACCATCACAAGAGGAGTCCACACTGACAAGGCTGAAAACACTATGATCTATATTTATTGAGTTATTTTCCCTTTAGTCGATGCATAAAAACTAAGATTGAAGATTGGTTGGTTAATCATGTATTCAAACTATTTCAGGTTTTTAGACCATTTCTGTGCAAGCAGTGTTGGATGGTATCCTATAGCAGAATGTGACATCAATAAAGTTCTACGATTACCGGAGGATACTGATCAAGTAGATGACATAGAACCTGAGGTTGGTTATTGTATGTTTCCTTAAAGTGACATAAAGCCTTGAACGGCTATTTTTAAAAAATCAGTAACTTGGTAACCTATCTGCAGAATGATACATTTTATGCTCCGGTATCTACTGATGCTGTAGAAGATGCAGGAGGCATATAGTGATTCACCTGTCTGTTCGTTTATTTATTAATTTGTCCGTCCATCACAAAACTTTCAAGTTGATTGACTTAGCTAGTTACTTTACACAAGGGTACCATCAGAGTTTCAGTTTTGTCCCAAATGTGGAAAACAACTTAAGATGGAAGAAAACGATACACAACCTCCTGTTGGATGGTTGACAAAATGAAGAATTATTTTCTACCACTTACAAACTCCAGGAAATTAAATTGTATGAAATAAGTTTTTGGTTCACAGTATTGGGCTACCATGGAAGCATAATTTGAATTAGGTGTTTTACAAACATCTCATGTTAGAACAGTGAAGAATTTTAGTTTTGTAGTACCCTGCTTTATCTTCCAACAGCAAATCGAGCCCTTGAAATTTCCCTTAGGTGCAACAAGGTTGTATCTCTTTATAGGTAAATAACCACTAAATGCCTATGCGGACCAAATTCAGATTCAGTCAAATAGTCTGTTAAAAAACTTTAAAGCGACTGGAAATTGGGGTATGTCTTGACAAATCAGCATCAGAATCTTGAAATTGGTGATCTTTGTATGCATGTATGTGATGTAGTGAAATGGTCTTATTCAGAAATATTTTGTATTCTGGCTTAAATATGAACGTGAAAGTAAGGTTGGGGCTAACGGACAGTGAGTAAATCCGTACATGTGAGAAAATCAGTTCACCACGTTTGACGAACGAAATTTTTCTTATATGATACATGAGCCCTACTTTTTTAAAATTTTCTTCAAGCTATTTCCATTGATTAAAAAGATTTTGAGAGGGCCCCATGGACAAAAAGTTGACATTTTGTTTGGCTCACCTAGGTCACTTTACATTGAGTTAAAGAACAACTCTATATGGTGGTTTGTGACCTATATACGTGGGGTGATCAAAAAGTAATGTGACAAACGCTATAAAATGTTAATTCATCATGATATCAATAAAATAAGTTTTTATTTCCAATAAGGAATGTATCCCATCTCCATCTGCAGAATTTCATAAATTTTCATCCATTACTCACAGAGATATCCACTGTTTTGCAACCTTGGGTACAGCGACTTGCCGCACATTAACAACGTCAATGACGTCACGTACGTAAATTGTTAAATATTTGAACGCCTCATTGCTCCGAAAAATCGCTTATGTCTCAAAAACTATTGGATACATTTACTAAATAGTCAGTATTTATTTAGAAAAAATGTTCATTTGACTAAAGACAATACATTTGATATAGAATATCTAGGAAATGCTGAATAATTACACAAACGTTATCTTTCTATAGACGGCTCTCGAATGCGACGTCCGTTAAACGAGTTGCAATCAAAATTGACGGCTTATCTAATGCATTTCTGATCTCGGCTTGATATAATAGAGTTTCTTTCCCATCATAGACCCTTTCCGTTAGTAATACATAAGTATACGTCTTGCAGACCTCACTTCCGATGCTGGTTTCCTGATTTTAAATGTTTGTTTAGACCTTGATCCAAGTTTGTGGAAGAACTGTATATTTTCGAGATGTGACTTTTTGCTGAAATATTGCGTAGTTTTCAATTAGCTACTGTTAGTTTTCACGTCATATATTTAAAACGAATAAACTAACATCAAAAACGCTTTAATACACAATTCTTCAATGTTTAAGCGGCATGTCCAGTTGATATGATAAATATTCGAGAAACATTTAACAAAATATAAGTCCAATGCTTTCCCATACCATACGTCGAAACAGGGTGACGTTTTGATGTGCGGCGACATAGCTCGATCACGTATATTTGACGTTGCATTGATAAATAACTACTTATTGTAGAGCATTGCATTTTATACGTAAACGTCGGCATTAAATGCAGCACAATTAATATGATATTTTCATGATTCAGATACGTAAACTTTAAAAATGAGAGCATTTGTCTCATTACTTTTTGATCATCCCACGTACTATATAGAAAGATACAAATATGTTGCACCAAAGGGCTGAAATGGGCCTGATATTGTATATAATGCTTTGCTTTATTTTCAGATTATTATAACAATACTTAGTGGTGTTCCTGGATCTCATCAGGAACAGATGTGTGATGTCTTGTCTAATCTATCTAAGGAACAAAATAGGTAATCATACAATTCTCGTACTCATATCTAGCTGTTCTAAGAATTTCTGGTATACCAATTTGGGCCACTTTCCATGAGATAACGACTGAATAAGGCTTTACTTTTAGAGAATTTTAACCAGATTTTTAATAAAAAATTGGCTATTTCAACAGGCACACATCCACTTTTCGTTTCTGTAGGATAACTTTAGTTAGGAATGAGATATCACAATTTAAGGTCTCTTAACCACAAATATGGCCCTTTTAGGGTTCATACTAGTTTGTGTACAAATCCTTTCTTGGTTTCATATCATTAACAGTTTTCTTGTTGCTTTGTAGATATGTAGTACTGAAGCAAACATTGGATAGTGTTCAGCAGTTTAATCCTTTGGACATCCAAGCTAAACTGAAAGCAACATTAAATGTACACAGACGACGGAAACAAAGTCAGGGAGACAATAGTATGAGGAATACTAGAGTACTGTATGTGATTCCAGGGTAAATATATCTCATACATGTACAATTATACTAGAACATAGCTAAGGTTAAGATATACAGGCCTATGATTTATTCTTCTTTTCGCTTACTTTCTTCCTTTTTTCATAAAATCTTTGAAATAATGGTTTGAAATAATGATTTTGACCTACTCAAAAAGGAGTTTTTGCAAGACTGATGCGGTAGGGGTATTGTATTTCAACATTTTGTGCTTTTGCAGCAACCACAGGCCTGAAATTGAAACAAGAAATGCTGTGTTATATTTCATAATAATGTTATCCTCACATCAAAGATGTAGTGCTATATAGCTTAGCACATGACTCTATGTGTGGCAGTTGATCAACTCAAAACAACTATTTGATAGCAGTATCATTGCTATACAAAGAAAGACACTTGAGTTTGCATTTTTGGTGCCAGAAATTGAGACTTGCTGAGGTTTGGGGTCTTATCTAGTTCAGTTTCATGTTGGACATTTTGCTGTGTGCTTGTAGTCTGTACTGTTTGGGCTTTCATTGTTATTTCTGTTGTGTACTACTCTTTACTGTCCAATACATCATGATGTTGTTGATGTTTTCAGGTACACAGATATAGTGAATGTGATTAATGCTGTAGTTAGTCACCCGGACCCTGATGTTAGATCACATTGTCTTATAGGTATGTACTCCTCTTATATGTTAAACTTACACGTAACCAGGACAACCTTTCTAATCACTGCCTTCACGAATGGAAGAGCAGAGTGGTAGAGAGAAGTAGCGGATGCTCTACTGATTGGTTAGTTAGGGTATGATCCAAGACGGAGTAACAAATACAAAATTAAAAAATGGTACCAGAAGTTTGCTTGTTAGACACCCAGCATAAACAGGAAACTGGTATCTCTAACCCTTGTGGGATAAGATAACATCAGGAACAAAATGTTGATAGAAATTGATGGATGTTGTTTCACAATCAACAATGTGCTTTGACACATAGGATATAATTATACTGCGTTGCATATGTGAGTTGGTTTGTCTGTTGGTAGACTGAACTGTTCCTGATTGATGTCTAGTGATAGCTTTAGCTTGGTGACGTCCAACCTGCAAATTCTGTGGTCCAAGGTAGAAATAAAACACAAACATATGTTACTAAGTAATACAACTTGGTCTCATCCTTTTAAAGGATCCTATGGATTTTAATGTCATTTGAAGCATATCTACACATCTATAATCCACATCGATCTTAATGATGGCATTTATATTACTACCAGTATAGATTCTGGTATAATTAATATGTATAATAATGATCAACTAAATATTTATATTACAGGATCTGTGACAGCATGTGTTGACCCTTTGAATGTTTTTATGGAACATAAGTAAGATTTTGTTTCAGTTACCACCATTTTACTACACAATTGCACTTGCAAAATAAGTCATTTGGCATATCCAGTTTTCTTTCCTTTAATTAATTATCAATCAGTACTGTATGTATAACTTCTCCATATTAGCTCACAATTATTGCTAATGTCATAGTTGAACATAAGCATGGTTTGGGATTCAAATATTGTATTGCCGATATTAGTCATTGTCATTCTTGTTATTTTTTGAAGGAATATTGTAATGGTTAAAAGTGAATTGATTCTCACTTTCAGATATACATTCCCATATTTGTTGAATGCATGTTCTCAAGGTTGGGTCAATCAGATAGTGATGACATCATCAACTACTTTAATGGTAAGCTTATTTTGATACCCATGCATCTACTGATGCAATAGGCATATAGTAATTTGTCTTACTTGTTAGCTTAGCAAGTTTTTATGGACAATGCTTCCATTGGGGCATAAATATTTATTGAATGCAGTTTTATTGCCTTCTAGAATCCAATTCTGTTTAATTTTGTGTTTTGGTGTAAGAAAACAGTGTACATGTCTTCTGTGTTTGTTTATTTATGTCAAAAAGGAAAATCCCCCTAATTTGATAATTGACTGTTTTTTCTCAACCATAATCCTTGCTGAAGAATTGACACGATGCCAAATATTTTCTTATTATGCATATTGAAGATTTTAAAAAATTGACCATGTATTTACATATCCAATAGATTCGCTTGAAAATCTTTGATAAAAACCTTTGCCAAACAAAATGAATGGGTGGAGCATTTTCTATGCTTCTCACTGGTAAATTACTAAATAAATGTTCTTTTTGTTTGTTATAAGAATGAAGAGTTAGAAGATATTCAGCACATGCTTAGATCAGTGAACAGTGATGTGTCCTTTCTGTTAGCAGAACAAGGCAATGTATCCAGGTAATGTTACACTTTCACTCAGCTCTGTTATCCCCCGCCGAGGCTAAGGGGATATGGTAATGGTAAACGTCAGTCCGTCCATCAGTCTGAGTTTCTGTGTGCTCCTCCTCCTACATTTCTTGAGGGATTTTGAGAAACTGTCACAAAAAAACAAATATGAGGACCTACTGCCCATATTGTTAGAATTGTTTTTATGAGACCATATTTATCCAGTTTCAAATTATATCTGCACAATTGTAAAATTTGGCAGAACAATTCTAGAATGTGTGGACATACGGTACATGTAGTTGAAATTCCCAAGGCAATTCTAGGATTGTACCTTTTCCTTGAATTGCGTAGAATTAACATAGAATCCCTTGTATATTTTGACTGATTATTCAATGTTACAGGAGTATGGATCTAGATGCTATCCTCAGTGAGAACAGTTTCCAGCATGCAGACAAGGTTCGTGCCAGGTATTTATTGTGTCCTGGATGGAGACAGGGACATAATCTCTCCAAATCAACCGTACTGAATTCCATACAACTCAAGTTTACTCTACCTCTAGATCGACAAAAATTGGTCTCAAAGTTACGAGGTATGCACTTGGTTTACATTTTGTATTTTAGTATTATTTTGTTTATTAGCTTGTTTACTGTGAACATATTTATAATTATGTGGTCTGCATTTCGTGAACTTGGGTAAGTCATGCCTGACTGCATGTTTCCATATATGTTTATACATGTATCGTATCGTTGTCATCTAGACTTGCTTAAATCCAAACATGTACAGCAACTACATTAGTTTACCAAACATAGGCCTACGGTTGGCCGTAGGCCAATTATGTAGCGTGTCCAAATAAAGTGTACCTATGCCCAATGTAACGTCTTTATAGCTCCAACGTGACGTCATTTTGGATCCAACGTGATGTCTTGTTTATATGGATAACATACTGCGCGCCTGTTCAGCGGGTCGATTATGAGATTGTGGATTACATTGCTATTTGATTCTTTAGTATTAAAACTAAATCCGCAAAATAGGCAATGCCTAAGTTTATATTAAACCATGCTCATAAATTATGATTAATCCACCTATGTGGAAATGTTCTCATTAGTGTGAGTCAATTATAAATTATTCCAATACAAAATTTGACAGGCTGATTTGTTTGCAATTTAACATACATTTACATTAATTTTAATTTCAGGAACTAAAACAACATTGTCAAGTCACCCATTTGCTGGAAACATCTACAATATTCAAGGAAAAGTGAAATTTATTGGTAAAACATGTTTTTTGTCTTCTTTAGACTGTGTAACTTCAATTATTGCTGAAGTGTTATGCCAAATTTCAAGTTTATTAGCTCGACTTTTTCGAAGAAAAGGGTTGAGCTATTGTCATGACGGCTTTCGTGTGCGTTAGTAAATTTTATAGTCAAGAGCCATTTTTTCAAAGACTATCAGAGGTATCCACTTTAAACTTAGCATAGTTATTCACTTTCACAAAAGGAGTCCATACTGACAAGACTGATGGCCTTGTAACCTATAACTATTGAGTTATCTGCTCTTGTTACTATAAAAAATGAAGAAGTCAAGCATCCAACACTCGTAGGCGATACTCTTGTTTTACAGTATTTTGGTTTCTGTACTTAATTAATGGGGCTATATTTACAACATTTTAAGATTGAAACTCAAGATTAAAGACTTGAAATGTATAATTTCTTGTTGCTGCCAAATTGTTTTAAATGTACAGATGATAATGTCAATTGGTGTCAGTACCTTTCTGAACATAATATCAATTATGCCCCTATCAATCGAAAGAAGATTTTACTATCATTGCACAACACAATTGGTTATTTGGATTAAACTAGCGTGAGTTCGTCATTCAAAAACAGAATTTACCTTTAACGTCAGCACTCCACTCGACTCGCCGTTATTTTTTAATTTTATTTCCGATAAATATTTTTCGAATCACCGGTAGATCTACATTTCCATTTGAGAACCGATATCAGTTTATTCTCTTATTCTTCATGCTTTTTATATGCGGAATTCGATTCAATATGTTTCAACAAACAACTCTGCAGTTAATTTCAATCACTGTTCGCTAATTAAATAATCCATGTTCACATTTGTGTTTGTTTATTGAATTATTCCCGCGGCTGTCGTAACGCGCTTTCTGATTTGACAATAGCGGGAATCACGCTAGTGACGAAATAGAGCTATTTTTAGATTTGCCAACGATACAAGGGGTGTTGTATCAGAGTATAGTCTAGGGACTCGACTATACACTGATTCATGAGAATGTGTTTTAAAAGTAATTTATTTTAAGGTTTTTTACCAAGTCTTAAGTGCCAGACTTTTAAAACTTCATGTGAATAAAGCCCCCATGTTGCATGATTTCCAAGATGGTGACAGGCGTTGTATAATTTGTATTGTTCAGTACTTATGAACATGTTTTCTTTCTACATTAGGTTCAAATGTGACTGAACCAATGGAAATAAAGTATACAGCAATGAGTGGTACTATTGTTATACAAGGGTACAATGAAACTGCCCGAGAGAAGACGCACAATCCTGGAAACTTTATGACATTTACTGGATATGATCTCACACAAACAAAACTGAAAGACTGGCTCAGAGACTGTGCTCCAAAGGTAAGATGCTTGCATTGGGGTCATCTGGTTTGAAATAAACTACATTCACTGATTCATGTTCTCAGAAAGGTGCTTAATGTCAGGGTCAAATATTACGAAAACCTTGTGCATGCAATAGAGGCTGTATTTTCTTTTGATTTTAATGATTCTTGTATTATAACTAGTAGTCAGAAATTGAATACTAGTAATATGATTACTAAGGTTACCATAAACTATTATGACAGGTGAGCAACAAAGAGCCCTTTGGGTCTTCTTTTTCTATGTACTCATAGTTTCCATTACAAATAGGCATCAAATAATAACTTACCTTGCTTTTATTACTTCACAGAAGCCAGAGAAGAAGACGTTGCTGTTGAGGAGAGATTTAAAACGAGACATAATCAACAAGATTCATGTAGGTTCATTTATTGTGTGAATCACATATGTTTCATTGAATGAAAGATAAACATGGACGTATCATGTTCATTTGGGAAGTATTTGGGCTTCAGTTTTATGCACAACCAGCTAATTGATGAATCTAACATTGACAAAAGGGACAATGGTTAGTGTCTGTAAAAATTGGACTATAAGAAGTCCTTTATACACCACCAAACAAATAGACCTTCTCCGGATTTCCACTAATCTGTAGGTACAAATGAAGTTTTACCGTTATAACACTTTTGACGCATGAATATTCATATCTGGACAATAGAGTTGGTGTCAGTTGTTTTTGCATATGAATACAAAACCCGTCTAACTAGGCCAGATTTGTTTGTACCTACACGTAAATTAAGGGGAAAACCACATTGCACAGAGTTCCGGATATCAACTATTCACATTGCATAAAGCTAATAATATATTACTAAAAAAAGTGAATGTCAAAGCCAGTACAGAGTATGGGTTGTGCTTTAATTGTTTCAAACCAACAAATTTAAGACACAAAAATTGCCATTTATTCAAAACTTTGAATACAATATTTATGAAGCTGAATGATGTATAGTATAAGTACCATGTTTGTAATTTGATACCATTTTGATCTTTCAGAAAGAACACCATCTTGATACGTTACCAGAAGGTTGGTTTTACAATGGTACACAGTATGTGAGCTTCGATGGTACCAAACAGAACAATCATCCTAGTATCCTTTATACAATAAAGTCCACTTTCTGATTGGAATTTTATATATGTTAGGAACTTAGAATCCCATTGTTGTGGAGATTAACTCTTGACCGACACAATCCCCGAAATAGGAGTGAATATTTAAGAAATAAACTATAAGAACATGTCGTATATTGGCCGATAGACAATGGTATGTTTTGCTATTTGTCTATATAGGAAAACTCGCCAGTCATGTTTAAGAATTTTCAATAACCAAGGAAGCCGTCATCTAGAGTTATTTGATGCTTGGTAGAATCAGTCCTTCAAAATTTGAACATCGACAGTTTCCTCCACATGTTGAAAACTTATCTGTTCCTTGTTGAAGGGTATGTTAATACTGACTAGAATAAGTACACTGTAAGAAAATGGTTCGGATGGATTGGCCATCATATACAGGGTGTCCCAATAAAACGGGGACCTAGAATAAACAATTATAACTTTTTTCTCAATTATAGCTATCACACTATTAATATGTCAAAACAATAAGGGAAGAACACATGTATAATTGATTGTTGAGAAACGGCATTACGTCAGAATAAATAAACAAAGATTTAACGTAAGTTGTAATAATTTGGTTTGCAATAGAAATAATCGGTCTAAAATAAATAATAAGAATATCAGCAAACAATTATTTATACGCCCCGGCATCCACTGATGTGGAGGCATATAGTGATGCACTTATCCTTTTGTTTGTTACAAAGTGTTGAATCAAGGATTTGATCTAAATGGAACTCATGACGGATCCTATATGTCTCCAAGTAGTAATTTAGTACATGTCCATAAAATATTGGTGCAGAAATTGTTTCCTTAACACATGATTTAGGTCTGGAAGGATTTGTGGAAGCATACTTGAGTGAAATGAATGAAAAGACTATCGAATACAACGCACAGGTGGAGGAGCTAGTGGCCAGTTATCAAGATCTGTTCTCATGAACATCAGAAGAAACACCTGAACGAGTGACAATAAACAAGGGAGACAATTAAACTGTTTTGGTGGAATCCATTTCCCATCTGTTTTATCGAATGATGTAAAGGTGTATTGCCAGTACTCATTTCATGCATAATGGATATTATCAACGTATTGTACAACCACATTAACCTGATTCTCAACTTTCTTGCATGAATATATTACAAGTTTCTTGTGTGTAATATAAAAGTTTTACCAGAGATTTAGATGAGTATTTATAGTACACCTCTAACCATTTGCAATATTCTCCACTTATAAGATAAAAATACAAAAACTGTAAGATTACTTGAAACATAGTTATATCAGGTTTGAAAGGTTGTTTGCCCCGTATACATCTGAGTAATGACTTTGTGATTTTAAACTGTAGATACAAATGTATACGATTAAGGCGTGGGTGGACATACAGTGATGAATATGTTACAGATCAATTTTCAACATTTTATGTGGAGCTTTCTATGTAAAATACTACTAAAATACAGCTACATACTGCTGGACACCTTCATACACTGAGTATTTAGGGCTTTACATGTCAGAAGGCACACATTTTCTGTACTGTTTGTACTTTTTTGTTACTTTTCTTTAATACTAAATGTAATTGAAGTACAATATAATTGTTGATATTTTTGCTTTGGAATGATAACTAAACCGTTATTAACCCTGTATAAATATCTAACTTCTTATCTACAGTATTCTATTGTGTACATCCTTTCCATACTAGTTCTTTTGGAAATTTGTAATTTACATGGTGCATGAAACTGTGTTTTTATGTTTTAAATAAACTTGTTGTTGTATGCTGAACAGGGCCTTTATTTGACCATCAGCTTTCTGCTGAAATATGGAGTGCCTCCATGGGTAGTCAGATTAGACACCCAGAGCACTTAACCACTAAAGAATAAAGGGTTAACTGTTTGGGAGTTAAATTAGTCATTGTTCATACAATGTTCACCATAGGTTTTATAGTGTTACAGATTTGTACTATGTTAGGTTAGTACTGTGGGGTCACATGGGCGACCCTTTAAGGGTCATTTAGTAGTGTAGGCCTAATGGATTATGTGCTGTAAGTGCTACATTGTACATGTTTAACATACGGTGCTGATGCTTGTACAATACTGTAAAATTATTCATTTTCAGTGGTAATATATATACTTTTTATGCCCCCGTATCGATAGATCAGGAGGCATATAGTGATTCACCTGTCCGTTTGTCCATCCGTTCGTCCGTCCACTCTGGTTAACCCAAATTTACCGTTTCTGCTAGCATTAATATGGCTTGCTACAAAGCTTTCAAACTTGCATGGATGTTGTATATGACCACTCTCCACACGCCTGTTTCACCTGACTCCATTTTGACCTTCACCTTGACCTAATTTTGGACTTAGACTTATTGAAATGGCATCCATGGGGGCATAAGCGTTTATTGAACGCAGTCTTGTTTAAAAGTAAATTCACATTGACGAACATTTGTGGATTATAAAATATGCATGAGCAAAATGCTGTCCTTTGTGTGGAAGGTGGACTATTTATGGGGATTTGATTTGGTTGTAATGTTCAACCATAAAATAAACCAAAAATTGACACCCAGGAAAAATGATGATTTTTACAGTATAAGCTATTGACATAAGTTAATGATTCATTTATGATTGTTGATAAATGTAGTGTTTGTGTGTGTACATGTATTTATTGTATGTTTTATATTTGTTAAGTTATATTCTCGCATTCTTATTTATTTATTCTTTTACTGATTGCATTCCGATACATATAGTTGCATTCCGATACATATAGTTGCATTCCGATACATATAGTTGCATTCCAATACATATAGTTGCATTCCGATACATATAGTTGCATTCCGATACATATAGTTGCATTCCAATACAAATAGTTGCATTCCAATACATATAGTTGCATTCCAATACATATAGTTGCATTCAAATACATATAGTTGCATTCCAATACATATAGTTGCATTCCAATACATATAGTTGCATTCCAATACATATGGTATTACTTTGTACATTCCTTATACAAGCATAATTGTACTGAACTGTTTATAATGGCCGAGTGCTGAATAAATATCATATCTATTCAGGATCAGATTTGATTACTTGTGATCACCTTTTTCTCCATCTGTCAGTCACTAGAAGTCAGTTTTGGCCTAATCATTATGAAACTTGGCTACAATGATCATCTCAACAAAATCTAGGTTACTAGATCAATCATAGAAAACCTAGTGTAGTCACTAGACATTACAATTTTGGCATGGTCTTTATGAAAATTGGTCACAATGATCATCTCAACAAAATCTAGATTAAGTTTGAGATAAGGACATCCAGGGTCAAAATCCAGGTCACTTAATTGTTAGAAGTTGTAAGTATTTTTTTTCCATCACTATTTCACAGTGAGCGACCTAAGGCCCTCTTGTTGTTATTCCACATAAATGAGTAGCATTAGGGCTCCATACCACACAGGGTATGCTGACAATGACATGTCAAAATACAAGCATCATTCTCATGGGCACAAATACTTCACAATGCTCTTTGTATCAGTTCAGTATACTGACAATTTGGCAGTAGAACAAACAGCGTTATTGTACTGAGAAATGATTGTATCAATATATTCTGTGATTGCTCACGTAGTTTGTGCTTTTGATGTTATGTGATATGTCTTATATTGATATCCGTCCAGATAATTATTTGGTTATTGTAGGAATGCCTATATGTGGGTACAGTAACAGATGTTGATTTTATTCCAAAACATGTTCATGAATCTGTTTGTTTTCTTGTGTGAATACTCTTTTATTTTATAATACCATATACTGTATGTCGCTGGCTTAAAATGAGGTTGTAATTACTACTTACCCCCTTATAAGACTGATACATATTTGAAATCTACATCACAAGCCTATTTTCATGAAAATTGAAACTTGTCATGTTAATTTGCTGTCCAATTGTTTTCTCTGTTTATGAAGAAGCTGCTGGTTCCTCGTAGGAAACACTTCATAAAAAAGGGATTCAGTGAATCTGCAGCTTTATGGAAACAACCCTAAACCCCAATAAGCAACACTACAATAAATATCACTTTTGCTCTAGTACTTTATTCATGATGATGATTTTTTTAAAGGCGATATAGTTCCCTGTAAGCGTCTAATCTAGACAATTCTCACTTTTTCATATATCAATGTTGCAGGTTGGTTGTCTTTTACAATATTTTCATAGATCTGGTGCATTAGATTAGCAGAATGTATAACTTTATGTTTGTATTGATATGCTAAGCTTTGTTCATGTTATATGTTGCTCAGTATTAAATTGATTTTCCAATTTGTCTTGTATGTGCATTTTTATATACACCATATTGACCTCTATATTAATTGGACTGACATATTGTTGTTTAAGGGGTATAAAAATAATAAAAAGAAATGATCAAACTAGAAATTCTCCAAATGGCACAGATGACCCCACTCGCCATTAGGTCATGTCAAGGGCCGTATCTAAATAATGCATGCAAAGTTTGAATACTGTAGCTCAAATATTTATGAGATTTGAGCAACACAAGCAAAGTTTCATTTTGCAAAGGGCCGTAACTCTGCTAACAATAGTCAAATCTGAATCAAAATATGTAGGTGCGCAAGTTCACACAAAGTAAGAAGACTGTAGCATCATCAAACGCTGTGAAGACCAAGATCATGATAGTTTGGTGTGGTCATAATAAATGAACAAATGGATACAAGTTAAAAGATTTATATTGAAACAAATTATTGAATAATTAACGATACATAATTATATTGCAGTTATCGTCCATACATATTGCAGCTATTATCTAAACCTACCGGGTATTAAACTGATCCTATTGGTTCTGTATTAAAGCTGAATCCAGAATAGTTCATACTAATTTATTTTACACTGATTGTAAAACAAGTTTTCTGACTTCTATAAATCACTCTCGACACCTCATTCCTAATGTTATCCATAACCATTTTTGGTATCATACCTCATACTATGAAAGAAGAGAAGCCATATTCCCTCTTTAGCTGAGCGTCTGGCAAGAAAATTACTGGTACCGTCCTTATTTAGTCTTTGGTTTATGCGCTTTACAACCAGGTTTTCGAGGATGTTTTATCCAGAATACCGCTCTTACAACTTGTTGAAAGAAATGGTGATGAACTAGTATTTACAGAGAGTGAACTGTTTAACAGAGATCAAGTGGATCAGGTTATTATGTTTAATTAATGTGAATTCACAGAACATATCACAGACACAAATGTCACCCGAATACCAGTATATACACTCTCACAGTTTCACAAGTCCTTCACATGCTGCTAAGTTAAACAAGAAGTTTTCTGTAGCAGGAGGCATCTTGCGTTCTTTTAAACTTTCTAACATTATAGTACCATCTTCATCAGCCAGTGATTTTAAATTGTTTAATAATTCTTTGGTTTTGCCTGCAATTTCCTGTAAAAGAACATAATAAAGACTTTGTTAAACGAAGACCAGTGAAACATGTGAACATAGACCACTTACAAGTAGTTAGGAATCACAAGCAATACAGAAATCCCCTATTGGTTGTCAGTGTTTCTGTTGCCATGGCAACCACAATTATTGTCTGAATACAAAAAATAGACATGCATAATCTCCTTTTTGGTCCCTATAAACATACAAAGTTTCATAAACCTAGCTTGAAAACTGTTTTTAGCTATGACAGTATCCAGATTTTATTGATTGGTGGACTGAGGGACAAAGGGAAAATCTATAATCCCCTCAAGTTAAACAAGAGGGCCATGATGGCCCTATATCGCTCACCTGATTATAAATGAAGCCCTGCACAATTTAGACTAACAAAGGTAGAGCGTAAATATAGAAACTGGTGACCCCCGGGGCGGGGTCAATTTTGACCTCAGGGGCATAATTTGAACAATCTTGGTAGGGGACCACTAGATGATGCTACATACCATATATCAAAGCTCTAGGCATTGTAGTTATAGAGAAGAAGATTTTTATATGTTTTCCCTATATAAGTCTATGTAAAACGGTGACCCCCGGGGCGGGGCCAATTTTGACCTCAGGGGCATAATATGAACAATCTTTGTATAGGACCACTAGATGATGCTACATACCAAATATCAAAGCTCTAGGCATCGTAGTTTTAGAGAAGAAGATTTTTATATGTTTTCCCTATATAAGTCTATGTAAAACGGTAACCCCCGGGGCGGGGCCAATTTTGACCTCAGGGGCATAATATGAACAATCTTGGTAGGGGACCACTAGATGATGCTACATACCAAATATCAAAGCTCTAGGCATTGTAGTTTTAGAGAAGAAGATTTTTATATGTTTTCCCTATATAAGTCTATGTAAAACGGTGACCCCCGGGGCGGGGCCAATTTTGACCCCAGGGGCATAATATGAACAATCTTGGTAGGGGACCACTAGATGATGCTACATATCAAATATCAAAGCTCTAGGCATTGTAGTTTTAGAGAAGTAGATTTTTATATGTTTTCCCTATATAAGTCTATGTAAAACGGTGACCCCCGGGGCGGGGCCAATTGTGACCCCAGGGGCATAATTTGAACAATCTTGGTAGGGGACCACTAGATGATGCTACATACCAAATATCAAAGCTGTAGGCATTGTAGTTTTAGAGAAGAAGATTTTTATATGTTTTCCCTATATAAGTCTATGTAAAACGATTAGTAAGGTTGCATAAGACTATAATTACAGCTTAATAATTGTTTAATAGTTTGTAAACATACAATCACTGTAAACGATGATAACCCTAATATCCACATATTGCATTTAATTTAAATTAAAGCCTCAAAGCTGCTAACAAGTACACATTTCGTAGTTCTACAACTAAAATATAGTAAGAGAGACAACTCTTACATGATCACAACCAGTATAATATTACAGAGTACACTCCCTTTGATGAATTGAAAAACAAGGTTTTTCTATTACTTGACCTAGTAGCCTAATTTTTGACCTCAGATGACCCAATATCGAACTTGACCTAGATTTTGTTAAGATGATCATTGTGACCAAGTTTCATAAAGATTAGGCCAAAATTGTGACCGCTAGAGAGGACACAACCCAATTGTTGACAGACGGACGGACGGACGGACGACGGACGAAGAGTGATCACAAAAGCTCACTCTGTCACTTTGTGACAGGTGAGCTAAAAACGGGTAGGGGACTAAAAACCAGTGTCAAAGACCACCAATTTGATTTTCCATATATTTCTTATGAAACCTGTGATCATTAAGATCACTGGTCAACAAAGGAATTACAATTATACTCCTGAGCATAAAGCACGGGACTTATACAGGTGCCTTGTTTACATTTTTGTAACACTTGTTATGTCACAACGTTAACTTCTACAGTAATTTGTCAATATTACAGAAATTGCAATGATAAATGAACACTAGAAGCGTTTTTGACACAAAACATCTGTCTCCCACCAAGAACTATCAAACTAGCAATGCTCACCTGACCTAAAATTCCTGGCAATATTCACGACTAGGCTTAGTACAAACTATTAATATAATCTGATCAGCAGTAAGGAGAATAGGCCTTGTGATACCAATCACAAGCAGACAGACATCAAGCATAAAAGCAATGCCTGGTTATTAATTTTGGACTGAAACTTACAAAGGATAAACATCAACATGCAACTGATTCTTATGTACATGTATACTTTGAAAGCTCTCTAATGCTATTACTATAGCAACCCAAAGGATGACCAGGGCAAATCAAATTGTATATTAATTTTAGATACCCTATCATACATACCTTAATGATTTGTTGTTGAGAGACGTCACTCTCCTCAGTCAGTTTCACCAAAAACATAGCAATATCTTTGTGTAGTTTACCCATAGCCAGAGTCTCTGTTAAACAGTGATTAAATTAAATATAATGAACAAGCAAGTGAAGAAATGCAAGCTAATCACAAGCCAAGCAATAATACTAAGATGACAAGTCCACTCAGGTTGAAACTAGAATTGTGTCCATTACAGCACATATCATTTAGGGGTGCCTCCATAGCTCAGTGGTTAGTGTGCTTGCCGTCTTATCTGGCGACCCAGGTTTAAATCAAGCTGCAGGTACATATATATGCCTGCCATGTTTCA
Source organism: Spisula subtruncata (assembly GCA_963678985.1). Lineage (NCBI taxonomy): Eukaryota > Metazoa > Mollusca > Bivalvia > Venerida > Mactridae > Spisula > Spisula subtruncata. Next base: position 33,240,670 of record OY787666.1, on the reverse strand, counting down.
GTAGAAATAAAGCAAATAAAGGCTATGCTCAGGATAATTCAATAGTGGTAAAAAGTAAAAGCAACAAAGGGCCAAAACACTGGTGGAAATTGATGCAGTGAAAATTTCAACCTTTACGGTCATTTTATCATTGGGGTTGTTCATCTATAATGTTTAAGGAAACTCTGCCGAACAATTTACCGGGTACTGACCACAACTACAAGTGTTTTGACAGCAATACATGAAAGACAACAGTTTGTAACTAGAAGGATACAGAAATGAACAGTGCCCACCAAAAATATGGATACAGAGAGTTTTCCCCCATTTACTTGCCTGTATAACACTACTTGCAGAACAGAGAAGCAACAATGTTTTTGAAGACCAGGAATATTTTTTTTTATTTAGTGTAAAGACAATACATTGACTGGTACCCTAGATGGAAAATATTAAGTTTCTTTGCCAGCTTTGAACGACAACATGATCATATAACATGGCAAATTCAGCCCCTTGAACCCCATAGTTTATTTTTAAATCAGAAAATGTTCATCTTTCTATCTGTCACATTTTTTACTCCTTCATTAACTGTTTTTCAGAAATTGCAAACATTGTTTCCGTCTGACAAAAGATATGGAATATTAAACCAATTATAATTCTGTATCTGTCAAAAAGTGTATCCATATTTTTGGTGGGCACTGTATATGCCTCCTATAAAGAGACTTAACAAAATCAATATGTCTATACAATATCTGTGAGACATGATATTTACCTTTAGCATGAGAGGCTACAGTGACCTGGGAAGAAACACCATTCACAAACACATCATACAAATCACTCCTGTAATGTACATAGGTCAAAGTAAGAAAGTTTGAAAATCTTGAACATTTATACATTTTATATGGAAAGTAAAGAACATGAGAGCTTTTAGGCATTCAAGCAAATCATTAAATCCGATGCATGTTGAACTGTATAGGAACATGTTGATGGACTGGACCCTCCAATGGTAGTGCAATTGCTAGCCCCTCCATGCAAACCATACCTCAAAAATCTGGAAAGCAGTTAAAACATATGCAATTGACTGAGTTTGGCTATTTCATATCATGTCATCACTATTTTGCGTGTGTATTTTTCACATTAACCCCTCAAATAGAGACTTTTTTAGAGATTGTATAAATTCATCCCAATGTTATTGTGGACATTGACAGGACTGAGTTTTATCAATTTCCGTCAAGAAATAAAAAATTTGCTACATCCTCCAAGGTGCCCTGAGTATCTTTTTAGATCTAGTATATATACTGGATACAATGTGACAACCAATGTTTTAACTTTCAATAAAATCAAAGGGTAGTAACTCAGTGAAATTAATCCGAGCAAAAACTATGCAATACATGGATGACTGACATAGTGCATACCTGGACTCAATGGTAGCGTCAGTAAAGCCTGCTACGTAATGGTTATTGGATTTTAATTGTTCTATCTCTTCTTCGATTATCTCAACAAATGGAAATACGATGTTCCAATTCTGTCGATGCCAAACAAACGCTGGTAATGACCTGAAAATAAACTTTATAATTATATGTATTGTACAAGGTAATTTTCGAAGAGCAAAATGCTTTTGGGGTGGCAAATTTGGTAATTGTATATAGGTTGTTGCTCTATAGAGATTAAATTTATTTTAAATATCAGCTTCTAGAAAGTTTGAAGGTGTTGTTACAGAGAGGTTGTTGCTCTATTGTGGCCTGCACTAGACAGGTTGAACTGTATATATATTACAGGATAGAAATAAATAGTAAAATTTAAGAAAATAGTAATAAGATATCATGATGACAATTTAACAAACACTTTAGCTTTAACATTACTTATTTGATCTGTGATGTTTTTATTTTATGTTACATGAAACACGGTATGAATCGTGTTACACTACTTCTCAGTTCCGTCAGAGAATTATTCTGTTTTTATATAGCTCTGACGGAACTCGAAACTGATGTAATGCTCGGCCGGAACTCAAATGTCATGTATCCTGAGTTCCGTCAGAGCGTTACGTCAGTTTTCAGTTCCGTCAGAGCCATATGAAAATAGAACAATCCTCTGACGGAACTGAAAAGCAGTGTAACACGATTCATACCGTGTGAAATATCTTGCCAAAATTCTTACAATATACAAAGAACAATACCTGGTGAATTGTAGTACATCTTTAATTGAGTGTGGAGGAAAATATACAGCTATTCTTTTCTTCAATAACAATGCTGTGTAAATAAGTATAGACTCCACACCAAACATTTCAATAATACCTGAAAAACACATTTGTACACAAATTTATGATAGAACTTAAGAATTGCTATAAAAACAAGAAAAGGATTTTTACACAGAAATTATATTCTCCCACAAAGGGCCATATCTCTGGAAATATTCACAAAATTAAATATGTATTCCTGACAATATGTCAACAAGCACATACAAACTTTGTAGCATCCATCCATCGAGACAGTAAGTGCAAAATTAATATGTCTTCCACCACTAGTCTATTTATTAAAGTGAGAGACAAAAAATAGACCTTCGTTGATTAAATGTGTCAAGGACAAAAGAAATTGATTATGATGAAGTTCTGGTAACATGTCTAAATATTAGGGTAGGTAAATAGGAAAAGCATATTGTTTTTCAGAATTCTTGTATTGATTTTATACCCTGAAAGACCTTGAATTTGAGGTAACTTAAAAAAATTCAGAGTGGGGACAAAAATATTATGGATATGGCTACCAAAACCATAATTATATCATTTGTTTTGCCCCAAGACAACAAAGTAACCAGAACATTACCTGCCAAATCTGAATTTGCATAAGCATGTTTAATCTGATAATCCTGAGTTGAGAACTTCCCATTTTCATCAGTGGAATATTTCCCTTTGGTAACCACCGCTAGATAAACTTCCAGCATTGATGTGGGTGTTCCTGTCTTGCAATATTGCTGGCATAAAATTTGGCACAACGTAAGATATTTTTCAGGGTTGAAATCTTTGGCGAGTAAAATTAAAGAGAATGCTTTCACCTGAAACAGGAAAAATATAAAACTCATTTTGAATACTGAAACAAACTATAGCTGTCGCCATTCGGCAGACTAATATGCCACCACTGGAAAGGGCCATATATCTGGCAAAAATAATCTCAGCACTGATTCCTTCCTTCATTCACATCTACATGTAAAGGTTGTTAATGTGTGAAAGTTTGAAGAAAATCCCGCAAAAACTGTAGGAGTTGCATTCACAAGAATCTGTCTACAAGCTGCAAACAGTATATCGCTTACAAGTACAACTTCTGTTGTGCGCGGGTATAAAAACAAAAGATACATGGCGGCCCTGCTTTAGAAGACCAGATATAATTAACATTATCAAGATTGTATCTTTAAGATAGTCAATATTTGATACAGAAAAATCAGTTGATTAGATATTGATTCTAAATTTAGTAAAAGCTTTCTTCTTCCATATTGTCTAGATAAGTTTAAGTTAATTTTATTATATTTTTTGTTAACTCATAACTGAGGAATTTGAATACATGTGCAGCTCCATGTGGGAACCAGGGGACCAGAACCCCCTGAAATTTGGGACAATTTTGAAATTTTAATAATGGTTAGAGAAAAATAGCATGTCAAAATATGATTTTTTTTACGCTTCATCTAATAATTAAACATCAACACATGCCTAGTTGTGTATATATAAGCCTATATTACATTGACACTTACCTTTGGTAAACTAGCAATACTGTCCACATTTTTGGTGTAGATATAATACCATTGGCGATCCAGCTGACTGAACATAAACTCAATAAAATGTTCATTTGCTGGAGACAAACAAGATTTTCTCATGTATAACTGCCTCTGATTCTCGGTAACATTTGGGTAAGACCAAGTCCACAACACATCATCATTTGTATCTTTTTCTGAAAAATTTAGTTTATAATACAAATTGGTTAAGGTAGATTTATGCAGAACAAGTTCTACAACTGTGCACAGGAATGGAGTTAATAACTCTCGACTTCTCATTTCTGATCCATGGTATTTATACTACATTGTATATAGTTAACTATCAATTGCCATATATAAGTTTGAGTTTATGAGAGAAGAGAAGCCAGATTTCCCTGTTTTCCTTAGGTATCATTGCTGGAACCATTTGATAAGATGGGGCCTTGGATCAAACCCTGGACATCTTTTACTTTGCTGTAATTCATGTTGAGCATCAAGCAAAGGAAACACTGTCTAGGGATGTCAACTTGACCAAATTAAAATTCAGGAAAATCTTTCAGGTCAGATTATTACTATAACTACAATTCTTAAAATATTTTCATCAAAAAGCTTTTATTTTGCCCAGAAGTCACTGCTATTTCAAAAATGATAAATCTGAATAAATCAGGAAAATTGACACCCCTGACTGCTACAACATTTCAGTATATATGATCCGTTCTCCAGGAAAACCGGGCTTATTGACAAAATTGCGAAAATGTTGATAATTATATGGTTAGAAAGAAGAGACTCTTGTGAACATTTTCAGAAAATGTGAACAAATTATTCCATAAACTTAGAAAGTTAAAGACTTTTTAAACCAACCACTACCGCCTACTTTATGAGTGACGTCGCGAACTTCATTATCTATGTTTTTGACGGAACGTAACGTGACATTTCAATGATCCGGTATCTGATACATTTTTCACGTAAACTTTTAAAATTGTGGCAAATTTTATAATCATATTTTTATTTTAATAAAACGTGTTCAGTTTGTGAGTATTTACTTCCAGAGAAAAATAGCAAGTGTTTATAGCCACTTAACCCTTGTTTTCCTTGATATGAGTTCTTTTTAGGAATTGATCACCATAGCAACAACAGACTTTATTTTAACACAATCTTATAGAAAACTTGAAGCTAATGGATAGTACTATTCTATTCAATTACTTAAATATGAAAACAAAATACACGATTTTTTCTCATTTTAGACATTTTTTTTATTACAATGCAATGTTATTAAGCCCGGTTTTCCTGGAGAACGGTTCATATAGTTTGTATTCTGTTCCTGAACCATTCTCATCTTCTGTGTGGCACATCAACATGATGCTGTATACATGTCTACATTAAAAGAGATAAATGATAAACTTGCTGTTAAATTTGACATTCATTAAAATGTAAATCCTTCATTACAGGACATGGTTCCAGTACTGGTTTTTGGTTTGCGTAATAATAAGGGGACTGGAACCATGTCATGTAATGAAGTTAATAAATTTTAGTGAATGTTAGAAAAATGATTTAACATATTATCAATTATCCCTCCAAATGTTATTTGCAACCAAAAACCATAAGCAGCACAGACATATTTGTAAGATCATGATCAATTAAAGTATTTTCTAGGGACTAGATGCTGCAGAAAATTAAAATCTGCTAGTTCTGGACACCATAAATAAATGATCTTATAGGTAAAGAACCACTAAATGCCTCCGCGGACCAAGTGGTGATACACTCAAGTAGTCCTTAAAAAAACTTTGGTTTGCCTGTAAATGGAGATATTTCTTGACAAATGTGGAGTTGAATGATGAAATTGAGTTTAAATGGTTGGTAAATATGCATGTGGTGTAGTAAAACTGTAATATTTGTATTATTCCACTATTTTGTTCTTGATACCAAAGTTAAAGTAGACTAGGGTAAAACCCAGAACTCATAAATCCGGACATGCGTAAAAACGAATAGACCGTGTTTGAAGGACAAAAACTTTCTTAGAAGATACATGACCCCCCTTTTTTATTGCATTATTTTGAAGCTTAAATGCCCCTCTTTACAATGATATATGTGGTCCAGGTGGCCATAGACTAAAAAAGTTGAAAACTGGGGCCTACTATGGCCAATTTACATTGAGCTATAGAGCAAATCTATTTGGTGGTTTCTAACCTATATTGATAGGGGATTAAATAGCCAGCGAAGCTGGCTATTGAAAATACCCATACCAATAATGTCCACGTGCGTATCTTCGTCGAGGCTCTGCCGGTACTAATGCTTTCAGAAAAAGTTATTTCCGGTCAAAAATTTCAGGCAGTTTTCCGAGGTGAATGGTCCTTTGAAAATAAAAAAATAGTAATCTGTAAACGGTTGCCCCCTATCATTTTCTTTCGAATTATAACCATCTTTAAAAATATTCAATAAATAAAACAAACTATTTAAAAAAACACAGGGAAGTAAGAAATACACTACTGTACTGGATACACGGCGCCAATACAAGACGTGATGTCATGACGTCACAAATAACAGGAAATGACGTCATACCAAAAGTACGCCAAATAGACTCATGACGTTACGTTGCAATGTATAACAAATCAGTATAATATAGGTAAAACTCCAGGTTAGGGATGCATACACTTATTCCAAACATAAACCACACATACATAGCCAATCTAAAATTTTGAATAATTATTATTTCTGGTCTTAAATTTAAAGAGGAAAAGTGATCAGTTGCTGATCAATAACTATCTTTGTGTATTTTATAACATATAAATTCAACTCATATTTAGTCAGTTTCTATCTGAAACATAGCTTAGCAGATATCCAATGTGTATTTTATCCCTCATTTAGGCGGTGCCTTAGTTCATATTACTGACATTAATCTTTTAACGAAATGGAATAATCATCATCAAAGAAGCTTGACTACAAATCTGCCAGTTATACCAAAGATGTGACCTAAAAAACAGTTACATCTACAGAGCACTCCCCCAAGTAACTCAAGGTATTTGATGATGATTTCTTTAAGTCAAAATTACTTTAAATTATTGACCATCTAATCCGTTTTAATACATAGTATCCATACATACATTATACTACAACATAGTTTATCCAGAACTATTAACCAATTTACAATAAAAAATTGTGAAACGAATAATAAAATCAAAATAAACATGTCACCACCTAAGTAAGAAATCAATGCAGTGATCAACAAACCATTAAATGTCCAGTGACAATTGATAATATGCCCTAATATAGGACATGAATTGTAAATAGCTTGATGTATCCGAATACCCCTCGAGTTGCATTGGGGCGTAAATTTACCCGGAAATCGACCGATTGTACGAAAACGGTAATAGGTAGGACAATGATACTTCACCTGCATCATAATAAATAATACCGCAATGTATCCTCAAATTATGACACACCAAACATAAATAGTAAACAAGAAATAACCTACCAATTAAACCAACAGAAACCAAATTACAAAGTGCAGCCATTTTGAAATAGGTTACACACTACCAAATTATCATGGAAATAAGGCGCTATATAAATAAATTATATTTGCAATTATAACATTATTATTAGGTTATATGAGTCATTATTTTTTTTTGCAACATTGCTTGTCTTTTTGCAATATTTGTTAAACCGTAACAAAAATGTCGTAAGAAGCAATTTTTGTTGGTTGCACATAACTTGTTTATCAATGTCAGATAGATTTTTATGCATTATTCCAATCAGAAAGAACATTTCTATACCAATGAAGTAGTAAATTGTACTGTTTTGGGCTGTCCCCAGACCAGAACTCTTGTGTATATATGCTAGTAACTAACGATAGGGACCTAACTATGTTAACAAAACCGTACATGCATCAAATACACTTTTTGTCTACCTGATAATACATCCAAAGCGAAATTTAACGATAGTTTTCTTCAAAATAATTGTATTCAAATATTGTACCCAGCGTTTACGTCTTTTATGTAACATTTGAACACACATATATAATAATAACATTTCCCTGTGGTTTGGGAAAATTCTTTTACCGTCTTTGTGAAGAGCAAACCTTCCAGAATAAGCATTCATGTGTGTCGTTATGTAAATATTTTAATAAACTGGATAAAACAGAAATTTAAGGTTGGTAAGTAGAGGCGTATATTTGTATATGTCTTTACTGTAACGGGGTTGTTTCATTTCTTAAAATATGATTATATACACTGTTTGGTAAACGTTGGACACATACTGTTGTACTGTGCACAACACATGCATTACAACCTCGTAGGTCCACAGTTTATTTATTACCAACAGATTTAGTCGAAATAATTTCAGTCATGTAACGGTCCTTCCTGTAACGGGCTATTTTGTTACAGGAAGGACAGCAATTGTTACAGGATAGACATTTTTGCATTAAACTACACAATATAATAGTATGCTTTTGACAAATGTATTGTTACAATCAAATATTGCAAAATGTCTGTATCAGTTTTGAAATAAGATATCAACAAATGACAACATCAAGCTATTAGTCATGACTTTTTTGCCTGTTACATGATAGACCATATTTGTTACAGGAAATACTATTACTTGTTTAAAATGGACTCAATCCACATATTATATGTGGTACGGTATTAATCAATTAATATATTTTAGTTAATTGGTTAGAATCTTTCTCATTAGTCAAAGCTAAACGTAGAATGCATCATATACACATAAGAACGTTCAATTAATTCATTTGATGTTATGTTACAGGTGAGACTGTTATGCTTTGTGTTGTACTTTTCTGTTGCCACAATTGGCATTCACCCTAAACAATTCTCTGAATACCACAGGTTCTACCAGTGAAACCAGAGGCTAGATTGTCAGAGTAAGTGATTGTCAATGTGCTCCGACAAATATGGAGCAGAATTCACAATTTTGCATTTAGACCTTTGCGATTTCGATTTTTTAATATTCTCTAAACTTTCTTCTACATTATATAGAATTACAAATGTGTAATATTATATAGCAGAATGCACAATTGTCAACTTTAACCTTCACGATTTTCAAAATGATCAATGTACCCTAACTTTTTTGTAGATTATATATAATTAATTTTCTATGCAACTTGTTTGATGAAATTGCCCAACTATGGTTCTACTTATTGCAAAGCAGTAATAACAGCTATTACATTGTACTGTTAATGGAAATACTAAACCGGCAATGTTACTAATTGCATAACAAGTGATCTGCTGCTGACCTACTGCTAGTAAATTTTCAACACACTTACTTAGATATTGAGTGCCCCAACTGGCAAAACAGCTGTACTTGTCTTATGTGGTAATGACTTATGTTATGTTTGGCACACTGTCTGGCTAATTGCCAAAATATCGACTGACAAAGTGCTGGTCCGCCAATGATCCACTACTAAGATTCGGTCAGTATAATATCAACCCAAGTGGCAGACATGCAGCCAATAAAATGACTGATGTCTACAAGTTGTTTAAACCAAAAAGGTATGACAAAATCCGATAGGGAATATAGCACTCAACCTAACCAGCCGAGCACAGAGATCAGAAACACCACAACTACCCTGAGCAATGCCCACACAAACCCATACCAAAATGCGACCAAATGAGGCACAACAAACCCGGGCGTGACCTTGTGTAAAACACCAAGGACATTGACCTAACGTTGTGTTACCTAAAGAGGCACAACTACCACTTGACCTAGTTAAAATAATGGGCAAGGTAGGTATGGGATGGGAAATAATATTACATATTTCTAGCAACTACACAACGTGCATGCTGCTGCCCCAATACTGGCATACTGAGAATACACTGATTGACACTCAGTCGACCTATTAACTGACATACTAAATGAACATCTACAGACATAATTCCAGTTTGCTAGGAACCCATACGACTGATTTGCTGATATGTACTGAGCCACTGATTTTCAAAACAATGTGGATGCAAATGTCACTGTTGTCAAACCATGAATATTCATTTTTCTAACAAATCACAATATTTGTGATGAAACGAGTTCCTTTGTTAATAGTTATACGTCGGATTTCGTTGTGATTGATTGTAAAGACCTTGATCAGTCTTTTGAATACTTCATTCAATTATTAAAACTTAAATAAATGGCAATAGCGTAATGCTGTTAAAGGTAACATTGTTTAAAACTGCATTCATTGTTGCGTATTACAGTTTTACAGTGTCTTTCATATCAAACCTAACACATACATAGCTGCGAAAAAAATTATGTTCAACAAAAAAACTGATGTGGTTTTTGCATGAAAATATTAAAAGTATTTTGAAGATACATTATCACTTTATTTAAATAAATAAAACATATCAAATAGAACCCTTCAAGTGCATTGGTTTATTTCAATGATGCAAATTGACTCTAATAGTTTTTCATTTAACATGTCATGAATTGTCTATTTTCCAGTGGTGATACACGTGGCTGTTATAGTCATTGATTGTAAGCACAACTGTGTATGCTTTACACTTAAAAATAAAATATTCATTGCCCATCATATAGTGTGTCCTTCCTGTAACATGCATGTCCCTAATGTAACGCTATGTGTTAAGTTTATTATATGTTGCTATACCAGTGATTTTGATGAGCAAAAGCTTTCTTTTATACCAATAGATCTTAACAGACACAACACAAAAGTTCTATAACGAATGGGTTAGAATTAAAAAGACCACAATAACTTAATTACAATCATATTGCATATTTTTAAAAACGTTCCTCCAAAAATGCCATATGTTTTTAACCGTTTCATATTTATTAAATACAAATGCACTTTTATGATATATGAGTCGAGTTCTTTTCAAATAACAAGAACATTTCTACCTTTGTATATTAGTTTTCAATATATTGCATGATACAAAGGCGTTACAGGAAGGACATTTCAACAGATCAAGTCAAACAAATTACAGCATCCTTGTGAAATATGGAGTATTTGATGTGGAATTTGTGTGCTATAGCATAGGTTATACATCAATACATCATTTAAACAAGAAAAAATATTAAATCTAATACTTTTTTTAAAGGAAAAATCTTCGAGCTCAAATGTTGCAAAAATAAATATTGACTCATATATTAGCATGCCAAATTATTTGATTATTTCACCAGTATTAATTTGAAAACATAATGATTATAATGCGAGGTTAAGACACATAAACAAGGAATTACATAAATATACCTCCATGACATAAATGACATTCAGAATACGACCATGCATGAACAACAGTTGAAGCCCTCGACTAATAGCAAATAGATAAACAGTGCATTTACAAATATCGCATTAGTGTCAAAGTAGGTATACAAAATTTGCGCATTTCCTACACAAGTAACATTTGCTATTGAACATAGATATATGATACGGTATATTCAGTAATATCTCTCTTAATTTTTCATCTTTTTACAAGTAACTTTGAAATAAAGGACAAATAATAAACAGTAAAGCTTTTATTAAAATCTCATTGCAATTAATGAATTGTCATATTTATTACACAAGAAACTATATTAAGGTATGATTTGCGAAGGGAAGTATAACTGCACTGACTTAAATTGAACACAGTTGTTTCCCCTGATTTGTCAAGGGAAGTAACTTTGCACTGATTTTAAATTAGTCAAACACAGTTGCTTCCCTTGAATTTCAAAGGAAAATAACTCTGCACTACAGAGTTCTCTCCCCTGATTTTGAGGGAAGTCACTCTTACCGACATTGAATAAGTTGAACACAGTCGCTTCTCCTTATTTTTTCCTCTCACCCAAAAATTTTGGAATATAACTTTTAGTTTAATGCATCAGTCAGCTGCATCCACGGCTCCCACCCTGGGGATGGGCCGGGATTTTTACTTTTACCTGGACAGCAGATGGCAAAATCTGTGGTATTTCCCCGTCCCCAGGGTATTGGTTCGGAGAAAAAATTCCAACTTTGCATGCCACTGCGGGGGAAACTGGATCATAAAAACATGTTATTTACATCACAGAAAGACAGAGTAACGTTAGTTACAATTGACCTGTAATGTACCCTTCACAAGATTTTTCTATGATTGACCTAGTTTTTGACCCCTGATGACCCAACAAATGAACTTGACCTCGATGTTGATAATCTACCGACTACACAAGGTTTGACCTAAAGACCTGGGTTTTTAGAGTTAATGCTAAATTGTGACCAAGGTTTATTACAATCAGGCAAAATTCCACAAGCAAATTGTTGATGACAGACTAATGATGGACAAGAGTTAACAAAATCTCACAAATGAGCTAAAAATTAATATTACACGTCATTTGCATATTCCCTTCTAACTTAATTGTGACACATTGCCTGGTATAAGATTCTCTAAATACCCAAAGCGATGTTTTATAAACTTAAGCCCTAACAGAAAAGCCACTGTTTAGATAGTTGCTCTTAAGAGATTATATCAATAACAAATATAATTGTTTGAATGTGTGGTTATTGTAGAGGTTATTGCTCCATAGGGGGTTGCTCTGGAAAGGTTGCTGTGTAATTGCAAGTTATGGAGTATTTATAATAATGTTTGAGTTCCTGAGGACTGCATTGGTGAACATTATTGGGTATTTCTGAGCACTGGCCTACATTATTCGGAAATCCTTATCACTAATGTACATTATTGGGAATTCCCCAGCACTTGCGGCATAAGAATTATAAAAGAGTAGACAACTTTATATTTTACAATTTTATTTGTGAAGCACATATAAATGAGTTGCTCAGCAAATTAGCTTCATTAACTATCACACAGGTCATCATTAAACAATAGCATTTGATTAATAATTGAATTCTCTAGCAACAACAGAGTGCAGTTTGCACCTATGATAGAAATTTAACCTATACTGTAAGGTACCATTGCCTAGCCTAACAATGCGAAGTTTGAAAGCATTAAACCATTCGGCATTCCCAAATGTCCCCTAAAATAGTTGTGCATATAACAAGTATCAATGGAACCACAACACACTGTACTAGGAACAGATTAATGTACGGAAAACAACAAAGACTGTATCTACATGGTCATGTAACAAGATATACAAATCAACATACACATTACAGATGAAAATAGAATGTGAAACAAAACATTCCTCAGGGTCTTGGTTTGTATTCAGCTACCAATAAATGGAATGGTCCAATTACAAGTCATAGTAGAACTACAAACTCAGTCATGTCTGAAGATCAACATTTCCTAAACAAATCTAGAAAACACAGGGGTTTTTTTGCGACAAGTTTAAGAAATTTTGACCGAAGACAATGAGTAACGGATTCCTTTTATCACATAACCGAATCATAACAATGTCAGATATAATAACATATTTAAGCTATCAATTTTTCACTGTCGCACCAAAAATCTGGTGATGTCAAGCATATGTTCTCATACATGGTGGAGAATATTGTTCTGCAATTTGTTCTCACATGCAAGATCACAGTATTCATGTTATGAGCATACAATATTAACATAGACAGAAGTTGTGAACAAAAATCTACTTAAACACTTTGTCATAAATGGCTACAAACTTTAAGGTATAGTCAACAGCTTCCCAATACTTCCTTTTATTCTAATTTCTTACAACTGTATACCTTAATCACAAATGTCCTACAAAACTGATGTCAAATTAGGTAATGAACCAATAGAAACACCACATTATGAACCCTCTACTTAAAAAAAGATGTCAATTTAAACCCCCTGTACCTTGTCAATCAATGATTACCAACTATTTTCCAATATTAAAGTGTATATAGCTATATTCTAACAGTCATCCAATGTCAAAATAATTACTTGCATCGTTTTTAGTATGATACTAGACTACCTTAATTGCGAATTAAAACTTTGGATGGGTTCCATGTACTTTGATTCAATCGTTGAAAAGTAGACGATTCTTATAGTTTTCATACGATGTTCTAGAACACTTTCGTATGAAAATGGTCAGTTCGCATGTCCAATAAATCACAGAGAGAGTTTCTGTTAAAACTGAAGCGAAAAATGATCTAATGGATATGAAAGCATAATTGTTTTTCAGTTTTTGAAACTTTTTAAAAAAATGTCTTCCGATATAGCTCTATACACTTTAAAAAAAGGAGACAATCAAATTTCAAGTTATATTATAAAGAGTCAAACTCCATTATGGGCATGTAACAAAATATTGCATTTGATAAAATGAACTTAACAAAACATTTATTAAAGAATTTTCCTAAAAGCTGCACAATAGATGAGTACACATTCAAGTTCATATTTCATTAGAACAGTGTAGAGCATGAATATCAGGCGTTCATAAATGCTCAAAGTCACACACTATAACTTGACAGTACATGAAATATGTACACACTCAAGCTCATAACACATCGGAATCACAGGTTACTGTATCATTGATAATGAAAAAAATAGTACATACATTTCATAGAATAACTTTTTTACTGTTTCATCGATTTTGATTGAATTAGGCATGCATGAAGTTTTAGCAATGCTTTGTATGGATGTTATTAGTTTCTTCTTTTTGATAGCTTGAAATTCTGGCTACTTGGAATAGTGTATGAAGTAAGTTACTAGTAATTAAGAGGTGCCCTTCTAATGCACTAAGGCAAAACAAGTAGTAGGTCTATTTTTGGGTGCCATTAGCAAATCACCATAACTTTGTTAATTCTTTAAACAAAATCATCTTTTATTTTAAACAGAAAAGTACACTCTTCCTTATGCAGCAAACCAAAACTTATACAAACAGATTTCCTAATTATTCTGGAATTGCATAACCCCTGAATTAACACTCAAAAGTCCAGTCTAACACTATAACTATATGAATTCAGTCCTGGGTTAGTTGTACTCCACCAGTTAAGTTACTCCTCAGTACATGCAGTTGATCCAGTGATTTAGTCAGGAAGGGTCGCACAGTGTTTAATTCCATCAACGTCAAATGATTCAGCTGTAAAACAAATAGAGCAACAGTTATAACAAGAGCACCGCATCTGAGTGCTGGAAGCTCGACATTCTCGTCTTTGATAGCAACACGGGCAGATAACTCAATAAATATAGATCACAGGTTTATCAGCCTTGTCAGTGTGGACTGATAAGTTTAAAGCCAATACCTCTGAGTCTTTCAGAAAATGACTCTCACAATAAATTTAACCAACACACTCGCAGAAGATCCCCTCACAACAATAACTCAACTTTTTTCTTCGAAAAGTCAACAGGAAGAACTGATACAATCAGCATTGTTAAACATTAAATTTTGTCACATGAAAATGACATCAGTATAATTATATGAAAGTGTCAGTTAATCTGATATTGTTGTATTGAGTCCTAATAGTTACTACTGAAAGACACCATTTATGCAACTACTAGATGCAACTACTAGGCCACCCTTTAAAAATTGTTTGTTTGCCCCAATGTGACCAAAGATTTTTAAGGTAGGTCAATTTTTTTAGGACATCCCTACAGTTCTAACTTCAACACAGATTTGTCATGTGTTCTTTTTCAGTTGAAACACCTGGTTTAAAATGCTCAGCTGGTACTATGAAATATGATGTGAGGATGTACCTTGGCATGTGTGGCATCACTTTTAACAAATGTATCAATACTGCTCCTCAGCTTGGCTATTCTTAAATCCCAGATATCTTTGATTAATGTCCTTGTTTCGTCTGCATGAGGAATATCATCTACTGCGCTACAAAATAAAGACAAAAACAATAATTTATTTACTGTATTTCACACTGTTACAATATCAAGACTCGGACAGTAACCTAGCTGTAGCTAAGAACTCACCAACTTATACCTGACCAGCACTTGCATTTTCTAGATCATTTTTATTTCCTTCAGCATACATGTTATCTATGTTCTGTCAAACATTATTGCTAAGCATAGCCTTTATTTGCCAGTCAGCTTTAAGCTGAAATATGTCATGTTTATAAGGAGTGCCTCCTCCCCAATTTGAACCTAGGTTGCACTGGCAGTGAGTAACTGTGTTTATCCTGCATTGCAAACATTACAAGTAAGCTGTACATGCTTACAGCGCACAATCTCAAAATTCCATCATGTGGTTCTTCATTGAACAAGTTTTTCACATTATCATACAGACAGTATTAAAATCTAATGGTGATGAATAAGTAGCGGGAACACAGTAAAAGTTTATCCACATTCTTTACAGGTAGCCAGCACAGATGACAGGTTGTGGCTGCTGCTTTAAATAACCTGTTACTACCAGTTAAATTATTTCAATTCAGTTAAATGCAACTACTGCCAAATAGCTTACTTTTTCTTATGTCACATGTTTGAATCCAGTACATCTAATATGAGACACAAATTGTGTTTGAATAATTTAAACGAGTTGGAACAAAATGGAAAAAAGGTGACATACTACTTGAGTAATAGTTGAGTTAACTCCATATAATGTTTACATGGCATTTCTGTGAAGAATTTGGAATCTGTTTCCTCCTGTTTCTTCTCTTGTAATTTTTCTGAAAAATAGAAAATAAAAAATCAGTATCAACACTGATTCAACAGTAATACAATTTCGTAGTTGAAAGTATGACTTTTCAATGTTTCCGCTACAAGCCTATTTCAAGAAAATAAATAAACAGAGATGACAGTGTTCAATCTAGGCTGCGCCATAGACCCCAAAAAATTGAAATGGCGCAATTTTAATACCGCCGTGGGCCGTACGGGCGCGCTCGTGAAATAAAAAAATATGCGTATATTGATCTTTTCCTTCATATCTTATCTTTTCTTCATTTCATTTTACTTTACTTACGCGCCCGATCGATAATTCGGTACACAGTCTGCGCGCACCGGCTGTTGATTGTCTGTAACTATTATGAAGCAAATAACAAGTTTTTTTACGCCCACACCAGCTAAAAAAACCAAGAATGGCGAAGAATCTGGTGACCAAAATCACAATGAATTGAAAGACGACCCGGTCCCTAGCAGCTCTAAGTCGATATACGATAATTTGACTGAAAAACGATCTTTTCAGACGAGTTGGCTAGCCAATGATAAATACAAAACATGGCTGTTTTTTTACGATGCCGATGAATCTATGAAATGTAAAGTGTGCATAGACACTGGGAAACGTAATCCGTTCGAGTCTGGTTGTTGTAATTATCGGACTACAACATTGAATAGGCATTTAACAGGCACAAATCATATGAATGTTTTGAAGGACTGAAAAGCGCGGTCAGACTTGCAGGTTGTTGTTGAAAAGGCTTACGATAACAAAGAGAAGGCTGCTAATGTTGCATTAAGGTGTACATATTGGCTCTGCAAGGAAAGAAAATAATTAAGTCATATGGTACATTTTGATGTATTTTATTAATGGCCCCTTATTTTACACAATGGCCCCCTGATGCAAAATCCATGGGCCATAATGGCCCTCTGTATTGGTGAGCTGGATTGAACACTGAGAGATGACGTAAAAATGTTCTTCACTGTTAATTACAAATGAACACAATCATGATATGATTACTAACTAAATTAAGTATCAAAACCTTCAATTTCAAATAGTTCATGTTTCATAGTTCAATAACATCACATATTCACAGAAAATATTTAGACAGGGACTACACTTGATTTATAATGATGTCTAGGATGTTACAGACACATGAATACTGCAACCAAGACATCATCTTAGTTTTCTTACCGACATCCATCCATTCTGGAGGTCTTATTCTAGCTTTCTGTCTTTGTTTCAGGTTAACAGCCATCCATAATGGAACTTCTAGAGGTAATCCTGCTGTGAAAGGTCCAATATCACCCTGAAACACACAAATACTGACAATTTAACATTTCAAACATTTATATTATTCATTATAAAGAAAGTGGCCGGGGAGCGGTGACATAGTGGTTAGCACTCTCGACTCACTGCCAATCTCCAAATCCATGGTTTCAATCTTGGACCGCTCACTGAACATTCCAGAAACCTATTTCAGTGAACTGGTTGGAAACCTAGACCTTGTGAATGTCTAGCATGAGTCGTTACAAGTATACCAGACACATTAAAGAATGAGTCTATTTTGAAAGAACTAGAGCAGTGAGCCCAGATTTCTTGCATCGGATAAACTTTTTGTCTACTATTTGCCTACAAGCAGATCAATTGCCCAATTCAGCTGCGTTTAAACCATATGGCCATGCACTACTAAGCCGGGCATTCACTGGTCAGTGGGAAAGATAACACCCCAGGACCCCCCCCCCCTTCCCGGGTAGGGTGTTTCATTTTTTGAAAATTTTCTCCGATCAAAAACCTTTTTTGCCCAACTGTGACCCTCCTCAAACAATGCATATATACAAAATTTCAGCTAAATTGGTCAATGGGAACACCTTGCCCTTCCGACTCGAACTTTTGACCCAAGAGGGTCTTAGATCCACTTTCGGATTATTTCATATTTTTTCAAACTTGTACAAACAATGTGATGTTGCATATCATTTTGAAGGGAGTGATCACAGGAACAATGCTGTAAAATAATTAATAAGATTAGATACGTTTAAAAAGAGTTATGGCCCTTTGAATTTTGCCCAAAAAATGGCTTTTTTACCAATTTTCCTTAAATATAATTTTAGTTGAAGTACATTAAACAAAGGTAGATAAGCATATCATTGGAAAGGTCTCAAGAAGGCACTTTCACTGGGACTAACAATACAACGCATATTGTTCTGTGAAAAGTTATGATCACTTTTAATAATGATATAGTAATTTGTAGATTTTCCTTCATTTTGATGAGTGACAGTCACTTTATTGTAGCTCGCAATAATAATGAAACACTTCTGCTTTGCAGTATTTGAATAGTTGTTTATGTCCCCCGTTCCTCATAGGCAGGAACCAACAGGCAGAGTAAATGTGAAACCAACAGAAAGAGCGAAGGTGAGGAGCCACTGCTTTTGAAAACCAAAAAATTGGCATCGGTAAAGAGCAATTTCCCCTGATGATAGATGATCTTGCAGTGGATTAGTTAGGACACAGCTCATGGCTAACTTTTTCACCTGTCACAAAAATGAAGTTACTGACTAACAGTGCCTTCTCAGCAATGGGATTTGGATCGGCTGTAACTTAAAACCCTTTTTCGTCTTCTAGATAAAGATCAGAATAAGATAGTCCTCAGAATTAAATGGACTTTGTAAAGCTCAGTGAAACATGTACACAAATGTCAGACAGAAATCAGTTTAAGATTTGCTCCTTGAAAACTGATTAAAATCATATTCAGTAGATGATGTTGCAAAATGAATCAGACTTTGTGTTCAATATAGCAACCTTTGTTACAATCGTGTTCCTTCAGCTGGTCTAGGGGTGAATGAGGTTCCTACTCCTATGATCATGTTATGGGGGCGCTCCCGGAAACTTGTGTGTGAATCTTCAGATTTCAGTAGCTAGCTTCACTGAATGTCAACAAGTCTTTAGTTAATATAAAAAAGGATATGTGACCTGGCTTGTCTTCGACGGCTCTCCAGAAATGCCCTCCAAGTGTCCTCTAGTATCGTCGTGGCGCATACAGGGGTTTTCGTCGAATAGTCGTTAGTGATAAAAGTTGCTGCGTGCGTTTGCATTTGTTCAAGGTCTCGGATGTTGTTCTGGGTAGCAGCTGAATGCTCTGTTGTGGGCATGGCTATTGTTTTGTTAACAACTGTCTAGAATTCTAATGTTCACTTTGGCACGTTCCGACCAGGAAAATATTCTGCAATTTGGTTGCCATTATTAGCAATGTCGCAAACATAGGTGCCCAAGCTCAATTAATTTGAATGCTAGTGTCGTTCGTAGAATTCCTACATTTGGTAACAATCTGATTTCATCAAGCTTGCCTCTCGTAGATGTATTTATACACATTTTGTTGGATAGAAGCTCATTTTCCATTTACTGTATCAGGATCGCCAAGAGTGTAACTTTGTAAGGTCTCCAAGGAGGAGATTGGTGTCGTCGTGGCTATGGATGTATTTTATACTGTCATCGGCAACAGTTTGGAAGATATCGTTTATGTAGACCAGAAATAGTTGTGGGCGTAAACAGACCCATGTGACACTCAGACATTTCAGATTTGCATCGTTCGACTATGCTCCGTACGTTGACCAGTAGTCATGACTTGATCCTGATAAGAATCTTGTTTCTGATATCATAGTGTTTCATCTTTAGAAGCAGACTATTATGTGGAACATTGTCAAACGCTAGGACAGATTCTAGCAGAATCGAAAAGATACTGTTTATAGTGGACTTGAATTGTTTGTAAAGGTCAATGCTGAAAGGGGATGGGTGTGAGTGGGTGGGGGTAAAGAACATTCA
This sequence comes from Spisula subtruncata, assembly GCA_963678985.1. NCBI lineage: Eukaryota > Metazoa > Mollusca > Bivalvia > Venerida > Mactridae > Spisula > Spisula subtruncata. The sequence continues at coordinate 33,220,690 of OY787666.1, read as the reverse complement.
GAACTATGCAAATACTGCAACAAATGGGACCCACATTGGACGCATTTATCATAGTTTGTAACTGCTGTAGAGTAATCAAAGTACTGAAAGTACTGACAGGCTGGCGAACTGCTAAGGAATAATAGCTTTTCAAGTAATATAACATCGAGTGGTTTTCTTAGTCGAAAGAGAGGTAAGTGCTGGACTCAACAAAAAATTTTTTTAAAAAAATGAATTTTGGAGCCGCCGTGATTCGATCGCTGGACCTTAGCATCAGAAAATTACTAAACGAGTTGCTTAACCACTCGACCACGATCTCGTTGGAGAATACTGACCTAAATAATTTAACATAATGAAAGCACTTATGCGCGCGCTATATCGCGTTTGTAACGCGTAGTATACGAACGCGTAGTAATAATTATCAACGCCTTAAAACAGCTTTTCTTTTAATTTCATACAATTTCTTTCCATTTCAATATTACAATCGAACAGAATAAATGAATAAGGAAAGTTGAATGTTCTTATCTTGCAAAACTGATTAACGATGAGGAACTATTTGCATTGGGTGTGTTTTCAGTTTCGGGAGTAAATTCATCTTAGTGGATTTCATTTTTTAGGATTGTAATAGTCTGGCGCAAATCGCCAGCCTAAAAATCACTGAATTTAGCAAGAACATAATGGAAGATACATGTACCCTAATCTGATAAATAATTACACAAGTATCATGTGTGATTAAACAGTAGATACAACTTATAACTAAGCATTTTGTTTTATATCATTATGTCCCAGTGAATGTGTCTTCTTGCTCAATGGATAAGATATAGTACATGTACTATATTTTAATGTACATCATATCTAAATATATATCGTGAAAATTGGTTAAAAAGCCAATTTTCTTTAATTTGCAAAGGGCCATAACTCGTTATGAACGTATTTAATCTTATTAATTCTTTTACAGCATTGTTCCTGTGATCATTTCCTTCAAAATGATATGCAACATCACATAGTTTGTGCAAGTTTGAAAAAATATGAAATAATCCAAAAGTGGATCTAAGACCCTCTTGGGTCTAAAGTTCGAGTCGGAAGGGCAAGGTGTTCCCATTGACCAATTTAGCTGAAATTTTGTATATATGCATTGTTTGAGGAGGGTCACAGTTGGGCAAAAAAGGTTTTTGATCGGAGAAAATTTTCAAAAAATGAAACACCCTATTCCCGGGGTTCTATTTAGTGTTTCGTTGACATTAATACTGTGACACCTCTAAATAAAGATCTTTTTATAGCAACAAGCAGGACAATTTTCTACAGATCAAGAACCATAACTCTTGTTCTAAATCTATAAATTTCTCATTCTCGGAATGATTCTGCCATTCTGGTGATTTTTTCCTTATTTCTGAACAGTCAACTTATCGTTTTCAACTAGTAATCTGCGAAATTTTGTTCAGTTTCTGAGATGTCATATGTTATCACGCGTGTACATGTATGTCCACGGCAAAAACTAGTTGCAGGTGACATGCTATCACATTGTAATCATGGAAAATTACCGTTCTGTCGAAATATTTCTATCCGAAATATAGACCAGTTTACAACAAAATTTTAAAATAAGTAAGATTTATAATTCCCTAACCCCGATTAAATAAACCCTATCCAATGCAAAATTAGGCACGACTGTTATCAGCTCCTTTTCCGCTAAAAACTCAACTTCAGCCGGATCCATACCGATGCATATCACAATATTTGTTTACAAAATTTCGCGGGAAATTTGCGGTGCGTTTTATTTACAAACTCGTGAAGACTACAATAATTTGGTTAATTGAAAAATAATTGGCATGGTGGTTACTGGTTCGTGTGATGTCATCAAATAACATACTTTTATGTACCATTATAAAACCCAAACGACATCATAGCATAAAAAATAATGTTAAGACATTGATTGCTTCATATCAGGGCAATCAATCTACGTTAATATCTAAGGTCCCTGTTCATATCTATCCCACGTTCAACCAGGAACTACTTAATTCTAACTATACGAAAACGCTTGATGTCATCAGGATCTTCTCTATATAGAATCCCTGATGTCATCTGATATTTTTTAATTTACGTACCAATGGAAAGTTAACATTTCAAAGTTTTATTAAGTATATAACCTTGTTATGTTACTTTCAAGGTTACTAAGCCTTTTTTCAATAAATGCATATGTCAAAATAACGTCCACATTGAATTAGTGACCGTGTTCATTCGAATCTCGACTTGAGCGTCGAACATACCAACGAAAGACCTAAATTACAGTAATTTAGGTCTTTGAGCATACGTATAGCTTGCCCATATTGACATGAGCTTGACCTATTGATTAGCGTAATTTAACAGTCGATATATTATCTACGTTTTCAACACCGAGTGTATGTTTTCATAATCGGGGAGTATCACGAAGACGCTCGACATTTAATACAAACACAAATCTATGCTCAGTACATCTAGAAACGCAACGTTTTCATCCTTGAATTATTCTTATTTCCATTGTTCATACATTTTTTAATTTTTGTAATACTATTGTATAATCGCGTAGAAACTTGGCTATTGTCCAAATTTTATCGATCCGGTTACGTAACTACCGTGCGTCAACAAAATCACAAAACGCACGAATTCCACGTGCACCATTCACGCATGATCAATTTTGGTGTAAATTGCCTTGAATCCTTTATAAGGTTTGCCAATGGAAAGAAAATCACAAAAGAAAAGTTCTAGGCTTCGGAATAAAATGCCAGGATGGTCAGAACATGGGCGAAATCAGGCGATTCGGATGCCTATGACGGGGACGTCAAATGGGAGGTTCCACTTCCGCTTAATTGTCATGAATCGACAATGTTTCATCTGCAGAGTCTTTACTAGCACTTTGGCATCGTTTACATCCACTCATGTCTAGGTCATTCATGTGAAATAACTCTACGACAGGAACAATAACTTCGCATGCACCATCTCTAGGCAAAGTTCCCAACTAATTGATACACTGCTAAACAACTTGTTGGGCGTCATGGATATGAATTAAATCAATAATTAATCAATATTTGAACTTTTCACTTAGAACAACGATTCTGAAAAATTAGGATTTTACCAATTTGTGTTTCGTTACTTTTTAGCCGCACTATACACACAAGCTCAGTTCAATCTCATCGACAGCACTTTATAAAAACAATGTTACAGTTGCATTGTTCATGAAATGTAATATCTTCAAGTAATGCAGTTTGGTTATCAATCATAAAAGGTTGAAAAAGAGTTGACAGTAACCCCAGTGTTGCGTTTCTAGATGTACTCAGTATATAATACCGAAACTGCACGATTTGCTTGCGGAAATTGATATATTCAAAGCAAAAACCTTGTAATACATTCTTGCATAAAGGTCAGACTCAAGTCAAAATAGCCAAGATATACCCCATCAAAATCGTTCAAAGAATAACATACTGAATAAGATACTGATGGTTGTTTTTAATTTTTTGTTTACATATTTTTAGACATAGTCAAAAAGTCATGGGGTAAGTCTATCCTGGCATAGGTTTGTTTTTGTAATTGGTGAAGGCACGTGACACTAGACATTTTCCTACACAGTATGCAGATGTGCAATAACTTTTACCATTAGAAACAATTCAAACATGCCACCATTGTGTATTCGACCAAAACAAAATAATATTGTGGTTCTTTATTTCATGCTTACCGGTGGATTACGGCGGAATAACGGTAGATTATTCCCCGATAATTTCACTGTTCATAATTTCACTGTTCATAATTTCACGGCAAAAAACAATTTCCCCGCCGCCAAAAATGAAATAATAAGCATTTTCTCTTACTCTAACAAATAACAGAACATTATATGCACATAAATGTAAAACAAATGGACGAAATTGAAGCCATTGCAGACGAACTATTTGATTGCAACTCGACGCGTGCATGGCAGGAAAACGACGTCACGCAAAACATTTCAGGTATATATTGGAGCATTTCCATCATTTAAGCTATTTGAAGCATGAAATAAATAGAATATTAGTATTTCACCGTGTATGATCGTTTGATAATTCACCTCGTGAGCAGCTGACTTATATTTTCACTCGTGGCTACGCCACTCGTGAAAATATTACATCAGCTGCTCACTCGGTGAATTATCAGCCGATCATACACGGAAAAATACAAATATCCTCTATATATTAACACTACCAGCCTCACTTTGACATGTTGCTGTATGTATCGATTGGTCATCAAAGGGAATTTCGAATGCATTAAAAATACAAAATGATTTTCCTACCTATCTACCTACCAAGTGACGATACCATCAGGAAGGTATATACATCACTATACTTCAGTTCTGACATATTTATTTCAGCATCTTACGAGAACCACAATACGAATTTAGCCTCCTAAAAGTACAATGTAAGTTATGACAAAGAGTAAGTTTTTTGTTTTGACCAGAAAACGTTAGGTCGTTAACACTTATAACATACTGAGACTATACTTGCCATTCAATTTAGCATTTCAATTTTGTTTCACAAGCGCCTCTCTTAACATAATCAGAAAAAGGACAAAGAAACACAAGCAGGTGTAAGTTTAGGTAGTTATTAAGAATTAACAATAATTATAGTGTTTCGTGTGTTCATCATTTCGTTGTGTCAAACAGTTTATACCTTTTCAAGATAAAATAATGTAGATCTATAATTGAAAGCGTAAAGTGTACATGGTGGATCCAGTGTTTTCAAATTGTTCAGTATCCCCTGTCCACTAATTTAAATTACGCCCAAACACCAAATCAATTTAGTACATGTACTAGTCTGCTCTACCACAAGCAAAAATCACGCACAGAAACCGACTGAATACCAGTGCGAGTGGCGTAGATAGTGCCACCCGCCCCTTCTCAAGAAAACTGATAGAGCGAAGCGAGCAACAAAAACTGGATAGTTTGTCCGAACAGGATGACCCAAAATTCATTTCTTACTGACTTATAAATATAACTGTTTCACATCCAAATTAGTTCAACCCCGCCCCTTATAAGCTGATAAGCCCTGATAAAAAATAATGTACTTCTTAATTAAGGTGTCACGCCAGATATACACGTATAAACATATCCATTTAAAAAAGCAAGGACTTAATTAAAAACAGGACAACGGATGGGTAAATAGGCCTACGTACGTCTTATAGTATAAACTTTAACGTACAATAAATATTGAAGGAAACAAATATAAGCGCACTTGATTGCTTGAAATATTCCTACATGTATGTACGTATCACATGAACGTCCGGGTAGGTCATCATCGATGCTATCTGGCTGACAATACTTGGTGTGAAGTGTTGGGGAAAGGCGGAGATCCGTCTGTTACTTCCGCCAAATGTTTAATGATATGATTCAATGTACATTAACATCAGAAATCACGGATCTATAGATATTGATGGTAATTGAAATGAAACTAAACCTTAAGATATTTCCGTTGATACCGGTTGAGAAATCCCTCTTACTTCAACTACGTATTCCATACTGGTATTCATTTTCTCCTGGTTCACGCAACATGTAAGTACAAAATTACTCATTACTTTGTATTTTATCGTGTATATTCCTTTTTTAAAAGCCTTACTACAGTGACTGTGTGCGTGTATTATAGCTAACATTGACTTTGCACATGAATAATTGTAAAAGATAAAAACAATTACTGGTTGCGTAGTTCTACAACTAACTTAGTCGCATATGGTAGTAAATTAAACATGGTAAAAAAACTGAAATAGTGTACATGCGATCTATGACTTGGACATTGCGTTAAACACGCTCAAATGCATTTCTTGACTGGCTGCGTTGGTAAAAAAGAAGCTTAATTATGTGCCGCTATCATCTGGGGGGGGATTTAAATACATGTACATCGAGACAATTAAAGAGGCATTCCCTATAACAAAGCACTATCAATTATCATAATTTGTCAGAAGAAATTGTGCGTAAATATGTCTCTATAATGTCAAAAATATGGTCAAATCACCAATAATAATTCACGCTTCCAGCGATTTATTATTATGTGGTCAAAGGGAAACAACTCGTGACTATTTTGGCTCGTTACGGAAATATATTTTCATTTTTTCTCGGTAATTGGTGGAAGCTTTTTGTTGAAGAGTTGAAGATTTTCCAGTAACGTATAATATTCCTGAATCGATTTAAACGATCTAAGTTATAGGGAACGCCTTTATAGTTATAGGGAGGGCTTCGGGTATGTTTCCAATGGTTTCATATAGGCATGTATGATTATTCCAGGATTCGAGGGTGTTTAGTGTTCTCATTGATGTTATTTGGAGTGTGGTCGTACGATCTACATACAGACGATCCGACATGGAAAACCTTCAAATTTAATTTCAATAAAACTTACCACTCGACAGAGGAAGAAATTCTACGGTATATAATTGAAATATTTTGTTTTATAAATGTCTAAAGACCACCCGCAGGTAACCATGGTAACGTTGTCCTGATGAACTCGAGGCTACTATGCTCAAAGATGTCTTTTTGGACTTCTTTGCTATGCTATAGTAAAATACGGTAGCGTTTTCCGGTCAATTCCCGGCCGCCTGATCGGGTTCAATTACATAGTATTTGTATTCTTTTGTGACACTGTTTAGAAAGAAATAATTCTGACTACATTGTATTAGGTGTTTTTGTTTCAGAAAAACTGACCATCGTCACTCAAATTGAGTAGAGTAAAACGTAATTATACATGATGAAAACAAATGAATACCTTCCTGCGCGAAACATCGTTTCCAAACCTCCAAACTTGATAAAACTGTGACTGTGTGGTGTTACTTATATTATTTGGTTATATACATTATCAACATGGCTTTAAAATTTAAATGAATAAATGCGTGTAGTGAACTTTTAAAGCTATTTTTGTTGAATATTCACATGTTAATAAATAACCATGTACAATGTATTTCCGCAGATATTCGGTATTCAAACAAAATGCCAAGTTGATCCACGCTCACAATTTGGCAGCTGACCAAGGTGATCATTCTTTCTGGGTGGAAATCAACCATCTTACTGACATGGTAAGTTCATTTGACATCAACATACACAACGTGCTTCAATGAATGTAAACTAATGCGGCAACGCTCATCCTCCTAGAGGTGTGACTTTATATACGATACCAGTAAAGCGCTAAATTGTCGGGACTTTGGAAACTTGCTCGAGGTAGACCGGGTGCTCGTTATATCAATGCTCGTCATAACGGAACTGACTATATCACAATGTTCTAGCATGTTCTTGGATGTACATCTTTCCTAGGCAGATATTTTGCATATCTTTTTACTTACAAGCACTTGAGCACTAGTTCACCTACTTACTTATTCACATTTCGCTATTCCTCCTTGGACAAAGACCGCTGACAAGGGTTCTCCAGGCACCCGGTCCTATGTCCTGTGCACAAACTGTGTCCAGGGATGGCTCGACCTCTTGGTTGTAGCAGCGGTGGTTAATAATGCCGTGTATAAATAGTTGGGTTAATTCGTCAACTGGCAGTCTGTATGTCTGAAATGGGTTGGAAAAACGGAGCGAATCGCAATACTTACAGATAGTTATACTAGCACGTGATGTAAGCCCTTTAGTAATAAATAGTATAATGTAATGAAAGGCTTGCAAATCGTTGTAGACACACGAAGAGTTCCTTACAACAATGAATGGACTACAGAGTGATATAGAGGACGAAGATCTAATGGAAACAATGGAACAAGACATATCACGTGACACATTAGATTTATCTGACCTTCCGGTAGAAATAGACTGGAGAAAATCTGGCTGCATCACACCAGTGAAATATCAAGTATGGCACAATTTGTACATCTTTAATTTATGTTGATGCTTGAATTAATTCACTACCCACATCCCATGAGGCATTTCCCAATGTTATTTAAGCTTAGTCAAAGACGTCCAACACGTGTTGGATATCTATGGCTTAGTTAACCAGATCGAGATTACCTCTAAAGGCACAATATTAATCCAGATATAGGACTGATGTAGGGATGTGTATTGAGTTGAAACAGTTTGCCAATCATTATTGGCAATATTACCAATCGTTTAAAAACGAATTTCAAAATTGTAAAGGTACCAAACCTACATGTATGTCATGATGTTGTGGCATTGGGCAATTAAATAAAATGGATAAAACTGGTGTTTTTCGTACATTTCGCTATGATGTTTTAGCAGGGATCTTTTAATAAGTTGAATGATAAGTTCGATGTTATTTTGCATGTAGCCATCGATATATGTAATGGTATGTGTAGCTAAAGCTAGCTGTATCTGAACATATAGTTTTGCACTGGTTTAACGTATGTAAGTTTTTATTACAAATTGTATTAGCATTCTTGAATTAATGACAATGTACGGTCCTTTAAAGCTCCTATTCCAAACCAGAGATAGCACTGACATACTAATACATGTATAAAAAAATTACGTTTGGTCAAAAAATACAAACTATAACTTCACGAACAGTCAATATAATATGGGATTTAAAATTACATTGTAGGGTCACTGTGGAAGCTGTTATGCCTTTGCCACCACCGGATCTTTGGAGTTTCAACATTGTCGAAAAACTGGAAAACTTGTATCACTTTCAGAACAAAATATCATTGACTGTACCGACAACTTCGAATTTGGTAAGTTCATTATTGTCTAGAATCTGGAGATATTCGTTACCAACCCTTTCAGAGTTGACAGATTCTGTTCGAACCCCCTGCTTTCACATTTCCACATAATAAAATTACAAGAAAATTGTGCTCGATCCGATTTTAGCGAGAGAACCGTCAGCAATAATAATTATCAAACTTCAATAGACAATTAAGTCATCAAAACTAGGTTTGAATTCGGCAGTTTCACCGGTGCCACTTTCATGCATAGCTAGTCTGTTGGTTTTTTTTGTCGTCCTTGTCATGCTCGGCTGTTTCTGTGCTTTATTCACTGTCTTATTTTTGTTATTATCGTTTTATCAATTCGTGCTATTTTGTTATACGTTTACATTTGTAATCCTAGGAAAGGAAATGTGATCCATCATTGAGTTTGGTTATTTTTCGTCTATTTCAAAGATGACAAGGGATGTAAAGGTGGGAAGATGGACAATGCTTTTAAATACATTATATCTAATGGTGGAATAGACACAGAACAAGGTTATCCATACCATGCCAAGGTAAAACAACGTAATGGAAGATTTCTTAATGCAAACATATGAGTCTGTTTGTGGGACACACTTCCCCTTCGCCTAAATGTGTCATTCTATAGGTCAGTAATGAACCAAAAACAAACGTTATCTACAGTGAACGTATTTACAAAGACACGTGCACTTATTTTAGGTATTTTGGTACATACGAGTTCTTGTACAATGTACATGTACCTTTCTTGAGAATTAGTACAAGATCGCCCATGTGTTCTATGGGAGTCGTATTGCAGAGCTATAACTCCTGTTGCCAAATTATATTAAGCTGTAACGACATGTCAAGTCTCTATCAAATTTGACTTATGTCAGCCAATTTTACTCGACCCTGTCCATAATGCATTAAATAATTTTCTAATTTTCTGATTTACAGTAATTTATTTGAACTCTATGGTATGATTATACGTGTCACAACATAATTTTATTGCAATTTTCAATCAATCGTCTTTCATGAACAGACAGTGTGTTTGTATTTTGCTTTTCATTGCCATTCCATAATGTATTTACATTTCATTGCATTGAGATCTATATAAGTTAAAAACGATGTGTGTATGAATGATTTGTATACGTTGTAGCTGGATGGAAGCTGCAGTTACCAAGCTAAATATAAAGGAGCAACAATGGTTGCCTACAAGGATATTCTACCTCGTGGTGATGAACAACAACTCAAAGTATGTAGACAGTATTTGTGTATCCTACTCAATGTTTCCCTCGATATGGAGAATTATCTACCCAATTATCGTCGCTTGTTCATCCAAATGTGGTTTTCTTATAAAGTTATGTCAGTTTTTAAGAGCTCATGTGCACCACTAAGCAATAACCCCCAATTCATATAACAAAACATAAGTCTGTTTCCGGTGTCATTAATTTTGCTAACTACCCAACATGTACAAGGTTCAGTTGTCACAATTCACTGCTAATCAAATTTTAAATTACCGTAACTTTGTCAATTCGTCGCATTTTTTTTGTCAAACAACTTTTCTTTTCTGCTGAAAAGTTCGGTCCTTCTAGTGTGGTAAATCCTAAATTGTAAGACCACTGAGGGCTTATTAAAGTATGGTCATGAAAAACCTTGAGGACTTGCTGTTTAATCGACACATGATGCGGCATGAAGTTTAACAAACAAGCTCCCATTTATGTTTAATTCCAGTACTGAGAAGAATAATTTTTATGTAAGACTTTGTTAGTATGACCGAGTCTTGCTAAGACTGTGAGCTTTTTGATTGCTGAAACCTGGACTTTCAGCGGTTTAGTTTCAGTTGTGTGTTGGACATTGTGTCGTGTGATTATGGGATGCGTTCTTTGTTTTCTGTGAGATGCATTCAATGTCCAATATCCAAACTCGTGATAGATCCTATATATCTTTCTACTCATACGTTTGATTTGTTTAACAGATAGCTGTTGGTACACATGGTCCTGTAGCAGTAGGGATAGATGCTAGTGATATAATGTTCAGGTTTTACTCTTTCGGTATCTATGACAACCTCCTCTGCAGCACTACTCGAATTGACCATGGTGTCTTGGTTGTTGGCTATGGTACAGAGTATGGGGCAGACTATTGGCTGATCAAAAACAGGTAACCTTTGTATAGTTGTCATGACAACACACAACGTATTGGTACCAAGACTTAACAAAATTATTCTCAAATGTGTATTTCAATCCATCAATCAATTTTACCCCATACAAGTTTACTGTGCGACATGTATTTGTTGTACGTACAATGTATAGTACGAAGATTTGAGTGTGAACATCCTTTTAAATTACCATAATGTAACAGCTGATATATTGTCTGTAATCAATGTATATCTGGATTAGAAAGTATGTTTCCATAAGCAGGGGGTAGCATGAAGGTGTATTACAAATTTAAAGAACTAATATTGCATGATTTGTTGGTGAATAATAGATACCTTCCGGAATGTGCAATATTGTGGTTTTTCTGTAAATTTGCATGCGTTACAAATAATATTGACCTTCGTCCTTTGCTAATGCTATTGTGATTTAAATACTGGTAAGCATTGCTCATATTCAATGGTTCATATATGACTATTTATCGAACGAAAACTTGGATAACTGTAAAAGTTGTTTCTACCGCAGGATTAGTGTGGAAAAATCAGATTGCATTGAACTCGGGAGTATATCTATTGACACCTTGTAAATATATGCTTGCATAAAGGTTAGGATCAGGTCAATATCTCTGTACTGTACTTGTAGGTTTACATGAACATTTTATCCTATCATTTACAGCTGGAGTACACAATGGGGTCTTCAAGGCTACATGCAGATGATCAGGAATAAAGGAAACCCTTGTGGAATAGCAACAATGGCTAGCTATCCTATAGTCTAGTTTATGTGCCTACTGAAGCACACCACAGTTCACAGCCTTAACTCACTGTGAAGATAAACTCAATGTCAAGTTTTCCCTTCATATATTGTTGCGATATTAAAATGGAACTATTTGTCAACTGAAGTGTGGTTCTCTTTATTTAAAATTAAATGAATATATCTATAAACTCGAGAGTGATAAATTTTCACATTCACTACAAAGGGAGGTAATTTGAAACAAACCAAAATTTGACAGAATCTGCATTTTTAGAAAGTGACATTTTGATATAGCTTGCCCACATTGACATGAACTTGACCTATTGATTAGCATAATTTAACAGTCGATATATTGTCTACGTTTATAACACCGAGTGTATGTTTTCATAATCGGGGAGTATCACGAAGACGCTGAAATACCGATATTGCGCGATTTGCTTGCGGAAAATGATATATTCAACGCAAGAACCATGTAATATATTCTTGCATAAAGGTCAGGCTCAGGTCAAAATAGCCAAGCTATACTAATATTTATTTTATTATAAACAATGGAATTAGATGTTGATAGCATCAAAACAGTTTATCTTCCCGTGATCAGATTGTTTCAGCAAGCATAATGCTGTTTGAACAAAATCAACAAGAGCCATCACCCTTCAGCAGACTAATATACCCCCTGCCTACAAAGGGCCATAATTCTGGCAAAAATAATTTAAGCACAAATTCATTCCATCAAGTACATCAACATGATACAATCGTTCATGTGTGAATCAATCCTGAAGAAACTGTAGAAGTTGCTTTCACAAGAATGCGTCTCTATGGACAGACAAGCTAAAAACAGGATACCCCCCTTACAACATACGTTGGGGGGTATAATTATTCCCCCAGAAGAGTAGTTTTCTCTTGTATTCTATAACCAAGAAAATATATAATATAGTTAGAATGTAAGTAAGAAATCATAATAATAATACAATAAATCAACAAGGTATTTATTTCATCACAAACAAATTTGACAAATTCTGGTGAATCTTACAGGCATAATTATAAATAAGTGGAAAGCATTGATCATAAATATACAAGTTGTACGATCTTCACTACTCTTCCAAACCTTTTAACTTGATTTTAGGCACAAATCACAGTATGATCAACACAAATATAAACATTCCTGACTAAATACAGTCTGTTCAAAGTAAGATGAGAACGCCGTTATGGTTTTAAACATAACATCAGTTAAACTGAGTTAACTGTAGTGCCCGCTTTTCTTTTGAATGGGATAGTTCACCCATTAGTATTACTTTTTGAACTGACAGTAGTTAAAATGATTTCGGTGATACTAGCAAATTAAACCAATAAAGTAAGCAAAGAACTTGGATGCCTCAAACTGACTTCCGACAAGGAAAATAGACATCTGCTGTACACTACATAAATTGTGCAGTACATCATCATTTTGCTGGAACCGAACAATCTGTTACGGGTTCCGAGCAATCTGTTACGGGTTTGTAGGGTATTAGAGCTATAACTTTTTGAGGCATTAAAGTTCAACTGTTTTAGAACTTGACCAGGATCAGACATTCAAATAGCAGTAGTTAATAACTGATATCTTCTCTACATTCATGACCCCGGTTTTATGCTTTCATAAGCAGAGAGTATCACGAAAACACACAAGGCGTAATACAAACACAAATCACAAGGATGGATATTACATGACATGCTCATGGTAATTTATATACTGTCAAATCTTTAATTTTTGAGGGGGATTAAATTTGTGGATTTCGTGGTTCACCTCAACCACGAACTTCAATCTCAACAAACATTGATTTTGACCCTTGTTTTATTATCTAAAATTAAAATCCACGAATTCAAGTCCCAACGAAATTGTCTTTTTTACCAAAACAACGAAAATTCGTCCGAACGAAATTAAATGATTTTACAGTATTCAAAGCAAGAACCTTGTAAAATATTCATGAATGTTCATAAAGGTCAAGATCCGGCCAAATTCTCCATACTATACTATGTTTTACCTGTTTAATGAAGAATATTCAATAAAGTTCATGTTATGAGTATTATTGACAAGTAATTGTTGTATCATCCATTAATGATAAAAAATATTGTTGCATTTCATCTTTATATACAAAATTACATATTAACATACAGTATTTCTGTAAGAATTGTCAGAGTTTTCACTAGCACGAAAGCAGCACTGGTACCTTCAGGGTATTTCTTGTACTTCATACAATTTCTTGTACTTCATACAATGTGTAAATGTTAGAAATCTTAGAACTCCTGACAATTGCCAATGGACAAAGCAAAATTATACTAAATTAAAAATATTTCACCCACAAAATTACCAAAAAACAAAATATATTGAAAGCCCAATCCTGCAGGCAATTAACAAAAAAAGAGTATAATTATAGTTTATACAAATGGCCAACAGATAAAAAACTAGATTTTCCTCACAAGTGATGAATAACCCCTATCTCCTCACATGATCAACTTACAAATATAGCAACTCTTCACATGTTAAAATCACCTTAATAATAAGACCAACTTAAAAGTAATACTACGATGTTCAAGCCAATTTTCACTGTTTTGCTTTACAGCCAAGTATTTGGAAATGGTTAAGGTCACAATGAAATTGAGCTTTGACTGACCTCAAAATCATTAGGGGACATCTGCTATTGATTGTCAACCTTCATGTAAAGTTTGAAAAACCTAGGGCAAAGCTTTTTTGAGTTATTGAACAGAAACCATTTGGTCTACTGACCAACTGACAGACAGACCAATCGGAGTAAAGCAAAATACCCTATTCAAAGATAGAGGGCATAATAATCCTAATGATGGTCTTTACTATTGAGGCTTTACTGCACGATTTCATTAAACAACAACAAATTACTATAATAATTATACAGTCAAACTTGTGTTCAGAGGCCATCTGTTTTACGAGGACATCAATAAACAAGATGCCAAAATGTCACAAAATACGCCCGTCTTGGTTGTGCTAGTGACAAAAAATATTGATTATGAAATAAAAGCCCATATTATGTCAAAACATTTTTGAACAATCATCTTGAAACTTATCTTGGCCTGGATATTACACCCATGAGCATCGTCAGCAAGTTTGAAGACGATCGGATGAAAATTGTTTGAGCTAGAGTACAGACAAGGCCAATTTCACATTTATTTTGGTAAAAGAAGGACCATAACCCAAGAAGGCCAGCACCTATTTGGCCTATAATCGAACTTGGCCTAGATATAACACCCATAAGCATTGTCAGCAAGTTTGAAGATGATCGGATGAAAACTGTTTGAGCTAGAGTACAGACAAGGCCAATTTCACATTTTTTTGGTAAAAGAAGGACCATAACCCAAGAAGGCTTGCACCGATTTGGCCTATAATCGAACTTGGCCTACATATTACACCCATAAGCATTGTCAGCAAGTTTGAAGACGATCGGACAAAAACTGTTTGAGTTAGAGTACAGACAAGGCCAATTTCACATTTTTATGGTAAAAGAAGGACCATAACCCAAGAAGGCCTGCACCGATTGGGCCTATAATCGAACTTGGCCTAGCTTTTACACCCATAAGCATTGTCAGCAAGTTTGAAGACGATCGGATAAAAACTGTTTGAGTTAGAGTACAGACAAATATTGGACGCCGCCGCCCGCCCGCCAAGGGTGTTCACATAATACGTCCCGTTTTTCAACGGGCGTATAAAAACCTGTATATAAGCGACCACAAATAAAAGCCTGTCTACAAAACCACCTATTTCATCTTCCTTCCAATCGTTTACAATAATATACAATCTGTTGAGAGACCACCTGTCAACAAGGACTATTTTAGCGGTCCCAATACCAGGATAGTCGTTAAATACAGGTTTGACTGTACAATTTAAAGTATTGAGCAACATCCTCTCTATAGCAACATTATCATTATTTTATAGAAGTAATCATTAATTACTTATTCCAAGGTACTTCTCCAAATCAAAAACCTTTGTACGACAACCAAACATATTTTCCCAATGTAGCACAGTCGCTTTGCTGTGTAAAAATACGAAGCTAGAGACATTAAGACGACTCTTATCGTGAATTTGCCTAGTATTAAGAGCACTGAAACTTGCTCTAGAGAGGTTTGAATGATTATAAGATTTTAATTCAATGTAAATTATCAATAATTAAGTCAGCTTCTTCTACCTCACTACAAACATCCGACTCTTCCTGTTCTGACTCGGAACTTTCATCATCAACGATATCATACAAGTCATCAATATTATCTATATTTATATCACTCATCACATTGCTACCACCGGACTCCATGTTCTCGTTGATAGGTTGATGACAGAGTGGACACGAGTCCTTCACATACAGCCACTTCCTCAGACAACAGCCATGGAAGTAGTGCCCACATGATGTGATTCTCGCAGAGTTCAAACTTTGATAACATATTGCACATAGGTCATTATGTTTAGACAACTGCTCCGGAGTAGCTTCGAGTAATGATTCAATTTTATTAACTGCTTCCCTCCGAAGTAAGAATGTTTTCCAGCCACTTTGCAACCTCTGCCAGACGTTGAAATAACAATGGATAAGTAATATCCCTGAGTTCAACCAGCTCCACTCCGAATAAATGGATTCCTTACACCCAAAACAAACAACAAACACGGCTACTATAAATTCTAAAACTCTCACAGTTGATCTAATGTAGTAGACAACGTCATCTAAACGTTCCCAGGTTTCGGTCCTAAACGTATCGTACAGAAACAGCCAGTAGATCAGTAGGGATCCTATCACTTGCACCGATGTTAGAATACAGCTTGATATTATAATCATAAGCCAAAAGTCTAAATCAAAGTACTGACAGATGGCGTAAGTCATGTACAACGGTAAAACCCACAGTACCGTACATAATGCTAGAACTCTTAAATGTTTGGCCAAGCTTCGACTGTGAGACGCACTCAGTACTAACAAGATTGGATCTGTTATTTCATACATAGACTGTACCAATGATGAAACGACTATAAACAGTAATATGCTCATTAAAAATGCTCTCTGTAAAGGCTCTAGGTCAAGTAAGCCTGTTTGCATTGCAATAAGCAACATGGTAAAACCTTCAGTCCATCCCCTCAGTAAGTCATTATCTTGGACCAATCCGTCCCATCCAAGTAGAAAAACTTTTGTCATCGTCAGCACATAATATGACATGTAAGATATTGTTATACATAGTGCAAACAGACTGATAGGCGTGGCACAACATTCACCCATAGCAGCAAGTAGAAACAATAACGAACCATCGCTAGACACTTGTTTAGACTTATAAAACACAAAGATTTGTGACGTGAAGAGACAAAGCCAAAAAATGACAAGCTGTACGGGTAGCATGACGGCATGCCAGAAGGTGATTATCACAGGAATCCATCCAACCTCCGTGACAGCTTCTTGGAACT
This sequence comes from Spisula subtruncata, assembly GCA_963678985.1. NCBI lineage: Eukaryota > Metazoa > Mollusca > Bivalvia > Venerida > Mactridae > Spisula > Spisula subtruncata. The sequence continues at coordinate 33,203,746 of OY787666.1, read as the reverse complement.
GAGACAAGCCTTCCTTTAACACACGTAATCCCGAGCTGAGCGAGTTAAACATGTGAAAAACCACTATTATTATACCGATAATTAAACAGAAATTTTGCACAGCCTGTAGATCCCTCACAGGTAAACTTGATAAGCGTGCTATCACAGGCAGGGTGAATATGAGCAATGTGTATTTGGTCCAATCTTTGACGTCCACTAAATACGCTGCCACTGTCGCAATCATACACTGAGCACATAAATGTAGAATTATTCTTTTAGCTACTTCATAGTTTTTGAGAGCGGCTAACAATGAATGGCCTATTTCAATATTACTCGCTTCCTCAGCTTGAATGTACAAGTTTGAGAGATGGTAAGCACCGTAGAATAGACTGCCACTGATCAGGTACATGTATGCCATCACTAACTTCTCCAATGGAACTGTTGCCAAGGCAACCACTGCCAATACAGCTGAAATATATAAAACAAGACAATCACCGACTCTGTTACACACAATGTGACATTGTAGTTCCCTCAGGCTTTGCTTTTGATATACCTATATATCGATGGCTTAGAACCAGAAGGTCGTAACTACCTCTTACGACCTTATAAGACTCATACATATTTGAAATCTGCTTCACAGGGCGCTTCTTATGAGCATATTTTTATAAAAATCTGAAATTGTCATGTTGACCAAAATGAAGTTTTAAAAACGTGTTTAAAGGTAAAGAGTAAATTAATTACAGACAGTTTTCTCTTGTTTTTTCAATATATCAATTTGGTAGTTACTACCTTTTTGTTCTAAGCCATCGATATAATTATATCAAGTTTCCAACTGGGATGCAAAAACATTCATGCAAAGTGTATTGACCATAGCTAACACACTTCGGAGATAATGTGCAACAAAGAAAATGTCCACACCAGCCTTATTCCCTAAATAATAAAATCTAACATTAAAGTGTTGAGGTCCATCTCCTACATAATTGATGCAATATGTGTTAATTACTATAAGTACTGCAAGTCATGTACAGGGTGTCAAAAAGTTTGTTCTCAATGTTTACAGTTTTAAGTTTCAATATATTTGATTTTTCTGATGACAGATGACTGTAAAATTTTCAAATTAAAATCCACAGGGTTCTACCATGGCTATAGTACTTTATAAGATATAAGAGTACAAAATTAAACTTGTCTACTGGGTACATGACTCAAGTACAATTTAGCATAATTTAAATTTTGTGATCAAACTCTTTTAACACCACTAATATTTCGTTAAAAGACAGGTAAGTTTGATGAAGGCAGCGATTTCAACTATTACAACATAAATGTAAAATAGAAGTAAATGTATTCACAGCCATTTAACACAATTAACCCAGACACTTCAGAGAACTACCAGTAACCTGGTAGCAGTTACCACAGTTACCCACAGTGGAAGTAACTGTACCAAGCTTCCAGCAAGGGAGATTATATAAGTACCATGTAAAACTTTGATATGTTGTGACCCAGTATTGAGCCCTAGATCTCTCATACTCAAAATATCACTAGAGGATCCAATCGGGGCTCCTCGGACAATTATAAGATGAATCATATCTCGGACGTAAATTAGAACGTCACCATTATTCAAACGGTTCTTAACGGTTTTTAGCGAAGCCGGAATGGTTTGTAAACAGATTAAAATGGAACTTGCGGCACTGTTTATACATCTTGGGCATAAATATACACTTAACTTAGCATGTTTTATATATTTATGTTCTTTAAAAACATCATAGCTTACATATGCAATGGATATGTTATGGTTTATTTTCGAGCAAACCGCATCACACATGTGTGACCGAATCACCGTGTGCAATTTTTCCACGTATCACTACACTACATACATCCGAGGGAGCTTCCGGATTCATCACGGAAAGACCCGAGTAGTAACGATCGTAGAGGATCTAGATGGACGTTATATTGTTATTATATAAGATATAACTACACTTACTGCCATAGTAGACACAGTATGCTATAGCTATGACATCATCCGATGTATTCTGTAACGCTACATCGGGATCAGATTTATACCATGCATCCAGGACAAACAATGCCGGAACTCTCAATATAATACTGACAGCTGTCTCCAGATACTCTCGCTGTATGTTTAACCTTGGCAACTTCATCTTGACGAAAAAAGTCACACAGCTATCCTACAATGAAAAGCAAAGTAAGTGAATGTAGCACAAGATGAGTGGGAAAAAATGCATTGTGCAATTACTTGTGTAGACAAAAAAAATAATGAAATGTTTCCTTTGCTGTCTTGTATTTCCATGGCACTTATATTAACAATGAGTTTAATAAAAAGTTTAAAATGACAGCCGGCTAGCTCAGTCGGTACTTAGACAAGATTTCGTGTCTCCGGTGGCTTTCTTCCACGGAGACCTTAGTGACGCTTAATCACTAGGTCGAGATTGTTTGACTAAGTCGGTACTCGGTAGAGCATTCACCCTGTAAGCGAAGGGTCCCGAGTACGAGCCATGGTCTGGTTGCACATTTTTCTTTCAAAGTATGTATTGCTAATACAATATTAAAATAAATAAAAAACATTTGCTGTAGACCTGCCCTGTTTTTTTTACAAGCGACCGGATCTAACAGGCCTCAGACACTAAGTTAACTGAATCCCACCTTTTGAAGCTCATAATTTTCATTGCGGGAGCCACATATCTAGGTTAATTGACCAGTACCAGATCCAATAATTAAAATGTATAAAAATAAAACAATTTTGGGGTCGAAATGTTTGGGGACGAAATGCGATTCGACCTACTGTAATCCTACCTTTATTTAAACTGGGCTTTGAGAAAGTCCTGTGTCTTTCGTTTAAGAATATGTTACACATCATTTGTACATGACTATATCTACCTGTAAATCTTTCTATCATTGGTAATTTCTCATTTAGTAGCCCACCGGAAGTTTTTTCATGAACTGGTCAAATTGTCTTTGGTTGAAACAGCATCAACACCGTTTATCCGAGTACTACTCCACTTTCACGCACGGATTGCAACATGTTGCCCGGTACAGTTGTTTATTATCTATGTTGTTCGCAAATTAGATCTATTGATGCAATCAAGTTGTAAACAATGTATTTGACAATGTTTTTTTATTCAGATGTGCGCCGTATTAGCCCCTTGTTACATGAAATTGATGAAGTTAAAGTTTTGTCAATTTAGTCTGAAGGTTATTTCAATTTCAGATTGTATAAGTCATTTTGTATAAATTTCTATATCATATATATATTAACACTAACCGAACAGTTGATAACCGATATAAGCACTGAAGTGCTGTCTTGAGAAAGATCGAGAAGAAGGTGGTTATTATTTTATCTCAGTAGTCAAGTGCCATATCTCTTGTGAGTTTTGAAACTTGTGAAGAGTTATGGCCCTTTGACTTGTTAATTTTTACGTTTGAAGTTATTTTCTACATAGACAC